>MU624236.1:1156922-1481603 GCA_025201745.1 Xylariaceae sp. FL1651 | reverse complement strand
CCCCACCCCCCCCCCCCCCCCCCCCCCCCCCCCCCCCCCCCCCCCCCCCCCCCCCCCCCCCCCCCCCCCCCCCCCCTACATTACATAGAGCGAGCAGCACAATTAGGTAGAACGAGCACGTAGGGCTCTGTCCGTATAGTTGTCTACCTCGGTGTAGTACGAATAGTCATAAAAATGGTCATAAACTCATAGCTGTATTGGTTCCCTTTCGGGCATCAAAGACAGCCAACCAGGCTAATGCTCTAATATCTGCCCATTTATATGCTCTGAGTCTCTATACCGTACCATACCATATACCAAATGCCCTTCCTTTTGGATGCCGACACTTAACGTGCCGACATCTATAGCTACAATAGCTGAAAGGGTGGGGATATTTCGGAGATACGCTGTGCTAGATATAAAATTTATCGCTCTATAACCAGAGGTCAGGCCTGACCTTGCTTCGCTGTCACCCGTCTATTATTATGGAGGGTTGGTTGCTCCTTGTGTTTCTGTTTGAGATTGGTAGGATAAATGACCCATCGCTCTTCTGCCAGCAATGGGGGAAAGGGATTTGGGGCTTCCTTCAAAATATCTATCTCGATCTTTATAATCACTGATCCATAACTATCCACTGTTTACCCAATTGAATGCAAGACCGCGAGGCAGGGTAATGGGAGTCGAATCCGCACGCGAACGCGGCGAGGCCAGAGAGCCGGGGTTCTGCTTCAGATGATACAAAGCTTACAAGACAAGGCGCAGTGAAGCCAGGGTAGAGGAAGACAGCAACCGAACATCAACTAAACGCTAGTCTTGTTTTGAATTCCTCGAACCGCTCATCGACACGGACGCCATTCCAAGTCTCGCGACCTTCGTCGTCGTGCCCTAGTGTTGGCATACCTACTTGTTCGATGGCGAAGCTGGCGGCGACGCTGCCCCACGCCGCGGCTTCCTCGAGACCCTTCCCCCTTGCGAGTGCGACTGCTAGCCCGCCGAGAAACGTATTTCCACCGCCCGTGGGATCGACGACTTTCCCTCTCCTCTCCTTCTTCTTGCTCTCTTCTGCTACTCCTCCATCTTCTTCCTTACCATTGTCGGCATCGTCCCCGTGACCGGTGCCGCTATGAAAGGCTGGGATCCACCGCTCGATGCCTGGGTCAACCTCAATTTCCTCGCGTGCGATAGAACCCTCGGGATCCTGTAGTAGGCCTGCAAATAGTGCCTCCATGTCCGTGTCGGGCTGTAAGCCGCCGTGGAGCAGTGCAGACGGCTTCTTCTTGGATTTGGTCTTATGTTTGTGCGTGCGTTTGCGACCGCCATTGCGCGCGAGGTAGCACCCTTTTTCGCCCGCGCGCACGACGATCGAGAACGATTGGAGTGGCATAGACCCAAGAAGCTGCTCACAAGCCCGCTCCACGGCCCGCGTGCTGATCTCTCCCGTTTCTGGGTCCAGTCCGTCGTCCCCCATAAACCCTGCCAGCTCGGCATGGTTCGGGCTCAAGACGTCGATCAACGGCAGCACATTGGTGCAATTTAACAGCTCGTCTGGTGTGCAGAGGTCGGGCACTGGTTCCCAGATGAAGATAGGCTTCGGGAGGTTATCGCCTGTTGTGTCGTTACTACCACTGCTGTCCCTTTTACTGCTGTCAGCACGGTTACTACTAATGGCATCGTCTTTCACTTTCTCCTCTGCCAGCGTGCTAGAGGTTGAGGTCCGCAAGTCTGCACGTTTGTCTTTGATCTCGAGGACGAGCTCGCGGCACCGCGTTGGCGAACATATGAGATGGAAGGTACGGGACGCGAGCAGTTCGGGGGTCAGGTCAGCGGCGGTGAGCCGCTTTTTTGGCGTCGTGTACCGGAACGCGCGGTTCTGGTGCTCATCGTAGCCATTCCAGCCGCGCGTGGTTAGGCGCTCAGGTGTGTCGCGCAGCAGCACGGATGTGCCCCACGACGCGATCAGCGTCTCGAGACCCTCCGGGAAGTCGGAGCCCTTGTCGACGATCCATCCCACGCTGCCTGAGTGCGGCGGCGGCGAGAACAAGCGCGCGCCAAGTGCCGAGTATGTCCCTGCACCTCCGAGGATGTCCTTTACCGGCGGCGTTGGGGGTAGGTACTCGATATCGTCTTTTTGAGAATATGTTAGTATGTTGTAGAATTTCTGGTAAATCAAGCGAGATAGTATGTATGTAGCTTAGATATAGCTTTTACATTGCTCATCACAATAGCCGTGAAAATGGAGGCGGTGAGAGGCAGAGTCACCTATGGAATAGTAATCGTCCTCTCACCGTTTATACCTAAAGGAATAAAACCCCTCAAGAGTACATTGAACCTACCAAAGGACGGAAAGGCCGCACGGAAGCAAGAAATCACAAGGGAATAGAAGGAAGCGAGGCATATCGGATACCGAAAGGGTAGCCTACCGATGATGAACATGCCGAGTGTGACGAAGTCTATACCGTGTTGGTCGGTCTCTGCCTCCGTCTCGGCCGGGGCCCTTGGCACCGTCTCCTCGCAGGCAGCAACAACAACAGCTTCCCTATTTTCACCAAGTTTGAGATCCTCGGTGGCAGCCATGATTGATACCTAGGTAGGCATACTCTATGTGGCCCTCTCAACGATTGGGGACCAGGAGCTTGTATGTTGTGTTACATTCGGCGAAGGACGGATTTGTGCGGCTCCTCTTGGGATGAGGTGAGTATGTGAAAACGAATAGGTAATTTAATGTGCAAATTACGAAGCTTGCGTAGCGACTCAAGAAAAGTAATGGAAATCGTTCGATGAAGTGTCAAATGAGGTGACAGAAGAGACGATGGCTGGAGACAGCGTATGCCAAGTGGTGTGTGTATATGTGTCTCTGCCAGAGTTTGTGCCTAAGATGGGTCCGTGAATGTCGGAACCTCTCAAGAGCGTCGAGAAAAGGTTTCACCGACCGTAGACTGGGTTGGTTGGGAGGCTGCACGCCTGAATCCAAAGCAGCATCATGCATGCAGCCTTGTCTTTATTATGGTTTCAATGAGACAATGTCTCTGTGTTGGTGGTAAGGTATGTAGGCTCAGGTACTTGGAGTGTATAGAGTAAGGTCAAGGTAGTAGCTCACCTCAAGCATTGCCAGCTACTGCTACCACACCGAGATATGCAAGTGTGGATAGTGACATCCAGGTGCCTGGCCCGCCTGCACTGCACTGGTGTGGCAGACGTCGAGTTCCGAATAAACCGGCAGACGGCTAAATCATAAAAGTGTGAAGGATTGATGTTACTAGTATTGTACTTAGTAAGGTAGCCCGTTATGTAGTGTTGAAGATACATGTACAAGGAATAAGTATGTATGTATGTAGACCCTCTTATCGATAGAAAACATGACTGCTTGTTGGACCTACTAACAGTTAGGTAGGGGTAGGCGTGGGCGTCCCTGTCCTTGCCAAGCAGGCAGGTACGTTCCGTAAATCTCTCTACCTACAAAGCCTATCAACTACTATGTACCTACTTGGTAGGTTGGTAGGGCGCCTGAAGGCCAAGCCACGAGATACAGGGGGGCCTCCCAACAGCTTCGGTCTTATTGGCCTGAACAATGACATGGAACCTTTTGTCTGAAATCTGCTGCAACTTTCTCATCGCCGGTGGCCTCGTCGTCTATCAATTAGGCCTCGTCGTTATCAGCTGCTTTATTCCGTCCATATCCATACACGCAGCCCTTGAGGCTAATTTGATCAGGCATCAGCATTGCTGTTGAGCTACCTTGAGGCTCGTCCTGCCACATCAAATCTACTTCTTGCCCGCCTGTCCCCCGTTGTTGAATTGATCAAACTGATTCCAGGGGTGCAAGCTGTCTGGCCTCCTTTTCTCCTCATTGACTTTCTTTGTTTATACTACGACCTGACCTGGATAAACTCAACATAGCAGACTAAACTTCTTTCGCAACTGCCACGATGGCGCAGAACAATATGCATAATCTTGTCACTCTAATAAAACGGTAAGCTAACCGAGACAGCGCCCTTCGCATCTACTAGGGTCGACAGCCAACATGCTACTCTTTCTGGTCGCCTCTAGCTGCAAACTACTGCGTTCTGACCTGGTTTTAGGCTGGAAGCTGCCACTACTCGGTTGGAAGACATTGCGTCGTCTACTATTGAGCTCCCTCAAGGAGTTCCCGCTCTGTCACAGCCCATAGCATCGCCGTCCGAACAGTCTGCTAGAGCCAGTCCTTCGCCGTTACCGCCCGTCTCATCTTCTGTTCCCACGACCGTTCCAGCCCTGATACCACAAGATCCCCTCCCAGAATCCGTCGAAGAATTTGACAACTTCATCAGCCAATCTGTCAACAAATATGTTAAAGCCAGCAATAAATTGGGTGGCTTGATCGCTGATCAAGCTTCCAAGGTTCTTGAAGGCTTCAAGCAGCAGCGCCGGTTCCTGCTGATCTCCACCAAGGCCAAGAAGCCCGACATTTCCGTGTCTGCTGACATGGCAGTGTATCAGGATTTGCTTAAACCTATCAATGATGCCTTGATGGCCGTCGGCAGCATCAAGGAGTCAAATCGTGGATCTCCTGTGTTCCCGCAGTTGAGTGCTGTGTCGGAAGGAATAATGGTGCTAGCTTGGGTCACAGTGGACAATAAGCCTTTCAAGCATGTAGAAGAATCGCTTGGCTCAGCTCAGTTCTTCGGGAATCGTGTGCTGAAGGAACACAAGGATAAGTATGATCATGGCTTGTTATCTGGGAATTAGGAGAATATGCTAAATGGCGACCTCAGGGATCCCGATCAGGTTGAATGGATTCAGTCGTTCTACCAAATTTTTCACGGTCTTACCGAATACGTCAAACAGTACTTCCCTAGCGGCATCCCCTGGAATGCGAAGGGTCAATCGGCAGCTGATGTCGCCAAGGCATTGTCAACTTCAGGTGCAGCGGCCGCACCGCCAGCCGCTGCTGGTGGTCCTCCTCCACCCCCTCCGCCTCCAGGCCCACCGCCGGTTCTGCAAATCAAGGAAGATGGCCCATCAGATAAGAGCGATGCTGGCTACGGCGCGGTATTTAGTGAGATCAACAAGGGCGGCGACGTAACAAAAGGATTACGCAAAGTTGACCCAGCGCAAATGACACATAAGAACCCGTCTTTGAGAGCTGGATCAACAGTTTCAGACCAGGACGCTTCTGTCCGCGGGAAAAGCCCGGCTCCTGGCAAAAAGCCCAAGCCTGAGAGTATGCGGGTTAAGAAGCCGCCCAAGAAGCAGCTTGATGGCAACAAGTGGACAATTGTGAGCACTCTTCGAGTCGTAATTGTGCCGCAACTTACTAATGTTGAACGTCAGGAAAACTACGAGAAGCACGCGGAGCCCATTGAAATCGAAGTATCTATGTCACAGTCGGTATTGGTCAGCAAGTGTAACCATACCACCATCATCCTGAAGGGCAAGGCAAACGCAGTAACAATCGAAAATACGCAACGCCTATCTCTCGTCGTCGACCAACTAGTCTCCACTGTAGATGTCGTCAAGTCGTCGAATTTCGCACTGCAGGTTCTGGGCCACCTGCCAACTATCCTACTAGACCAGTTGGATGGTGCTCAAATATACCTGAGCAAGGAGAGCATCTCCACCCGTATTTTCACGAGCAAGTCCTCCAGCGTCAACGTAAACGTGCTCGCAGGTGACGATGAGGATTATGTGGAGATTCCCCTTCCGTACCAGATCTGCTCACAATACGATGAGAAGAAGGGCGAAATGGTCAATGAAATCGTTGAGCATGCTGGCTAAACCTTTTGATGCCTGCTGCTGAACGGGCATATGGGTATTTTCAAGGATCTGAGTAAATGTAGTGATAGAGGTGTGCAGATATATTGAGTGTAGTACCCAACAGCGAGAAGGGCAAGCATAGGAGCGACAAAACCACTAGACAAGATGTTCCTCATATACGATGGCATATGAAGATATACAGCTGTAGCCATCTACATTGGCCATATTCGCATCATTTAAACTATTTACAACACTTCAATCCTCGGGGGTTGTGTCTATGCTACCCGTCTCTTTAATTCCAAGCTACGTGTATACTTTCTGAGTCCATGTGCCCCAAGATATTCCAAGACAAGAGGTTGGCTAATAATTATCCCTTTCGATGGTTTAAAGCACAGGCTAGAGGGGAAAGCTTGAGATCAAAAGCGCTGACAAACAAATAGGCTAAGATGTTTTGTGGCAGTTTGAACACGTATAAATAGATTCTATATACACATGGGAAGCCATCTAAGTGAAAACTCGGGCTTACTCCATCTCCTATATTTCTAGTCTATCGGGCGCATGCATACAAACATGGCAGATAGAATTGTAGTTCAAAATGCGAGTGTAATTTATTGGATTCTCGTGGCTTCTATCTACAGCTTGGCCTTGGGGGCGTCTAGACTCGGCAGCAGGAGATCGCGGAGATCACCCGCGGCCTCGTTGAGGTAGTGGCTCATCTTCTGGCTGCCGAGGCCCTTGGAGACGATGTTGAAGTTGATACTGTGGAACGCAAATTTAGTTAGTATATTGTATCTAGCTCTTACAGCACAACACATCTAGCAGGGAAGGTCTAAGGAATAGAAGGAGGAAAAAAAGAGGGAAAAAGAGAGGAAAAGCCCACCTGTTCTCATTGATCATATACGCAATACCGAATCCAGCGTCGATGACCTGGCTCCAGCCGTAGCCATTGAAGAACTCGGAGCTCAGCTGGCTCGTGGACAGGTACCACGATGAGCTGTAGCCGTAAGCCGGGTCTTTGTAAATGGCGGGGAGTTCCTCGCCGGGTTCGAGCAGCTTCTTGAGGCCGAAGAGGTGGCGGTCGACGCCCTTGCCGTCGGATGCGGCGCTAATGTACTCAGTGTGGGCGGCGACGGCCTTGCGGAAGAGGCTCACGCGGTCCTCGTCCGAGAGGCTCGGGTCTGCCATGGCGTTGCAAAAAGCGACGCTTTCATCCGACACAGAGCGGCACGTCTCGGTGCGCCCCAGCTGGAACCGCCGCGTTGCCGCAGACTCGTACGTCGGTCGGTTCTTGCCGTACATCTTATAGTATGCCAGCTGAATGATCATCTGCACATATGCGTCGGGAGAGCACTTGAACTTCTTGATGAGACCTTTGCCATAGCCCTGGTACGCCTGGACGGCGAGCTCGTGCTGCCCGATCACGGTCGCGAAGTCCTTGGTCGCGCGGTCGATCTCGGCCTGCACGTCGGATGTGATCTCGAAGTTCACAGGCACAGGGTCTGACAGATTCGACCGCACCGCAGGGTTACTGAAGTCCAGCTTGTTACCGAAGATAACGTCGTTGACGTAGTCGTTTAGCCGGTGCGTCGGCGTCCCGTCCATCATGCTGTGCTCGCCCATGAAGCCCGCCGTGCCGTTATCGTTTACGATGAACTGCAGCGGCTTATCAAACCACCGGTTCTGCCCGTCGCCATGCCAGTACTGATGCGCCCGCTCCTCCAGTGTCACGGGAGATGCATCATCCAAGCAGACGATGAAGGAGGCAGACTCAATCGCCTCAAGCGCTGCAGCATTCTTGGGCGAGGCGTCGAGGAGAGTCTTGCGCGCATCTGCCCACACATCCCTGTTCTCACTGGTAAGGGCGCCGACGGCGGGAACGCGCTTCGCAAGCTCGTAGACCTTTGCGAATTGCGCCTCAAGCTCCGCGGTATTTAGTTGCTGTCCGTCTACCTCTTGCATAATCTTGAAGAATTGATTCTTGCGGATCGCAATGATGTGCTTGTGGTCCTTGGGGTCGAACTTGACGGGGTAGTCTGCAGGCTTGGCGGCGACTCTGCTCGCATTGAACATCCACTTGTAGCTGTCCATGCAGATCGGGAGCTTCTTCATGTACTCGGGCTCGAGCGTGCCGCTGTCGACCTGCTTTTTGAACTCCAGGGCCGCAGTTGTGATGGCAGCGGCGCGTTTCGCGGGGTTACGCCGCCGGCGGTCATCGCGGTGTGAATAGAAGTAACTGACGTAGGGAACGACGGGATCACGGTAAGATAGGTAGGCAGTGTCATTCCACCACTCGTAGAGCCAGTTCTTAGTCTTCGGATCTTCCCGCCTCGCTATCAGCTTCTTTTGTAGCTTCTCACCAACACCACCCGGCTTGACGAATTCGTCGACCGCCTTCTTGCTTGCAGCGAACTCAACGGGACTCAGCAATGGATGTATGCTCTTGACGTAGCGTGCAGCGGTTTCTTCGAGGGTCGGGACGGGTAAACGAGGTAGTGACTCTTGGAATCGGAGCATTGGCCCCTTCGATTTGTCTTCGACATAGCCTGTGTTTGTCTGTGAGCGATTTGCGCTTACTACTGTTTAACGTACCCGGCGACTTACCTTGTGGGAGGGAGCTGTTGCTCCGTTTGGCAGCCGGTGCCATTAGAAAATTCTAGAGGACGAGAGTCAACACATGACGTACGAACAATGGCTGTGATTCTCGGATCGAATTACCTGTGAGGTTTTCCCTTGTCTTATCACTGACCGAAGAGCGGTACTCTTTACCCGGCTCTTTGCCAATGAAGTCAACATGACACTTGTTGGGGGGGGGAAGAGAAAAAGAAGAAAACTGGACGTCAAGAGGTGTCGACTACTAATTAAGGATGACAGGGAAGTACTAATGGCCGATGAGGCAGTGGGATGTGGGAAGAAGCCGCGGTGGTAACAGGACTCTCTCTCGCAAGGCCTAGGTAAGCTAATAAGGTAACTACAAGGGTCTATGTATCCTACACTCGGTCCGCATGTATTAGCCTCGTACAAATTCGGCCGTGGGAGTAGAAGCGAGCAAAGTGATTCCGTAGCAGTCCGTCAAATACTCGGCTACATGTGCTGTACATAAGAAGCGTGCATGTATGTGTTTTTCCCTCATATATAGATACAATCCGGGTGTCCAAGCTATGTGGTCGCTATGTGGTAGGTACAAGGTCGGCAGGTTGGAATCTTGTCCCACACTGCGGACGGCCTTGATGCCGAGGTAAAGTCCTAACCCGCCTTTTTAGCCGCGCTAACCCGCTGTAACCGCTAGAGGTTTGGCGGAGGGAAGCTCCCTGTCCAGACTTGTCCGGGGAATCGGAAGTACCTGCTGGGGCTGTGGCTTGATGAGTCGTCTGCGTCGCTAAACGACATAGAGGATCTCCACACGACCACGGGCTCACGCTCACCAGCCACAGCTCTACATGACTTTTCACATGTCATTCGTGTTTTCTGCTATCATAACTCATGTCACGCGCAGAGAAAATTTCTAGTAAAATCATCATAGCTCTTGTACTTTCAAGTAGTGTAAGGCTAGTCCAAGTCAAGTGCCATACACTTTTGAATAGGGACAACATGGACTATCTATACTCGTAAGGTAGTCATGGTACAAACCTTCTAGCGCGTCATGTCCAGGTATCCCTGGCTATGGCCTCGCGTGATCTACGACGGAATGTCGCCGCAGAGCCTCACGTTTACATTGACATCTATCTACAGAATAGGTTGTCGTACACTAGAAGTTGACGTCGGACTTTATGGCAAATCCAGTCCAACCTTGGTCAAAGCGGATAAAGTCTCTTAATCTCAACCTGAGCAAGTCAATGATCAGCTTTTAGCAGCAGGACTATGCCGACAAGAGCAGAAGATCAGATCTCATTAACATCGTCAACCCTCAGTTATTGTCGGGTTTTATTTTATTTTAATAAAGCTATAATAGTATCCATGGGGTTCCTGGAATGCTATCGTCGGCTTGGCGCTTCGTGCCGATCATTTTCAAGTCAAGCCTGGAGAGACTCATCTATCATTATCCGTGTAGACTATGCAGATGATTTGTCGAGTAGGCACGTTCAAAAGGAATAATTTGCGTCTTCCTTGATGTCAATTTCCAGTGTATTCGTGTCGGTCGGGTAAGGAGATAGAGTAGAGTATGTACTTAGCAGCGTTTCGAGAGTCTCAGCAGTTGTCGCGATTTCGGCTCCGGTGTTGCTTGCTTAGGATGTCTCATCTCGCCGGCATGGGCTCACGCTGCTACTAGGTCTTATTAACATTCCCCTTTATGATGTTCGCGTGCCGTGGTCGGCATTCAGCACCGTCGCGATAAAAGCTTGAGAAAAATATGGTCACTCAAATACGATCGTCCGCGCCTCGCTCGCTGTTCAATGCTGAATCCGGTTTGCAAAACTCTGTCGTCTTGTTGACACCAGACCTATCACTCCTTGACCGAAAGGTCTACCCCTCGTTTTACCTCTCCTCTAGTCACTCCTTGATCTCCTTTTGTTACATCTTGTTTTCTAAATTTCACTATGGCATATTCTCTTTCGACGCACTTTGCTGGCCAGGGGCTTCTTGACAGTTTCAACTTCTTCACAGGAGAGGACCCAAACAATGGATTCGTCGAGTAAGGTATTCGAGCCAAGTTGCAGCTATTCGCCTACTAATACGAATTAGTTACCAAGGTCGAGAAGAAGCTCTGGCTCAGAAGATCGTATCCATCGACGAGTTTAACCGGGTGAAACTCGGAGTTGATTCAATCAACACATACTCAACTACCGACAAGGGTAGACCTAGTGTTAGAATCACTAGCAATGACCATTATACGCATGGTCTCTTTATTGCCGACTTTGCTCACATGCCCGGTTCCGCATGTGGGACTTGGCCAGCGTGTTAGTCACCGAAGTGTGCCGCTGGACATGAGCTGATGTCTCTTAGTTTGGGCTTTCAATAACGAAGACAACGGCGCGCTTTGGCCGATAGGTGGAGAGATCGATATTATCGAAGGGGCCAACACGGCACAAAGGAACCTCATGTCAGCCCATACGTAGGTCCCAACAATAAACCTATTACGTGAAGTAAAATTCTAAAAATAATAGTACGCCTGGATGCCAAGCTCCAAGTACTGGCTTCACTGGAGCTCAAGGTCCAACTGACTGCTCGTCAAGTGTAAGTATGATCCACAACCTTTACTACGTATTCCCAACTGATGCGGCAGTTATAGTCTGATAATATTGGCTGCAACTATGCTGCACCGACCTCTGATCCTGCCACATACGGTGATGCTTTCAATGCTGAAGGAGGCGGTGTATACGCGTTAGAGTGGGACAGAGAAGTCATCAAGATATGGCACTTCCCTCGCTCGGCTATTCCAGAGGATATCAGCCTCGCACCTATTATCAAACCAGACCCAGCAACATGGGGTCCTCCACAAGCTCTCTTTGGTGGATCGGGCTGCGAAGCCGATACTTACTTCTTCAACATGAGTCTCGTGATAAATACTGTGAGTTAAGCTTATGCTCTTCTCGTAATCGGCAACTTATTGAGACAACGACGAGTAGAATTTCTGTGGTGCATACGCTGGCAATATATGGGGAGTCGCCGACCAATGCAGTAAACTTGCGCCAACTTGCGAGGAGTATGTGGCTAAGAATCCGGGCAGCTTCAATAGCGCATTCTGGCAAATCAACTACATTGACATCTATCAAAAGCCAGCATTAACCAATGGCACGATACCATCTACCTTCCCAAACAGCACTACCATCTCAAGGCCTCCAGTATCTAGTGCCACGAGCCTACCAAGCTTTAGTAATGATACTGTCATACCAAGCGGTACTCGAACCGTCACGATCTCAACGATCACACAAGCCATCTCAACTTCTGAGCCAACTCGCACGGGTGGCGGGCTTGCCGATCCCGCCACGATTAACGGATGGACACTTTTAGGCTGCTTCGGTTCTCTTGCTGGCTATCACTCATTTTCTAAGGTGGCTTCATTCGTCACGATGGACAACGAGGCTTGTGTGGCGAGCTGCGCAGGGCACAAATATGCCGGTGTCTCCAGCGAGTACGTAATCCTTTTTGTTTCCAAAGCATGCCGGTTTTTTCAAGGGGATGAGGAGGAGGCGATAGGGTTACGCACTAACACATGCATATCACAGGGTCTGTTACTGCGCCGACATCCTCGGCGACGCCAGCGCTGTAGCAAACGACATGTGTGACGTCCCATGTCCCGGCAACCCGCACGAGTTCTGCGGCGGCGTGCTCGATGCCAGCGAGAGGAACACGTCGCCGAGTTTCGCGGGCATGGGCATCGCCCAGACGAACGCAACGCTTGCGGGGAACTCGACATCGCGCTCGTCGCGTCTCCGTCTGAACCCCGTTCGCCCCCGCGCCGCGCCGCCCGACATCCTGCTCACGGTCTACGGCGACATCGACGACGCCGCCGTCCCGCCGGGCGCGCCGGGCATGGGTGGCGGCTCAAAGGGGGAGACGGTCGCGGTGACGAGCGCCGTCACCGTCACATTCACCACCATCTGCCCCACGGACGCCGCGAGGCTCATCACGCTCGAGTACCGCACCACGCTCACAGCGGCGCCGGCGCCCGCAAACCGCCTGGTCCTGACTGCCCCCGCCGTGCCCATGACGACGTGCACGGAGACCTGCAGCGCCTGCGGCCCGCACGGCGAGAGCACCGTCACGCTCACGGTGCCGGAAGCCGTCGCGGCCGGCACGGGCGGCGGCGAGGTCCTCGCCGTCGCCGTGCAGACCGTCGTCCCCGTCGTCGCGCCGCACAACGTCACGACGGCGAACGCGAGTTTCGCGGCGCCGAGCGTGAGCGCCACTGTCCCCGCCGCCGGGAGCGCGGCGAAGAAGACGGCGGGCTTTTTCACGACGATGGGCTACGGAGTTGCGGTTTGGTTCTTGGTTTTTGGGGTTGCGGTGGTTTTGTGAGCGTGTGATACTTACTTCCTTGGGGATGAAGACGGAGGATAGATAGATAGAAAAAGCCAGGTCGCTGTTTGGATTAGCCGACCTGCATGAAAGGCAGATGGGTGGGCGTGGGTATTAAACCGTTTAGCTAGCTCGCCGGAACATGGGATGAGTATACGCTGCTGCTGTGAGGGTTTCCCTTATCCTCGATATAGGTTTTGGCCTGGTCAATATTATATCAAATGAGATCTATTGGGAGGATAGATAGATAGAGAGGTAGGCAGCTAGCCTTTTTCGGGCTTGACTCTACAGAATTTGCTAAGTGGAATATATACGAGATAAAGTCAGGATGTACATCGTTCTAGTTCATAAGACCTTCATTAGGAAAAACAGAATATCTTTCCATCTAGTAGTCGAGTATGGTACCCAAAGAGTTTCCACTATACATATAACGAGCTAAGTATGATAAAATTTTGTATTTTATAAATGTATTTCCAGTAGAACAAACATACAATTTTACCACTGCGATTAATCTCCGTTTGTACCAATTATTTCAACCTGACCAGCCTTTTACGATTAATTTACTTCATTCATAACGCCAGGTACCAGCCCATCAACTATTGCGTCCTCTACAGTCTCTATTGTCGTTTGCATCAAGAGAGACTCTCTAATCCCTTCTTGAATTTGCCTGCGAGATAAGCTTCCGACCGATCTGGATGGTCTCATCCATTCCTTGTTGGCGGAGCCAAAACCTATCGGAGGTGTAAGCAATGTAACATAGTAAAAATCCAATGGAACTTACAATTTGTCAGGAGTGCCACCATTTCCAGTCGAGATACTTCTAGCTTCCTCTTCTAGAGCCGCATGAGTAATTTTTTCTCCCGCTTGGGGTGTGGGAGGAACAGATGCCTCCATGGCGTCGGGCCGGAGAGTTTCCTCCAGGAACTGCCTTCGCATAGCGAACCTCTCTGCCCTCTCTTTTTGAAGACCTGGGCTGTCCATTTGGCTCAGCACATATCTAACAATAAATTGTGTACCTATATAAAAGTGTTCCGCGAAAAGAACTGTCACCAGGAGCCCAACGACATTCACTTTTGAGGGATCTCCACCGGGCCCTTCGCCATCACCGCTAAAGAGAAACACTATAGCGGAGCTGACCAGACTTCCGGTCCAGGATAGGAACCCCAGAGCATTTAGCCAAGGGCCGATCGAGTCTGACCTCCATGGGATTGGGCGTTGGCTGCCGGTAGCAATCTTCATCGCATCAGACCGAAGCTCGATCCAGTTATTGGCTAGGAACGAAAGCGGTGTTAGTGGCCAGATAGCTGAGAACAAAGACAAGTAGCCGAACTGAACGACCATTTCGCGATAGTCAACAGCCACGTCATAGACACCGAGTTCTGCTTCGTCTCTGACCCTCTGTAAGAAAGCACGCTCTTCAGGAATATCCTGGGCGGAATTCTTCTCTTGATTTGCCCTCTTGGACTGAACTTTTGCCACTTCTTTAGAAGCCACCCGCTTCACATAGGGAACCACGAATTCCAGAGCGATATTAACGATCTGGGCGGTAACGGCGAAATATATCATTTGAGTTTTTAGTCGGTTAGGATCGATGTGAAACTCTTGAGTGGTAATTGACTTCTCGCTGGCGAACTTTTGGGCGGTAGTTGTGAAGACATTGAGATAAGGTGTCATCAAATTTCCAAACGGCATGTAGACGAAGGCAGACAGGAACAGCGGTGTATAGGAAGTGATAAAGTTAATGATGAAGATCTTCCTGATAAGAGCAGCCTGATGAGCTAAGACATGTTGTCAGCATAATTCTACATAGGACCTCTAGGAACATACCATCATTTGTTGCATAGTTTTCGCGGTCAGTCAATGTTTCGGCAAATTTACCAAGTATGGTTGATAAAACTGGCAATACACTGCTCAATATGATTGTTGGTGTGAACGCCTTCGAATTAGTCAGCTTATATTTCCCTATCGTAGGTCGAAAAAAACACGTACCAGATAAGACTTGAAAGGTCCGTTATAGACTTGAGTAAGGAAGATTTCAATACCAAAACAAAAGATGTAGAGCGTCCCAAGGATAAGGACACAAACTAGGGCAAATGGTACTTGGAGCAGCTGAGTCTGTAGCCTCTTCGTCGGTGGGTAGTACTTGACCAGCTCGCCCGTCACCGGATCCGGGGCCTCGTGGTCCCATTGGAACTGGGTTCGAGGATGCTGGATGCGCGAGACGCCACGAACGCCCCATTGTACGGCCAGGTCAACCTCCTTTTTCTTCCACCACTCGAAAAAGACAACAGACCAGAGAGAGTTGACGATGGCATAAAGCCACGAATAGCGACCGAGGATGAGCCATGCCGCAAATCCAAACGCTGCGGGAAATAATTGAAAGGCGAAATATGTTTGCAAGAAGGCAAAGTAGAAGGCTACGCTCTCGCCAAACTTGTTGCGGATTTGGTCGAAGTCTTCATCATCCAAAACGTATTTAGTACTCCATGCCTTAATCCAGGACTGGTTGAAGGCATGGTCATGAAGAGGAAAGATGGAAGCGACCTGCCTCCACTGTCCTGTCCTCGGCGTGATACCAGCTCCGCCTTCATTTTTAGGCTTAGTGATGAGTAGGTAGACCAAGCGTAATCGCTCCGCCTCGGTGACAGGTTCATTCTCGAAAGCCTTGCTGATGTTTTTCTCTGGGGCTGTAGCTCTTACGCCATAGAGCCAATCTTGAACACGTTCACGATAAATCTGAGAGGCGAGGTACTCGTTTGATGCCACCTTGACGAATACCAACACAGAAGACTCGTCGCCATTGCGGACTTCAGAAGCCAGGCCAACCTTAGTAAGAGCTTCGATCAGTTGTGTGAAACCAGCTTCGGCCTGAGCTTTGTCTGAAGCTATCTTGTAGTGGATGACGTAGTCGACGTTCATGTTCGTCTTGAGCTCTGCGAGACTCTCGCCATCAGAGGCATAAAGGGTCTTGAGATCAGTCATTCTGGTTGGGTTCTGCGAAGGGCGTGAGAACTGCTTAGGTAATTTCAATATCGAGGAGGCATGCAGGATCTAATACCCTGTAGAAGCCCCCGTTTAGGGCTTGTGGGGTAGGAGAGAGATATCTGAGTATCAAGTTCTGTCTGTCATGTACTAAGCTTGGCGTCAATTTGTGATCTTGGGACGTGATAATAGCTGATACCACAATATATGAGGATGAAATAGAAGTAGTCTTAGAGGAAAAGGGGAGAGGCTAAGGTGTGGTAAAGTAGAATGTTGACGAGCTGAACCTTAATGGCATATTTACACAAGTACATCTTGCAGGTAATGGCCCTGCGAGGAGATCTGAGAACCGGGAAGTTGGTCACTAACGGCCAATGGCAGTGAACAACGTCATTCCAGGGGTCGATCTATGACACAGGGTGTGGAGGGCTCTAAGAATGGCTCGTGCATGCCCTACAATACTGGGAGCACCCGAAATCTTGCCCGCTAGATAGACTAAGCTCTGGGTCTTTGCCCTTTTGAGTAAGGTGGATGGCGGGTATGAAATGACTGCACCGACTGTTGCTCTTCAGCATTAATGAGACCCTCTAACCCACCCCTAGCCACCACCGCCAGCACTCAGTTACAGCACGTGTACGTCCAAAGGCAGTAGCCAAGGCAGCGAGGGGATTTGTTCATGTAACTAACTACGTACAACGGTCAAGACAATTAACTATCTTGGACATATCAAAGAAACGGTCTTCTCTCTCTTCATACAGTTTTGTTGCCAGACTGCCGAAAGCTTGTTTTGTATGCTTTTATTGAGCTTGTTCTTTGTTTTCAATAATTTCTTCTAGCCTGTTAGACCTGACTATCGAATCTTAACAGTTGTAGCCATTTGGACCAAAAGCAACCGGGCGCCAGCGCTCCAGCCGCAACGTCATCGAGCTCTGCAACATGGGGCTACTGGCTAACCTTGGCCTCCGCCGCCATATCATATGGGAGCCCCGTACACTGCTCGACTGGTTTCTGGAATCACCGCTTCAAGGCATCATATCCTATCTCTATTATGTGATCCTCTGGTTGCGAGGGAATCCGGTGAAACCACCAAGGAACAGGCCGCCTATCAAGATCGTCTGTCTCTCCGATACCCATGAATCTATTGTCCAGCGTGTTCCCGACGGCGACCTGCTCATCCACTGCGGTGACATGACCAATGACGGCACTGCAGCCTCTATACAAAAGCAGATCGATTGGCTTGCCTCGCTGCCTCACCGGCACAAAGTCGTGGTGTGCGGTAATCACGACAGCTGGTTTGATCGCACATCTCGAACTGAAGAGGATACTCTTGGACATCGCTCCGTAGACTTGAAAACCGTGCACTATCTAGAGCGCAAGTCTGTCACACTTGCGTTTAAAGGTGGCCGAAAACTGAATATTTATGGTGCTCCTGACTTGCCTCAATGTGGCGGTGCTGAAAATGCGTAAGTTGTGCAAATTAATCATGCTGGAACGTGAGAATTTTAACCATGAGAATTTAGATTTCAGTACACGATTGATCAACATCCGTGGGCGGATACAATACCAGCGGATACCGACGTACTTGTTACTCATACGCCTCCGGTATGATGACCCGTCATATTCAAGGCCGCGTAACTAATTATGTCTCAGATGTATCACCTAGACCTCTCCATTGGCTGCCCTGGTTTGCTGGATGAGATTTGGAGGAAGAAGCCAAAAGTCCATGTCTTCGGCCATGTCCACTGGGGTCGCGGCATGGAAGCAGTATATTGGGATGATTGCCAGAAGGCCTATGAGAGAGTGATGTCTCGCAGGAAGCGTGGGCCTATCTATGACATGATTCCCACCCTCGGCTGGGTCGATGCGTTGAAGGTATTGTATCATGGTATTAAGGGTATTCTCTGGCAGTGGTTTTGGCTTGGCGGTGCGAGCAATGGCAGTGTTATGATTAACGCCGCTATGCAAGCTGGAACCTCTGGGAAGTTGACGAATAAACTTCCTTTCACAATCGAGATCTAAATGGGTCGTAGGCCGAGTCGCGTCCGCGCGCATAGGATAGCTTTGCTAAATGGTTATATCAAGACATGACACTAAGTGTTGACAAAATTGTACACATCCGAGCCAATAGGATTCTTCACGTTATATATCCTGCGTTATATGGCGAGTAGGCGACATAAACTCTTATGATTTGGAAAGAAAAAGAAAACTGTGTACACCTAGTGTATGAAGTCAGCAGCGTCTGTTGATTTGCTTCCGCATTTTGAAAATGCATTTTCTTCACAAGAGTTAAAATAGTTGAGTAAACTGTAAATGAATTGACAACATAAATGAAAACAACCGCTAAAATACACTATATTCTAATGCTCAATGCTGCGATCACCCAGAGGCAGCGTAGAAGATGCTGTTTGACAGGAGCATTCTGAAAAATCTCAAGTGCTTTTCCGGGGGGTTTACTCCAAGCATGGAACCTTTTTTCTTCTTGTACTTACCTCTCCCATCCTCTACTTTTCCAAACCCGCCCCCCCCTCTCTCCTTGCAAATATCCCACTAGAGAAAGGCCACCTCAGCACCGCCTCCACACGTACGACCAGCTCTCGGCAGCGGCCGTATCGGAGTCCTTGCCGAAGTACCCGTACTGGTTCCCGGCGGCGTTGAGCGCGACACGGAAGTTGACGTTGAGGGTGCCGAGGAAGCCGTCGGACTTCGAGCAGGGGGACCACGCGATGGGGCTCGCGTTAGCCGTCTGGCTAACATCTTGGTCGGTGCGGCCCCCGCCGTTGTTGGCGATCGTGCCGGAGATGGTGGTCTGATATTTGTGCACTCGGTTAGCCCTATCAGTCCAACTACCTTAAGGGGGGTAGAAAGGTACAAAAAACAAAAAAAAGGGCATAGGAAGGCAAAGAAGCACGTACGGTATCCCCAGCATCCTCACTCCAGAAGCTAGTGAGGTACCAGGTGACGCTCGCGCCCGGGTCGAGTACGAGGTGCCCCTTGATGGTGGCGTCGTGGATGCCGACCTGCCAGCCTGCTGTGCACCCCGTGGCCTGGAGGTGGACCTGGCAGTTGGTGCTCGAGGTGTCGATGCCCGGCAGCTTGGCCTCGAACCCGTTGAGCCGGAACCCGATATCGCCGAACCCGGCCCCCGTGCGCTCGACGTCCGGCGCCGACGACGGACACCCCTCCCCGCTGTACGAGATGGACGTGACGCGTGGTAGGCTTGCCGGCGCGTCGCGCACTGATAGGGGTATTGAGCGTGCGGTGACGGGGGATGTGCATGGGAGGAGGAGGAGGCTGAGCGATGAGAAACCTGTTAGACGCATGGTGACGAAGGCGATATTAAAGCTAGGTGTTATTGCTCGGGGCGTTTATAAGTGTCACTAATGATGAGAAGGGCGAATTTTGCACCAAGTTGAGGGAAATGGTAGAGAGAAAGAGTGTTTGATATGATGCTTTGCGTGCTTGGTCTTGATTGAACTGTGTTGTCTGTATACTCATATCTTACAACTACATCATGACGAGGATCGCGTCGTCTTTATAGACGAACTGAGGTCATTCTGAGAGAGCCTCTATCGCTCTCATACGACCTACCCCATGTATCCTTACGTAGTTAGGTTGCGGAGGCAACATCGACACCACCGTCACATCACATCATGCCAGTGCCCTGCAGATATCTGTGATCTAGTCTAGCCCTAGCCCCTTCGCGACCGTTGCTCTTTGTAATTTTGTCTTTAGACCGTTTTCCATTCCCCGAACCAGAAAGTAGAGAATCGATTGTAAGTAGTGACGCTCCGCAGTCGCCACTACGAGGTATCCCCAAAAGCTATCATTCAGCAGTGAGCGACGTAATGGCTAATATGGCTAAAGTGGAGGCCCGCTGCTACTGGGTCCCGGGAAAACCAGGGCTTCTCATGTTTAAAGGTAAAGACCCTTGACGCATGCAACAAAAATAGCAAGCGAAATCTTCTGGTCTTTTCTTTCCTAGGTTGTCGAACCGGATAATATAACCTGAGTACGACCTGATGCTAGGGTATTGTAGGTCTGGACTGGAGAGGGCAGTCCAGACGTCAGCCCTAATAAACACCAACGAGATGAATTGTGGCTCTCTTTCGGTCTCTGCGTTCGAGACAGTATTGAACAGATTGCAATTGACACATTTGGGCTGTTGTGGTTGCTCGAGGTAATTGTTGGCCGAGGCTGGGAGCGAGATATAGTGGAATTTAGCTTATTCTTCGAATGATCTGGATCATGCGTCGAGCGCTATTTTTGGAATAGCTTCTTGTATCCCGCAATCTCCCTGTTCCAGAGAAATGGAGTGCAGACCTTCTAGGCCAGGCCAAGAATGATAGCAGCTGTGCCGAGGCCTTGTAGCTTCAAATTAGAGCACGTCCTATGGGACCAGTCAGCCCCCGAATAGCCACTATACCCTCTCTGTGAGTTGTTCATGCTATTAGGAGCGTCTCGACGGCCCCTTCGAAGTATCTCGATAGCGATATAGTGGGTCTCAATCTCTGACACTTGGCTAGTTGATATAAGGTGCCTGGACATTTCAGAGCGGAAATGCCAAGATGTTTAAACCATGATTCGCCTTAGTCCCTCGGTACCACCAAGCACGCGTCGTCCCGTAACCGCGCATCGACCCTGGCCGCTCTCCCATTTTCCAACTCTATCAGCCATGAACTCCTCTTGTCTGGGATGCATTCCCTCAAGCCACTTATGTATACAGGCATAGCAGTACACAAATCCTGTCTGGCAAGCTGTAGCAGTCGTGATCTCCTCTTCACAGATAGGACACATCTCCGAGTCTTCTGGGGGTGGCACGGTGAGAATAGGCAGTAGTGACGGCGTGGCGATGGGTGCATCCTCTGCCAAGGGCACCTCCTTAACATCCTGCTGTTTCTCTTTGCTCTCCTTGCTTTCATCGTGTTGGTTTTTAATCCGCTGCATACTGACACCGAGCGCTGATAGTCCAGATACAATGGGAGGAGGCAACTCGAGGTTCTCTGCGGCTTTTCTTGACAACTGCTTCGCAAAA
The DNA here is from genome assembly GCA_025201745.1 of Xylariaceae sp. FL1651. Lineage (NCBI taxonomy): Eukaryota > Fungi > Ascomycota > Sordariomycetes > Xylariales > Xylariaceae > Xylariaceae sp. FL1651. The sequence goes on along the minus strand of MU624236.1, from coordinate 1,460,920 downwards.
TCTGAGGCATACCACCACTCCAAGAACTTTAGCGCGAAAATACTCGTCGGTAACAGCACAGACAAGCTTCCTAGTATTCTTGGCCCCATGGTCCTAGGGCTCAAGATGCTCGTCGATCCGGGCGGATTGCCAGGTTTCGGCTTACTTAGTGCCTCAATCGCTTGAAAGTCTGCAGCATTCATGCGGCGTACCCTGGTGCCGATGAGCCACAAAAAGGGATTGTGATACTTCGTGTTATCAAAGAGGTATGCAAGGTTAAACGCGATAATGCTGAAGTAATAGGCGGCATGCACACTAGGATACACATTCCGAATGAACCACTTGTAGTAATGCATAATCCTCTGACGTATAGTTGGGTTGGTGGGCATGCGCGTGTAGTTGGCGCCGAGTAAGGCACGTGGAGCCTCGACCTCGTGAGTCTCGTCGAGTTTGCGTTTCAGGTACGGTATCGCGACCATAACTGCCAGGTTCTTCCATATGTCTTTCTCGCTCAGCTTGAGTGTCTCGCGCACGAGTCCCGGCGTTGTTGCGGCAGCACGCGGAATCTCAGCTTGTAGGGCCTTCTCTCGCTTCAATCCATAGAAGTGTTCGGTAAAGCTGCCACCGCGGGTACGTAGGTAGTAGCGTTCCACGACAAGCATAGCAAGTGCGTAGAGCTCATCGAACGAGTTCAAGGCGCGGAGCAGGTATCGTGGATAGCGTTGGGTCGCGACGGTCAGGAGATAGCGAAGTGTCGGCGGTAGCAGAGAATTAAGCTGTTGCTCAGAGAGCAGCTCGAAGAGTGACGGCTTCTGGTCGTCAAAGTTGCCCCGAAGGGCCGTGACGAACTCCATCTCGATAGTAGGATACTGACCTCCTGCACTATCTTACTGCCAGTTGTTCAATTTGAGTAGTCATCGTACCAAAGTCGTCTTCGAGCATTTCGAGCCCACAGGTATGGTGAGAAAGAGGTTGTCGCATCAAGGTCAGGTACGGCCTAAGCCGGAGCTTTATTTAAAATCGCCTTCGAGTCTAACGGTCAGCCGAGGTCCAGGGAGCTTGGGCCACAACCACCAGTCTGACCCGACAAGATGGGGCACATACGGTGACATATCCACCCTCAAACCTCTTATAGCTTCTTATCCTTTAGTGGTTTTTACCTTCCTGACTTTTGAGTTTTTGCACGTGCTGAACCTCATGTGTCAATATGTATAAAATAGGGCCTTAGTTCGGCTGATACCGTGTCGTTAAGAGATATTAGGTAATTCTCTCCATTACAAAACGAATACACCTATGTTGTAAGCCATCTAGTAGTATACAGAGGGCATTGGAGACACGTAGTAGAAATATTGGTGATATATTCATTACAATACTAAAAGCGCCGCTTTTTCTAGTACCCAGCCTAACTTAAGCACGTCCGCCAGCATGTGTCTTGTGCGCTCTTGAGTTGTACTATGTTGCCTTACCTTCAATGTCTTTACCATCAACCCGTTCCTCTCCCCGCCAGACTATCCCCGTTATCGTGTCCTCATGCCTACCCAAATAGACTGTTTTGAATCTAGTCTAAGTTATCTGTTCTCGGCTTCGACTTCCGTGTGGTACGGCATTCAACCAGTTTAGCTGTTCAGGTAGTTTCGAATAGCGCCCTGTAGCCGGGTAGCCCCCTCGCCCAGCGCACTAGTCAGATTGTCGAGATCGTCGCCTGCGGTTAATCCGAACTTGCGGATAAAATCCTTAGCTGCCGTCTCTAGATCACCATAGTCTTCCGCCGCATCCTCCTCGTCTGGTCGACCGAAATATGCATTAGACGAGATAGAGGTAGCTCCTTCAAAGCCCTGCAAGCGCGTCTTTGCTTCGGCTTGGGCATTGGGGTCAAATGAACCCTTTCCAAAGAATTCATCAGACGAGATGCCCTTCTGACTACCGAATTTGTTTCGCGCATAGCGTTCTTCGTCCGCTGCAGGTAGGTGAGTATTATTACACCAAAAGCTGAAAGTTAGGAGTGGACATACCTTCAGGAGTAGCCTTGACAGGGCCTACTGAACCAAAGCCACCGGCGTTCTTCTTAGGCGCAGCAGCAGCAGACTTGTTACCACCGACCTGACCAAAGCCAAGCCTTCCAACACCCATACCCAGTCGCTCAACCTCGGCAGCCGACTTTTGGCGAGTATGATTAGAGCTGTAGCTGCTTGTGGTTGGAGCGGATGAGATGACATTGGATGCTTCTGTCTTTGATGACGCAGTAGCCACTATCTTGGCATCTGCTGCCTCGGCTTCGGGGTCGTAACCAAGTTTCTCGACACGCTCAGCCTCTTCCTTCGCCCGCTTTTCAGCTTCATCGAAGTCAATAACATCGCCCACCACCTTCTTCGCGCCAAGCTTTGTGGTAGCCTTCTTTGCGCCGAGTATGTTGGTCTTGCGAGGTCCAGTGGCAGTCGTCTTCCGAAGTGCGGCGGATGTAGTGATTCTACTAGCGGCGGGTTTGGCGTCCGAGTCGGACTTGGCAAGCGGTGAAGAGGATCTCGAGATCTCTTTACCATTGGCGCCGGCATTTAGGAATGGAGAGGGTGTTCGGCCGACAATCGGCGGCGTTCCAGTTCGTGAGATTGGGGGCGTGGGCTTCTTAATGGACGGTTTGTCCCACGAAGAGAAAAAATCGTCGCCTGGATCACGAGAAGGCGTTGCGGAGCCCTCGGCACCGTCTCCGGCGACATCGTTAACGACAACCTCGTTGGGGTGCCTAGAAAGCCGTCAATGTCAGTTGTGCCAAGACAATGTATTGAAGACTCGACTCACTCTATGGCGTCTCGAGCAGCTCGCTTTTTCAGCTCTTCCTTGTATTTGGTAGCTGCGGGGGATTGGTACTTGGTCTTAGGATCCTTGCTCGCAAGCGCAGAGCTACCCCCGTTGGAGCGAAAGAACTTGGTCGCGGACTCATTGCCGCCTACTTTCATGACACGGAGCTGATCCCATTGCCATTCTATAACTAGTTCAGTTTCACACACGCATGACATAGAGGCCAGGGAGTATGGGCATGGCCGTGGCGGGACGTACGGTCGAGGTTGGTGGAGCGCACAAAGGAGATATGCACACCAAGGTTTCGGTGATTAGAGGAGCAATCAAGACATAGGTAAATACCGAACGGAACAGAGGTCCATGTCGGGTTATTCTGGCCACAATCAAAGCATATCTACCGGCACATCAGTGTAAGTCGGGGAGGATGTGGGATGCTTGGTCATGGATCTCGCTCACTCGGTTCGCCGGTTTCGACTTCAATTTCTCGAAGATCTTCTGGGACTGCTGTTTGGTCGCCAGCGCACTCATTTTGCCAGAATAAGTGGTAGAATCAAATTCCGTCGATGCTCGGTCAATTTGTCGTAGCTGAGGTTCTGGGGTTGGTTGTGGTTATTAAGATGAGAGAGTTGACTCTTGCGAGTTCGTCCTCCTTTTTAGTTCAGGAGATGGGCCAGATTTCAGATGCCACTAAGAGTCAACCAAGGCCACTTCAAAGAACGGGCCCCACCTTGATGGGGTTGATTAAGTATGTACATTGTATATCTAGGCTAGATACCAGTTAACATGGCTAGGCCGTAAGAGGGTTAGCGAACAGCCATAGCATCTCTCCACAATTGATAGCTAGGTATCTTATAGCCTAGTCTAGTTCACTATCAAAAGCTTCGAGCAACGCCTGAGCATTCAGCATTCAACATTCACCACTCGGTCAACTTCCATCGATTCGACAAACCTGACTAGTGACCACGTCCTTCCCGAGGCGCTACTCTCCAAAAGAGCCGAACCCCGTCAGTTCGCTCCACTAGACAGCGACGGCTCCGATGGACTCCCTTCCGCCGTCATGAAGCTCTTACTCCGGCCGATCGGCATCTCAAGCATCATCCCGCAGTTGCGACCTTTCCTCGTTCAACGAAGCTACGCCACTCAGCATGGTCTCGGGAATAATTCGAGTACTTCCCGTAGAAGGGCTGTAACGCCCTTCAATGACGATGGTTTTGTACCTTGGAGCGAACTTTCCGCCACCGAAAAAGCGTCGCGTGCCACTCAGCAGTCTTTCAATCTTGGACTCATCGTGGTTGGCGTTGTTTTAACAGTACAGTTGACAGCGATCAAGTCTCGCACAGCTTCGTGCTAACTCTTTCTTCTCAAGGGTGGTGTAGGGTACTTTCTCTACCAAGATGTCTTCTCGCCAGACAGCAAGACTGCATATTTCAACCGAGCTGTCGATCGGATCAAGAAAGACCCTGCTTGTCTAGCAGTGCTAGGAGATGCTAAGAAAATCACGGCGCACGGAGAGGAGACGGCAAATAAATGGCGTCGGGCCCGGCCAATTGCGTAAGGTGTCTTATAGAAATAACGTCGGTGGATTTTCGCTAACTGTACTAGGTCAACGTTGAAGACCGATGCGCAAGGCAATGCCCATTTGGAAATGCATTTCTACGTAAGTTCAGTCTACATACTTCATTATATTCTATTCCTAATATCCTTTTATGTTTAGGTCGAGGGACCTTTGAACAATGGTGTGGTCAACGTACACCTTGTTAAGCCTGCTGGACATAATGATTTCGAGTACAAATATCTCTTTATGGATGTCAAAGATCACCAGCGGATTTACCTAGAGAATGCCGACGCTAAAGGCACAACCGGAAATTCCAAGAAACTCAAGTTATTTGGAGTCACCTGGAACTAAATACCAGGGCCATGTATACTATAGCTACCCGCGCACAGTTAGTCAGGGCCTGGTCAATTTGGAGCCAGATCCATCAGTCTCAGGTCCTGTCCACAATTGGAGCTGTCTTCCCTGAATTGCAGCTGGAGGCTTCATTCGCACATAAGACTCCGTGAAAATACCCCGGCACATGAAGCGGGTGAGAGAGTGACAAAGCATTGTTATTTTGTTTTACCTAGCTTAACTATGGACTACTATTTACGCAAAATAAATCATGCAATATGTCTACGAGATACAGAGGCGAGCCCAGTACATTTTCTCAATTATTATTGAAGTATTCATTCTTCTGGCCCCTGTATTTGTGTAAGGTGTCCAGAAGACAAAAGGTTTAACTCCCATTGCATGCAGTATCAAACTCGGTTTTCCTTTCGCATTTCTAAGAATGATTGCTTCATATGAAAGATCAATGGCTTGCACACCAGATTAATAACATGATATCTAAATATTGTACCAAGTAGTCACAGCTGGCCTAAACTTCCATCTAAGCACCAAACAAATAATCACATATTTAAGGCCTCTACACACAATATAAACTACTGAAGACTATATCCTTAGTATAAACTTGTCATATATAATCAACTCCTACTATAGGGCGTAGCCATTTCAATAATTCACGTCTTATGGTCTACTACATCGATCCCTCGGAGCATGGTAACATCGCACTACTTTAGTAAACTGTATCGCGACAGAGACCCCGAAAGATCATCAGCCTAACAATAGCGGCCTAAGTATCTTCGTGCAAGATACATCTTTAGGCTTCAGTTGCCTTTTGTGGCTCTATATGGCAAAGACGTCCGTAAAGAGAAGGGAATTTCATCATAAACACTAGGTTTGTGTTTTCAGAATGCCCATCTTGCGCAACGACCACATCGGCCAACAGTTTCTAGTCTGAACCCTAGCATGGGAATGCGTGAGACCGCCATGCCGTGGCGCCAGGCCTTCATTTGTGATGCCTCGCTGAGCTGGTCTATTATCAACTAGTTCAACGGGGAGGAAGGAGCAAAATTAAAGTGGCTGGTGGATGGTGTTTCTGGAGAATGATACATATTTTCACACTATCTCGACAAACAGAGTAGTCACTACGGCCCATGGAACAGGTATAAATCCCATTCTGTAGGGTGCAAGCACCCAGCCTAACTCGCTACGTTGGTTTTCAGCCCTAGAGGTCCTGGCTCCTGAACCTAGTCCTAGAGTATATTTTCATGTCAGACATGTAATGCTCGCTTCTTCTTTCCATACCTTAATGGTAATATAATACTATGTCTTTGTTTCCACTGGTGGGCACTATCTAACCTGCCGAGACTCATTCAACTTCGAGCATGCATTAGATGTACCTAGATCAATTTACCCAACTCCCAAGCCATTCCTAGAGCTACGTAAGATTACAAGCTTACTAAATGCTATAATAGCCTTAGAAGTCGCGTCGATACTGCCACTTGCAGAGCGGCAGTACGCAACCTACGCGTTCGTGACAGGCAATTAATGCAGTTCGAAGAACGCAGAAGAGTGTCATAGGTGTAAATTTTTGAGACAGAGCGAGATAGGAAGAATACTGAGGTTCATTTGGGCATAGCTTTACTCCCAAACGGTCATTCTCAAGTTAAAATTTATTCTCATTCCCATTTTTAAACGATCATCAGATACATGTTTCTATTTACAGACATACACACAAAACGAACCACAGAGGCTATTTTCATGATGGTAGAGTGTTACTGGCTCCCTGTTTGCTACCCTCTGGGCTGTGTTGACCGACGTGTATTTTTTGGATTCAGCCTTGTGATGCCAAGGTTTGCGTTCTAGCACTCCACACTCTGCAGAGAATTAAGCACTTGCGAAAATCTGAGCTTCATTCACTCAGATGTGGTTCCGCTAGGCTGTGTCATTGATCGCGGGCCACAGCATCAACCGTTGTGGCAGGCTCGGTTCGTGGCAGTGATGTTAGGCTGAGGAAATACTTGGGCCGCTAAATGCGGCCATCGTCGGATGCGAGGCACTCATGATTACATCAGGCCACAAATTTTTACAGCGATCTTTGAAGATGGAAAGAGCGGATAGTAACATCACGCAAGTGTTGTTTTGGCCATAAAACTTAGAGTTATATGTTAATTCTCTACTGAGCTGTGGTGCTTTAGGAGTTAATACTACAATTTAGGGGTTTGTTGGGCTTGTGTCCGAGATCGCTTTGCTAAATACTAGGCCAAGTTTCGTGGTTCGAGCGCCTAGGAGCGAGATATTATGCCTGTTGGGCGTGGAGTACGCAAGGGAAATATGAAGACACTGCCTATTATTAGGTACAAAAAAACACCAAAATGAACTTCTGCTCTCAATATGGAAGAGAGTAATAGCTGAGATATACTTAAATTCAGCACTAGGATAGTATACCGGAAGCAATCCGCGCTCTTCGAGTACCCTTGTAACAATGTTAAAACGAATTAGCTATGTTTGTAGAACCTCGCCCCTACCTTCGTCTTTCAATATGCTTAGGCCTTCGATGGAGTAAGGGATACCACCCAATTACTGGGTTCTCACTTGAACTACTCCGCTCACCGTTGCTTCAGTCTTGAGTCATGGGGGAGAACTCCTGAAGATCAACCGTGTCGATTACAGTTGTACAAACAAGGCCGGACACCTAGCCGGAGGAAGATCAACCCCGCGAGCTTTTGGTCACACGGCACAATGAGTCTAAAACCAAAAGCTCCGAAAAACTGGGCAGGTAGAAGCATAATGGACCTGTAGATATTCGCTGAATAGTAATCATGGAATGCCCCTATGGCATATCCTACTCTACTGTTTTCGCAATAGATAGACACCGCGGCGTGACTTATGACTATGGTTCAGTCTAGACGCTCTTAGCTTCAGGACCATTTGACCGCCTGGCTGGACGATATGGGAGAGCATCTCAAAGCTACATGTTTGCCTGCACAAGATGAAACGAGAATGCCCGATTAAAGCCCAAGGCTAGAAATTGGCTGGCGAGCGGGGAGACAAAAGGTATGCATATGCCTCGATCACCGAATTTGGCCACATCTTGGGATCAAATCGATTCCTAAATAGGACAAATGTTGCTAGCTCCCCTTTCAAAGCCGACAATGGTATAACGGAAAATCGTACGCTAGACTGCCTCCGAATAACTTACTCCGCAAATAATAACGTGAATAGATGGAGTCTCATTGGCGATGGGTGACTGAATGGATCATGACATAATGGAAAGATTTTCGTCCCTCGCGATCGGTAACTCTTCTTATCGTGAGCATCAAGTTTGTTGCGCTGGAGGCCTCAAACGACTGGCTTATCAGCGGCGAAAGGATTTGCAGTACCACGTTACAGCAGGGCAGGGTGCAAAATGCTAGATGGTTCGGCATTTGAAAGCTTCGTGCAGAAAAGCCAGCGGGATCAACAATCCCCAACCACCAGAGCTGCATGTACCAGGCGCCTGTTCTTTCATTAGTTGTTTCGAAACTCGACCATGTGTCGTAGGCGCGTCTTCTAAGTTCCAAAGGATGGCTGCGTGGGACAACATGTTGTTCAGTGATGTGAAGAACTCTTGGCATGTTTGACTGGCGATCCCTCTTGTGGGCAGTAACTGAGTTAGATGGGCCTATGTGGCCACAGCAGAGATTAGAAGCAGGACGAAACGACGATTCTATGCCACGACAGAAGTTCTAGGGGCGGGGGAACGGGCATAGCAAAGGATACACAGGTTCGCGCCCGAATAGGGAACGACAAGCGAACGAAAGTGGAAGCTAAGCACTCCATATGCTCTAGCTCTGATGCAGATATAGAGCTTGAGCAACATATAACAAGTCCTGAAGTTTTTATTTTTATTTTTGCGACCTGCGTCATATCGAGAGAAGACGAGTAAGGTCCCGGCCCATCTCTCGGCAGGATTTGGTGTAGGGGTTGAATGCAGGACGAGCTCGACAGTCCTTTGTCTGCCATCTTGAGCGGGTCTAACCCAAGAGTCTGGGTCAACTAAAAGATTCCATCTTTCTGCAACGCAGATGCCGGCGGCTAAGCCATCAGAGAATGTGATTTACCGGGTAACGTGTGAGCAAGGCAGAAGGTAGACTGCCCTCTGTGAAGCTCGCATTGTAGAAAGAACCCTACATATTCTTCATGTTCGGTTGCCTGACGTTGAAGTTTTGCGATCCTATAGTCGATCTGCGAGCGAGCCTGGATTGCCGCTGCCAGTTCACAGGCAGCATCACGGAAGCTTGCGGTGCCAAGGGAGAGGAGAACCGGACTCTGATTTGTCAGGGGATATAGCTGACGAGAGAATGCCGCAGTGTCTACCTAGCGGGTAGGCTTTCGCTGCATCTCACTGGAGGTGGCCGGGAGGTGGCCGGGAAGCATGCTCGGGTAGGGCCCTATCTCTGTGCGACGGCCACTCAAGGCACCACGCCATTTCCTTCGGTTCAGTGGCCGGAATCAGGTCATTCTTTGACTCGCTCCCTACTGTAACGGCCGAGAAGAAAATTGTAAGTTTGCTCTCGGCGAAACAACGCCTTTTCTAGCCAGTAGATTGGCAAGATATATCTTTGGACTGTTCGGATGCATAAGGAAATAGCTACGGGCAAGACAATAAAAATGGATGTGACCTTTTGACAGTCATCATCCTTTTAGCTGGGAAATTTCCTACATAATAGTTACTTGTATAAATGATCTTTACATATGACGATTGCGATAATAGGTCTAGTTGGGATCCTACCATCCTCGCACGAGAGAGCTAAACCCTAGTGTAGTACTTCTACTATGGTTGATGATGAACAATCTGGGTGGGAGCAGTCAATGCATCGTGCAGTATGTGGGATTGAGAGCGAGGGTGACATACATATTACATGTACCTATGGAGCTCCAGGTGCTTTGGTACTTTTTCAAGCCCACAGAACTAATCCCGCCATTTCTCCGTATCCTTCAGTTCATAAGGCCAATATCAAGCAAGTCTACGTCAAGTACCTACTAACAAATAAGTTCTCGGCGAAGCTTGGCCCTTTCAAACGCCGGCTGACCTAGGGCACACTGACTGTAATTATTTATCTGAATACCCCCAAGTCTTGATACCAGCTAGCTTTTCAAGCAGCTAGAACAATTCAGCTGGATTCTAACAATAACACTCAAACCATCTGTAAGAGTTTATTTGTACATTTATGACTCTCCTCATCCTTATCTCCTGTTGAAGGGACAGGAACAGACACATTGACTAGCCAAATACACTATTTATCTCGTAGCCCAGAAGTACATACCTAGTCCTACATACGATACATGAACTTTTTTGTACCTGGCTCCGAGGCTGCATACAACATCATCATTTGACCAGTTTGATTTTCTTCTCGCCCTAACAAGGCTCCTCCTCCTCATCTTACCCGAAATGGCCAGGCATAGTTGGGCCGCATTATTTTCAGCCACCAGAGCCTTGGGGCACCCTATTGGATAGCCGGGAATGGTCTCATCTCCTCTCCGGCAACTGAGTTCACACCGTGTGACATGATCCGAGGAGTATTATTTTCCGATCTAGCATCCCTAAACAGGTAAGAAGTGTACGATGCCTGCTTACGCACAGGAGGCACCGGGGGTTCCCCGGAGCAAGTAATGGTGGAATCAGGGAAAGAACCAGCGAGGATATCATGTTGTCAAAATTGAGCCGCCAAAAATTGAATATCTTCCTCCGAGAGCCTTTCAATAGCTTGGCTTGGAATCGTCATAAACTTGGTTGTAATTGCACTACTTTACCCTTTTGATCTGCTTAGAAGATAAAGAGAAGGTATCCATTAGGGAATTAGAAAAGAATGGCCTGCATGCTATGATATTTACTCAAAATTCGTATAAATGATAATCCAGGATGATGCTTGATGCTTGTTAGACCCGTGGAATAGATTCTCACTAGGTTTGCTTGCTTATAACGCTACGGTCTATGATGATTAACTGTTTTGTATCCTCGTACATGACGAACTAAGGGTTCTGAATGAATGACTTTTTGAACAAAACAATTGTGGATTTGAAAGATTAGGCTTTAACCAACGCTGTAAGATAATGTATACCCTACTATTGAACCACCGATTATAGGTCTGAACAGACATCGAGGCTTAGTATCTCCTATCTTGGCTCCAGTATCTTAACCCCAGTACTTGTAGCAAGTAAACCAGGTGCACCCACGGTGCCATAGCCTAGAGCAATAAATAATAGGGATCCCCTACTTCTCTTCGTTCATGTGAAAAACCTCCGGTTTTGGCCGAAACCTAGGGGTTGATTGGACAGCTGTGTTGGCCCGGCCACGTCTTTCCGCCCCTCCTATTTGATAAGAAATCCCAAGGCAACATGACTTGCAGATTCACCGGTTAGGCAAACAGACAGTGCGTCAGGCTATTCCGAACCCGTCTTGAATCCCTCTCTTTGACGTGTTGGACTGTCCTAACCTGCTACTCTTTAGCCAATTCCTGTTTTCTCGGCTTAGGCTGCCTAGGCTCGGTCGAGTCTGAGAACGACATTCCACTTATGCCTACAGCGTATTCCGTACAGGTACTGACCTATTAGGTACATTATGTAGGTAGGAGAACTTGAAACGCCCGAAGGCAAGCAAGGTACCAGCCCTTTGCCAAGTTCCTCAGCATTAGTGGCTTTTATAGCCCCAGAACTTGCGGCTAAAGCTTTGACATTTGGTGCTGGCCTGCTCGGACAATCTGCTTACCCTTACCCCAGATCGTCCCGTTGGCCAACTGTGTTTGTGTTCTTTCCGCTACCATGTGCTACCCCTGCGCCCAGTGGGTGACATGCATATCCTGCCTCTAATCTCAGTTTTCATCTGGCAGATATGATCGAGGTTCCGCTTTTATACTTTCCCAGAGCTAAGATTTTATGACATCTATCACAAGGAAACCCCAGGGAAGAATCCGGGAGTGGGAGCAGTGGCATATCGCCTTGCACAAGATCTACAAAATCATGCGAGAGGTTACGGCCTGCGCAACCCACCCCATTCAACGATCTCCCCTCACGACAGGCTCAGCTCACCTAAACTGGCGTCTGCCCGCGCCTCTGCAGCCCCTTGGACTAGGGTTCAGGTGTAGTGTGGTACAGCTACTTTGCAGCATCATGACATGCATTGACACTAGGCAGCCCGGTCATCGGTCTTGCTGCGAAGGGACAATTCGGCCAGAATGAAGTACCGGCCCGACCCGACATGAAGTTGTTTCCACGACCTAGTCTGAGACACTCAGTTGAAGAGCGACTCACTACCCAGCAGAGGAGCTAAAAGTAATAGGCATCGTCTTGTAAGGCTAGGCGTATGGTGATCTTGCGACTCCAAAGCCGAGGCCCATCTAGCAAAGAACAGAAGATTGTGACCCTGCATATAGAGAACTAAAGCTAGTAGTGCTGTGCTTTGACATCTCAAGCGGCCTTCTCGTCCTGATAGGAAATAAGATGATTCCTAAATCTAGAACGCTGCACTTCTCTTCAAAGTGGGCCTGCCAACGGCTCAAGTGTTGTGGTCTGAAACATGACTGACAATTTCCGCTCTTTGACATGTCTTATAGCGGGGATTCTGGACAGCTAGACAGATACAAGTCGTTGGGTCAACGGAAACGTGCACAAACGATTGCACCGCCGAGACTAGGCTAGCGGACGGGTATGAAGGCTATAACCAGCAGGCTATACGATGGTAATTGCATCTGCACAAGAGAGACAGCATATATTATTCTCTTAAAGTAACAACCCTCCGTCTAAGCCGCAGTACGATGCACTATTTTCAGCCTTCAAATCCCGCCTTCGTTTCCTACCTAAACCCTGCGATCGAGGGTTCGGGTATCAATAAACATGATTGGCTAATGGAGTCACTGTCAAACATCGTGACCTAAACGATAAACTAAATTGTTTCTATTTTATATCACTAATCATTCTAGACCCTTCCTGTTGCCAGCTAAGATTAAACCTGGCCTCCACGCGGGAACTTAGTAACAACGGCGTGCTCTCATTCGGGCTCGTTAACAAAAGGACCGAAATCTAGCCCAAATAGTCAACATACTCGGCGGACCCGCTACTACCAAGCGTTGCCCGCCTTTTGACGTGATGGGGTCGTATAGTAGAGAGCAGGCTGGGGCTCAGTGTGTCAATCTGAGGAGGTGGCGCCATGTTGACGACGGACTTGACTGAAGGTTTACGCTTCACGTGTTAAAGACCTCGAAGTAGACAGAAAAGTCAAATATCACTGACACTTGAGACACTAGAAGACCGGTGGCTTTCTAAAGGCTTGCTGCTACGTGCGTACCTTGCGGATCTGCGCCGGCCAGTGGTCTAACTTGACCTACTTGAAGCCATGCAACTCAAGCCTTGCCGCTGTCGGTTGGTCGTTGCCGAAAGCACCAGAGACACGAGAAGTACTAGAGCTAGAAGAATTGGTCAACGGCATACGTCGACAAACGAGGCTACAATTCTACTTTGTTACTTTTTTCGACGACGTCCGCGCCGCTTCCTCACTTACCCACGACGCCGTTTTCTAGCTTGCAACGTGGCAGACTCAAGTGATAAGCGGCTGCCTCATTACTGGAGTTCACCGGGGCAGTTTAGATTAATCTCGATCTACGATAATACCAAATTAAGTCTATTTGTCAAGGCTGTCGTAGCTAGCTCTCTCTCGTTCTCTCTACCTACTACCTTACCATTTGCCTCCAGAAGATCCCTCAAGGGAAGCCGATACAAGGAGAAACAAACTAGATCGTGTTATGTTTTAATTAAATCAGCCCAGATGGAGATGAAGCAACGACATCTAACGACTAATTTGGTATTTTTGATCGAATTGACGGGCAGGAACAGCAAAATCGACCGGACACTTGTAAGTAGGGCATGCAGCCTCCCGTCAACTGGAGCACACTCGGCCAGGTAGATCCCATGCCAACTACCAGTGGGTGTCTGTGGCGTCTCGTAGATGTACTAAAGGTAGGATACCTGCAGATCTAACGCATACTAGACACGGAGTTCTCTGCTTAACCGGAACTCCTCTGATGCGTGACCAAGAGGAGCTTGGGTTTCGTTCCATCCTTTGTACTGAACTTGTATCTAATATGCTCCCAGATTATGATATACCCGGTAGATAGCTGAAAAGGAGAATGTATGAGCCCCGATCTCCTTGCCCCAAATCAAGGATCGACGTCTTGACGTACCGGGATCTTGAACTTATGTGATACTAGATTCCTTGGGGGCGAAGGTACTAATTTAGGAGCAAGAAACTACAGCACTGAATGTGTTGAGTACTGTTAAAATAGCGACTGTCTAATGTATTTGATGCTTGACCCGAGAAGTCAATCTCCTAGGCATGTCTCTTAATACAAAGCACTACCTTGATTACTGGTGGTCCAAGGAGGTAAAGTATAACCAACAGTTGCAATGTCCTAGACTCCGCAAAGAAGTCCAAGCTCGATATTGTCTTGTTTGATTCACTCCTTTCCTTCTTCGTCACCCTGTCAGTTTCCAGGAATCTCTATCGCCGCACATGCCATCTCCCCCTATCTACAAGTCAATACCCTGGCTGGTTCTATAGGATTACACCCATCAACCTTGCACGGTGTCTATCTCCGGTCCACGATCGTGGCCTAACGTTCATACTAACGTATTTTATCACCCTTGACAAGACCAAGGACCTTAACAATAAAAGCGACCCAATGTGCCTCGAGCTCTCCATCCTTCTGCCATAGATGCTGCCAATAGCTTTGTCTCAAACTGCCTACTTTGCACGACCGCCATTGACTACTGGGGACGCCAAAGGGGGTATAGAGCTTGCCCCCATCGTTCTTTACCAATCCTATCAGAGTTTGATCATCTTATTCTCGAAGCATCAAGCGCCGTAGTCTGCCCGACATCTGATCTCGTCACCTCCAGTTTGAAGAGACCTCAACGTCACTCGCGCGCGCGTTTGTCTGTGCCACTCACCACTTTCCTTTTCTAAGCTACTTAGTGTGCTTAGCCGACTTTTACTCTTCCATCTTCCTCGTACGATCGCAGCTATAGGCGGCAGCCAGAAGATCAACGAACTTTCCTTTTTCCTGGGAATATATAGAGTTCCTTCCAGCCTTATTATACTGCGCCCTTTTTATTCGATAAGTCGACGTTGGCTGCAAACGATCCACTCTCTGAAGCTCTTGGTTATCCAGCCAGCCGTCAGTGGTTCCAACAGCACAAAACAGGCATTTCCCGCCCCGCTGCCAATATCTTCAAATCGTTCTTCCTAGACCTTGTTAACATACATTCGTGGACCGAGCGGTCGTTTTGCCGCGGGGTAGAGAGTCGTTGCCTAGGGACATCGCATATTCAAACTTGCAGAGTGGATAACAAAGGTAGTAAGTAGTACGTCTCTTCTCTCTGATTGCACATCGATTCGGGTATTTGGGTAGTATTTCAAAGAAGGCAACTTTCCCTTCCTCACTACGGTTACCATCCCAATTAAGTTGGGCTGCACTGCCCATGTTACGATTTCGATCAAAGCCAGATTAGTAGGAGGTCGAGATGACTAGAAGATTATATAATGTCCGGGGCTCTCGGTCTTTTGAGCTGCTATTCAATTAGAGATGCGCAGGGACAGCAATGGCCTGAGGTCATATTTGAAATGTGCCATGCTGACAGGATTTCTAGGCTCAGGGCTGCCACGCGCAAGCTACGTGTAAGTGCCCCTTTCCGATAGGGGGCCGGGTGGGATTACATCTGCTCGGGACGCTGTGCAGGCGCCACACTTTACGATCAAGCAGACCTGGCCAAACAGCCGATCGGAGCCTGGGCACAGGAACAGTGTGCATGTGAGCCGCTGGGAGGCGCAAGGATCGCAAGCCGCATCCGCGCCGCTCGTTCGCCTATCAGTTGATCTGCCCAGCTGATTGCACCTTGCTCGGTGCCGCGTCGAGGTTGAATTTTAAGGGCCTCGACGACGTATTTCCGAGCCGTCGTTTCAAGGCTGTACTTGCGCTTCTTACAGCTGTCCCTGGCGCACGTCTGCTGCCGCCGCCGCCATCTCCTCCTCTGTCGCCCTTATGCAAAAAAAGACGACGAGAGGAGCTGGTGCTGTATGTCGTATGAGTGTTTCGCCTGCACAACCGTTCTCGACTTCTCTTTTATTCCCCTGTGTCACTGGTGTCAGTGGCTTGGTTTCCCAGGCTCATCGGGTATAAGAGCTGACGGCGGGTTTGAATTGGTCAGAAATTTCCCTGGGGCTTGTCGGTCGGTAGGTGATAGTGCGATTGGCGACAGCCCTCTTGGCACCCATCTCTGTAATGGTGACAGGGGACTCCGGATTCTCAAAGGTCGGTGTGATCCCTGAGCCTGTGTTTTTTCGAGCCTACGACGCCTGTCTTTCTGTCTGTCTACCAGCCTGCATACCTACCTACACACACTACTCCCTTCGCTGTTGTATTATCCCCCGGCTAGTATACATACATACTTTACTACTGCTGTCGCCCTAACCCTTCTCCATTTCCTACCCCCTTGCAATATATATGGCAGGTTCTTCGGTGTCAGACACAAGGCTCCGGTTGTATCAACCTCCCTTGACCTATCCCCTGCCCGCATACCCTGTCACAGTACCTGCGAAATCCGATCTGAACCCTAATCTACTGATGGTGCTCCAACACGTCTCCCCTCCATAACCCCTCGTTGCCGTAGGGCTAGTCCTTAAGTCCAGTTAGCAGATCTTTCAAGATGGGGTAGTGCACCGCTTATACAGCACCGCTTGTATTTTATGTTTACGATAATGAATGATATCGCGAGCCGCCCGAGTGGGTGGCGAAGTGGTGAATCCGAACTAGCTTATACTCGCATCATCTTTCCTTTGAAAGAGATGTTTATCGTGGCTGGAGAGGTAGCAGGCGGGATCCGGAGCTAGATGAAGCTGAAGCTGACCGTCGTCACACTCTACAGATACGGGACAAGAACCGTTATTCACATCAATCCCGCCTCCGATTGGGACACCGTCAGCACGCCCTCCACTCCCACCACTACCTCCAACGCCACCACCGTGGCCTGGCGGAACGCGATTGAAGTGTACCTCTTGTCTCTTAGACTGGAGGTTCCCCAAATGAACCAACAACCTCTCAAGGTATATATTTGCATTCCTGCACGTGCTTCATTTACCCATTGCGATTTTTATTTTTACTTTTTCTCTTCTGGTTTTCTTTTGTTTCCTTTGCACTTTTGACCTCCCGCCTTATTGCCTAGCCCCACGGGCTCTTCAGATTGTACTTTGTCGGGAGCAGTCAAATTCTGGAGTGATAGGTTCGCCCAACCGGTCTGCGAAGACGCAGACATTTAAATTAATCGACAGCCAATTGGGCCAAATGGATGACTCGCACCAGTGATGCTAAGGGAATCGGAGAGAAGCGCAGTAGCAGCGACGACGATAACAGCACGAAACCAGCGGCATAAAGACCCCAATAGATTTCCTCAGGATGAGCGGAGCCTTCAAGTGGGTAACTTACATTCAACTGCGGCTCCAACAATTGCCAAAGTACTATACGTTCTATCAAGCAAGAAATTAGGCAAAGGTCAGTGCGACGATTTCTATTCTGGCCCTTATCACCACCGAAGCGTCTCTCTCTCCTTGTCAGGCACATGTGTACCTATGGCACACTCGCACAGACTTGAAACGCAGGGTACCTTTATAGCACTCAGACATACGGCTTTTGAACTAGCCCAGAACGCCTCTCGTTCGTTATCCAGCGATTTTCTTCAGCATCATTTACGTCATCCCTTCTTCTTTCCTGGAGGGAATTTTAAATTGAAGAGAGATAGAGACTACGAAATGGCCGTGGTCCCTGTCGATCAAGTCATTCCAACTTTAACAGCACCGAACTTGTACCTCAGATACCTTACATGTAGTCCATGAATGCTACACACGCAAAGACACCTAGCCGAAGAGAGTGCGAGAGAAAAGAGATAATAACGCTTCTTGGGATGGCCAGGTACAAGGTGACTTACGGCTCACGGTCTTGCTCCAGCCAGTGCCAATGAACCATCATTTTCTTTGTACCACGTTATACGTTAATGGGCTCCCCCTAATTATTTGTCTTCCTTCTGCGTGCACACCAGTATGTATACTGTTCGCTCTACCTCTCTCTTTTTTATTTTTTATTTTTATTTTTATTTTTTATTTTGATTTATTATATTGTAATTTTTATCCCATCCTTACTTTTCTCCCTACGTCTATATTAAAGCTCCGAGCTTGGAAGGCTCTGATTAGGTACCCTGCATTTACTTACAGACACCTAAGTGTGTACCTGCCTCTCGGTACATACGACGCTCGTCCCTGCTTACGCTGCCCTTGATGTACCTCTCCGTTCTGTACCTACCAAATACCACCCCTTTGCCTAGTCCCTCAACCCTGTCTGCGCATTCTCCAGTCTCCCATCCCTCTCACAAACCCAAATCGCGTGTGTGCTGCGCCATGCTTGATGCTGTATCACAATGTCTTATGGTACCGACCATGTACTACTCACATTTACATTCACACTCATACACTGACCTGCCTGTGCCTGTGCCTTGCTCTGGGGAAGCATCCGCCGACAACAAACACCAATGTTTCCATTCAGTCATTCTGATTCATACGTTACTGTCTACATTCACTCTCAATCTCAATCCTTTTCTCGACCTTGACCCTAGTATATGCACCTTGGTTTTCTCATTACCTCGCTTCTTTCCATGCCTACTGTAGTTAACATACACACGCACCTGTTCTTCGCAACCTCTCTCGATGAACGCCCACTAACAATCTCCGAGTCCAGCCGCTGCAGGTCCTGACTCTTTGCCGACACTGTCTTTCTCGGCTCTTACCTTACTTGGCCACCAATGACCATAGCCTGGTAGGCTGCACTTCTGCACAGAAGAGGGAAACATTAAAAGGAAAACCAGAAAGACACTGCTAGCCTGCATCATCATCACCTCTTTACTACTATTATCACCGTCAGGATCACTATCATTGCCACCACCACTGCTCACCATTTGCATGTTGTAACTGTTTTGTCACGAAGAAGACCATGAACTGACGATATCTGCCGGTGTCTCCAGCAGGACTTTGAGCCTTCGCCGCCTACCTGCAACGGGCTAGAACAATACCTCGATATCCCAGCCATAGCTGATATGCGGTATGTATACCTCTCTTTTTACAATTGCACAGTCACTAGGTCTTTTCGCCATGCCACTTGACATACTCAAGACAACACAAATAGAGTAGGGACATCCTACTTTCATGTAGCCCATGAGATATCTGCTGATTTAATGCATCCTTCTCTGGAATTACTGCTCTCTTTTCATGTGCTCCTAGGCTTCACTTGAGGATTGGGCACACATCGTGTTGTACTGATCAGGGCACTTCCTATACCTTTCCTTTTCTTCCGGTTCATGTTGGTGCTCCCGGTGGTCACAATCTGCTGCTATAGTTGGTTGTGCTGCTGAGGTAGCCATAGCCTGCTAGCAATGTACGCGGAGACCTGGTGCAAGGGTGTAGCTCCCCTTGCTGGACACAGATTGCAACACAATTAAACTTGTTGTTGTGGCTCTTTTGGCCCTTGCTGCCCCAGACCCTGAGCTCTGGATTATGGGTGGTGGGCGGAGGGTGTTTGCGACTCGCTGTCTCCGATCCTGATCCTGATCCGCTATCCTGTTTCCCTTGTATAACACCAACGTTCGTTGTCCCGTCACACTTAGACAGTTGGCATTGTGGTGCGTTGTGTTGTGTCGAGTGGGAGCGCGATACAGCATCGTCGCGCAAGCTGCTTGGTGCCGCGCTCACAAGTCACCCTTCATCCTTTAGGGGATCCCTGCTAATCCGTCAGTACCAGATACCCTCAGGAACCCTCCGGTATTACGTCTCTGAGCTTAGAAACCCCTCCTCAGCCGCCGTCGGTGCTGAGCGGCTTCCCAGCGCCTCTACTTAACAATACTACGGGGTATTCCCCTGACGCCGGACATTACTATCCTCCCCCGACTTCACAGCTGTTCTCTGCTGCCGCGGTCGACCCCAGGTCTCGTCTGGGCTCTACGTAAGTCACACACCATTACACTATTCCTCCCCTCTGTGCCATTACACCTCCACGCGCGCCTGGCTGGCCCTCGACTTGCTCACTAAGGCGGTAACAGCACCTCTTCCACGGGTATGGCTCCTAGCCAACGCACCACTGCGTTACCAAATCCAGGATATAGTACCAGAGAAGTTTACGGTGGGTCGAGGCCGACGTTCATGAGGGCCGACCACATAGCTAGATCGCCCTCCTTTACGACTCCTTTGCGACGTCATCCTTTGTCGCCAACACCTAGCCCAAGCATTGGTTTCACCAGCCCCGTGAGGATGGAGGGTGTCCAATATGGAAAATCCCAGGCGGCCAGCGTCCCTCCACTCATGGCCTTGACTGTCCACGGTCAGTTGGTGTATGGGGACGCTGCAGCGGCGGGCTCAGGGCCCATCAAGATTGATATTCAGGGCCTCATCGATAAAGGGTTTTTCCTTTCAGATGGAGAATGGACTTGCTATCGCCGCAACTACTTCTCTTGCGTCTGTTCGTTCAGCCTGACACCTCATTACCCCAACGCGACAATGCAGTACCAACCTACTGGATTGGCAACCTCTTATCAAGTACTTGGATTTGCGATGACTATTTCGGCTGTTGTCTCCGACAGCGACTCTCAGACCATTGATTTGGTGCAGCACACGCCCAAGAGAGACAAGGGACCGACAGCGAAGCCGGAGAAAGTGAGGCTGCTACCCAAACCTCAGCAAACATCACATTCACTGGGTATGTATCAAGACCATCACACTATGGCCAGCAGTTCGAGGTCAATCTACGAAGGTGGATACAGTCAAAGCGGGCAAGTTGCATTCTCTACGGAACACACTTTTGAGAGGATTCAATTCAAACAAGCAACAGCAAACAATGGCAAACGAAGAGCCGCACAACAGTACTACCACTTGGTAGTTGAACTTTACGCTGATGTAGGCGCACAGAACCCGGGTGACCAGTTTATTAAAGTGGCAGAACGGAAATCGGCAAAGATGATTGTCCGCGGTCGCTCTCCAGGGCACTATCAGAATGAGCGACGTGGCAGCACGAGCAGTGGCCCTGGAGGGTCGAGTGGCATGAACAGCTATCCGGGCTCTCAGGTGATTGGTGGTGACTACGGGATGAGTTCTTCCACTCTTCTTCCCAATACATACTCGGGCAGCTACGATACACGGTCTGGGCACTACGGTACAACCCGCCATCATTCAGACCTTAGTATGGAGCCAATAATTCCCGCGGAGGAGGCGAAAGCGATCGATAACACGAAAGACTACCAATACTACCCAGCCCCAATTTACGAAAATATGGAACCCCAATCAAGAATTGAAATGTTTACCCATCGTAACGAGCCCGAAACTCTATTAACCTCGGCAACTTCTGCTGTCGACTCGGCGATCTCGAAAGTCAAGAATGAGTACGAACTTCCGAGCATATTTTATCAGCCCAATGCATACTACCCGAGAAACTGTAGTCGGTTTGAAGGCAGAACTACCTCGGCCGGGTATTATCCGATGCCTCTTTCCCAGTCTGGGTAAGAAATCGCCTCTAGAGTTATCGAAGAGCACAAGCGGAGGAGAAAAGAGAGCTGAAGTATCCCAATTAGGGATTGTGAGCTGTATGACTGACATGATTTGATGGCCAGCTTGGCCTCGCACTTCAATCATTGATTGCATCGAATCGGCTATATCGGAAAGGAAAAGCATATTGGGATCTGTTTTATTGGGATTTGGCTCAGCTCCTGGAGCCGGGCATAGCGGCGTACGGAAATGAACTACAGAAGAACCAGGGACACGGAGTTCACATCTGCATGAATTATCTCAGAGCACAAGTTGTGAGACACATGGTAAAAACACATGGAATTATGTAATCGGACACGGGTATATTACATAACTGAAGGCTTACGAAAGTACGTGGACAAAGACACTGGGGAGTACGGAAAGGATACCCGGCACAGGTGCTTTTTTTTATGGGACCTCTACTCGCGCAAGGCTAGAGACCTGTGGCCAGAGATGCTTGCTTCTTTGGTCTTCGGTCCCTAAGCTTAGACGAGACATGAGAAAAGAGTCATGGGTGGCGTCTGGTAAAGACGGACGGATTTGTAAGGAGCATGACATTTGAGTTTCATTTCTTTTGTTTTCCTGCTTTATCTGGGGGGATATGGCAGATGATTCAACTTGTTGTCCTACCCGCTCTCGATGGGAGTAGCTCCTTCAAGTCACCATCTCCGTCTCTACTCTGGCTCGGGAACGCTTGGGCGGGACAGTTGTTTGCGTGTTTTCCACGAAATAGCAGCGGTGGGCTAAGACTGGTCTCTAAACAAACGTTGACTGGGCAAACTAATGGCCTGCGGACCTGTCCAAGCAGCTGCTACTTCGAGGAGGCTCGAAATCTCCTTAGCATTAGCTCTGTATCCTCGCAATTGCAACAGGGATAATCCTGGACCGCTTCTTCTTCAAGATGATTGTGGAGGCGTGATTGGTTGCACTGGAGATGTGCACCATTCTCTATTTTCTATATAGGAGATGGACATCCGAATTGCAACGCAGCAAACATTTAGAGCTGAGCCACTCAGTCAAAGGTGCGGACATCAATCCATAGATTGTATCTTGAGGTAAGTACTTGTATCGTGGTACTTGTAGTGCATTCACCAGCCAGCCTCATCAGAGCTCCACAGCGGGAACTAGAGGCAGCTAAGGAGGCATGTCGATGCAGAAAAGAGCAAGTGCTAAATGCTCATCCAATGCGAGGGGACAGGGTGGGGATGGGAACACCCTTGTCGTGCATGTTTGTCTCCTGCGCCAATGCACAAACCATGAACAATCAGCAATTCCCGTAAAAACTACCTGGTAGATTACATACCTACCCTACCGATGTACAGGCTCGAATATATAGATAATCACTGCGTACTCTGACAGTACAGAGCTTACAGTATACCGAACTA
Source organism: Xylariaceae sp. FL1651 (assembly GCA_025201745.1). Lineage (NCBI taxonomy): Eukaryota > Fungi > Ascomycota > Sordariomycetes > Xylariales > Xylariaceae > Xylariaceae sp. FL1651. Next base: position 1,438,236 of record MU624236.1, on the reverse strand, counting down.
GGTATCTACCTGGACATTGATGAAATCGTCAATGTAGATATGCTAGGTGGGTAGGGACACCAAACGCCACCACTTCATTCACATATTTACGCAGCATAGTATTTACTTTCTCGTGCCGAACATGAAGTTTGCCCTTACGAATCCTACGCGTTAACATGACTACATAGCCACTAGGATTGCTGAAAGGATTAGATAGGCAAACATAAATGTCTTAGTATTAGTGTAGAGAGCTCTTGTGGGTAAAATACCAAGCGGTCAGCTCACCCACCAACCGTGTATATACCTATATACACGCACGCCCGCTGAACAAGTACCAGCCAAAGCTGACAAGCCAGCAGACTATTAATGGCATTGACCTCCGCCCTACTATAGATGCATGGAACTATTATTGCGCTTCATCCCCCCTGACCTAAAGATCGACAGCACGCCACCTACCATAGGTCACTACACGAGTACTTGTGTAAGTATATACCGAAATTGAAGTATAACGTAAATATACTTAAGGTACATATTTCTGGATATTGAATGCGATTAACACCTATACGTACCAGGTGCTCTAGAGACAACAAACAACATATCCATGGTAACTAGTACAGCCCGTATTATAGGCCCATTAACCTTGCTCAGTTTGCTTACAACTACGCATTCCAAGGTATTCCCAGACGCATGCTCACATAGCTCACGGACATGGACATGGGGTAGTATACGGATATATATACATACTGCAGCCGAAGGCGCGATGAATAGTGCCGAGCAGGGGATGCAGGTAATACTGCTGTACGGCATCGCATCAAGATCCCTCTGCGAACAGGAACCAAGAAGCCACGTAGGTACTATGTCTACATAGGTAGGTACGGTAGGGAGGCATGTACAAAGTACGTACCTACGTAGTGCTAGTAAGGCGTGCATATCCGTGCACGCTTTCTCGCGCCAGCCTTCTTAGCGATGTGCTGGATCTCTAGGTACGGGACGTAGGGCGTAATAAACGGAGGGTTTACTCAGCAATATATGTACCTACAAATAAGTACATCCGACAGAGTCCATACGCTGGGAGACGGGATTCAAACGATGCGCAGAGCAGTGGAACCGACCGCGGTCGAGAACAACGAAATAGCAAGAACAAACGGCCGAGATGCGAGATCGTTTCAAACTTAAATCAGAATGGGCTGACAATTGTGGACCATAACGACACTGACGAGAAAGCGCTCAGTGCTTATTATCAGTTGCTCAGCACACTAACTGCCTCGGAAGCTGCTTTGAGCTCCCCAGCGGCTGGCCTTTGCTTTTTCCCCTTGGCCGTTGCGCCGTTTAATTCCACGTCCCGCATGCTGTGGCGCGGGCGAGGTACATTGATGGCGTTTCCTTCACAATGATTTAATTCAGGGTTGTCCAATCACAGCCTTGAGTCGAGCGTTTTGAAACAAATGAAGTCATTGGTGAATGAGATTATTACCAGGGTCGCTGTCATAATTGTTGCACTGGTCATGGCACCCTGGCGATTGCAACATCTACAGTACTTACCTGGGTCCATGCATAGCTCCCTTCCTTACCTACATGTGGCTAGCGGACCACCACCTTCTTCTGTACAGCCTTGCCATCACCAAACAGCAGCCTACCTGGATCTGCACGCACGAGTATCAAGCAGATGCTTAGTGTCGATCTTTTCTGAAATTTCGAGGATATCTATTGTATTTAGGCATTATGTACAGGAATAGAGGAGATTGAATGCGCCTGGCCCAAGCAGACTCGCAGTTTCGCCCTACTGTCATTTAACTCCAAAGAGAGTGGGCAAACGATATGTAGATATCGTTTCATTGCAAGCCTTGGCATACGTGATTAAACAGCCTCCTTAGTAGGCTGATCCCTCGTAAGCCAATCCCCGTTGTTGACGGTCCCGAGCCATTGCCGGCCGAAGCCATGAAAAGCCACAATCAGACGAGCCTGCCGGGCTGAACTTCGAGGGTTGCTTCACACGCCACCAGCCATTGAAATCACTCGCTCACCGAGATGTGATTATTTTTTTTTTCGAGAAGTCGACCCCGCCGAATTTTGACCGAGTATTGTCGGAAATGCCTAACTCCGGCGCTTCAACTCCTTATTCCTACCAACCCAGAAGCATACAGCAGCAAATATATCGTGTCTCGAGACGAACCAGTTGTCCCACAGCATAACACCGGTCACCCTACTATTCCGACGTGGAGTGTGCTTTCGATTGGCGCGGTTCAATTAAGCTTTTGTGGAGCTTGGGATAGCAGTGGTTGCATGTAATTGCTAAGTGTCAACTTGACAGTCCATCTGACACTATTCCTGCTGCTCCCTATCGAGCTGATGGGCAAGGTGCCATTCTCTATACCGCGACCCGCGACCCGCAACCCGCAACCTGCAACCTATTGCTACAGAGGGTTGGGCTATATCTTTCGCCCTTTCTGGGCGGCTGAGCATCGCGCCTAATTAGAGGAAGAAATCAAATAATGGCCAGATTTCATGCCAGACAGCAGTCTGAATCATGGGGTTGACGTACGTTCGGTACTTGAATCACGCCTTTACTTAGTTGCTGAGGTGGTGGCACCAATTATTCCTTCCTGCATTACCTGGAGACCGTGCCGCCATTATTTCGATGTGCATGACTCCCATCATACAAGTTGTGGGAGTCCAATCGGAAGTCTCCCACCATAGCTTCTGAGGGCCAGCTTATAGACGAAGGTGCCTTCGCAAATGAGCTCTTTACACACTTCGGGACCGTTACATTCATCGCTTGCTCTATTAAGACAACTATCACTGATTTTCTCAGCATTTACAGGAGAACACCATCAGATCGCAATCGCAACATGCTTAAGCCAGTCTTCGTGTCAATTCCTCTTACGTACGGCGATATACCCTTTATGCCCGCCACAGTTATCTGAAGAGGGACTGAGCTCATGCTCTTTGTTCCTAGCTGTCAAAATGACCCCATAAACATGCAGGGCGGCGATTCACCGCATCTTTTGACCTAAAATGTACGCTTTGCTTACTACCCGATAACATTCGGCATATTATTTCAATGTCAAACAGCCCAGCTTACGATATGTGGGGGTTCAAGTAGTTTCGGCACTTGGAACGATTTCGCAAAGATCTACGTGACACTCACTTCACCAATGGTACGATTCAGCTCATTTGTTAAGAACTCAAAAACCGCAGAATGTTCACAACATCTTAGTAGCAATGCATTGTGATTATTTCGGCGAAACTTCTCCCAGCCAGCTCTCGGTTCAACTCCACGGCCTTCACCGCAAAGCGTAAGCATCATCACCACGTGTCATCTTTTAGGTGATCTTGGCGACATGAACTGTAACTCTGACGTGCATTGTCAGAGAGTTCCCTTTGTTACACGACTTTCCAACTCGCCTCAGCCCTACGCACAACTTTGTACTACTACCGCCTTGTTTGTAGAATGACCCAGGGCATGCCGCTGGGATTGATCTGAAGGCCTAGCGGTCTGACGCGGACTACAAACTGAGGTTCTCATCTTACCTCGGTCACTACTTGTCCACCCTGAACAATGCATTATTACTTACAGATACATCGCCACAATGGGGGTGATCTGCACATTACTTGCATACACGACAACTTCCCTAGTACAGGCTGCGCCGCTCACCCGCCGCGGCTTTGGGTTACACCGACAGTTACACACGCCGATCCTCACGTTCAACTGACGCATCTTCGACCAGTCTTTGAAGCGAGCTATGGGCTAGCGATGCAACTCCTTGAGTGGTACGGGAGCGTCAATGTCGCTTTACTTGTGGCACAGCCGGAGGAACTTGCCACTAGGAGCTCTGAAAGCAAGGTGCAGTGCTTTGATAGACGTAGGCATAGTGAAAGCAATGGCTCAACGGGCCGGCTAATGTAATCTAATTGTTTGAGTAAAGTATTACAAAGCTGCATTGCTTCCTTTGGCACAACTTTGGAAGGACATTAGTGGCGTGGCATATTCCTGCTAATGTCCGGCGATACAGGCTGTCACTGGAATCAAGAAAAGTCAATACCTGCTTTAGATCATCAAGTGTAACCAACTGTGCGCTTGTTTCAATCGCAAAACTCCCTGAATCATGCACAGGCGCACTAGCACTTGAGCAAGCGCGCTGTGTAACGCGGTCGTGGGGGAAATATCAGACTGTTGTTCCGACTATGGATAATACAGCGTCGTATAGTCGTAGATAGCCCTGTTGAGATCCCACGACTGTGGAGCTGAAAACGGACCCATATTTCGAAGTAAGGAGTTCACTCGGAACGCAACGCGGTAAGCTGCGTCTTTGACCTCAGTTTAGAAGTGCTGGGCGAGTCTCACCAGCTCGACGGGCAGCATACTAGAAGCACCTTAACCTGCGAGGCCTTCGGTGAGCTGTAGCTATCATCCTTGACGGGTGCTGACCACGCGGAGTGGATCTTCGCAAGATAATCCCCCTTTTTGGTCTAAAGCGGGTAAGCTTTTGAATTTTCCATATCTTACTCTGGCTCGTCCGAAATAGACAATGTATATTTTCTAGCGATCGTTGAGATTTTATGTTGCAACTAGAATCGGATTTAGTTTAGAGTCGATCGAAGCCAACGGTCATTCGCTAAAAAAAATGGAGGCAAAGTACTCTGCATGGCTGGGTGTGCTATTCTCATCTTTCCAGTTACTAAGAGCGAATGAGAGTGGCGCGACATTGATTCTAGGCCCTACCCGAGACTTCTGGTTGGGCAATCTCGTAGGTTTGATGGTCTAGCTTGAGGGATGGAGGTAAATGGAGAAAAGGCCCGAAAAGGGGCTGTAACATTGGAAAAGGGGGCACTCGTCGAAAAGGGTTGGGATGAGACGCTGCTATTGCTCCACTGGACTTTGGCTTTGAACTTCAACCAGAACTAGGACTTAGAACTCATTCGACTTAAGTAGAGCTATTGGGGTTGCAATAGCTCTTTACTATAATGACTGAGCAGTCATCACATGGATTGATGTTTATCAGAAAGTAACGGCTGCGTGACTACCAGTACAGTTTACAAAAAATATTTTAAGATCAAGTGCGCTCAATCCTTCCTGAGAAGCAAAAAATTCTTTCACCCTAGAGTCATGAAATAAGACAGAGAAATGAAGAACTAATTAGGACTGTCCTCTGACGTTGAAATGTGGTGCGACTAAGGAAGATACAAAAGTTGTGCATGAACCCCTCCCTGAACGCAGTTGTGGCGAGGCGTATATAGAGATTATTTTTCGGCGTAGAATCAATAGGTGCCCGTAGATAAGGGCTCATAGGTTCGCTAAGCTAAATAGACACGCCGTGGCTAACAAAAATGACCCCCCGTCAAAGATTCAGTAGTATTAGTATCTGAGCACGATAATTTTATTGACTACCGATTTACTGGGATACTTCGCTTTACGTAAATAGAGACAGAACCAATTCTACAATATAATAAGAGTTCGCTTCTCCGAGTGAGAGCCTAGGAAGTGAATGGATGCGGTCACTCAAGAAGCCGGTGAAACGGATTTTCATAGGCTCAATCTAATCACAAGATATGGAGAACATATGTGTTTTGGCATGTATGGAATAGGTGCGACGCCATGAGAGTGTACACACTTCAGAACGACGGAGAGTTTTGGTGAAAACCAGAGCACGTGGGATCCAGACAAATAAATATTCGACGGTTGCCCATTCGTACATATACACTTTTCATCCCTCTAAAGCGCGCGCGCGAGTGTAAATACTAATAGAAACTCGATAGTTTTGCTCATCATGATCAAACATACCGTCCTGCTAACCCCCCGATGAGGTCGATGTTGAAGTTGCCCTCTCTACCCGATTTATATACGTTTATACAAAATCCTCGACTATATGAAGTAAAATGCCTAGTATATACACCTCGGTGGTATGTAGACTCGCCTGATCCTGACTCCTGGGTTTCTATCTACATCAAAGACGGGAAAGCCGAGTAGCCCTGTCTGTTTCGTATATGTGCCGTCAGTATCGAAAGATCGCGTCGGCCATCTTGACGACCTGGCCCATCTCCAGGACATCGTGAACGCGCACGATATCCGCGCCCCCCTGCACCGCGGCCGTGACCGTGGCGGCGGTCCCGTGGATACGGTCCCCGGGCCTGGGCACGCCCGTGATCTTGCCCACGAAGCTCTTGCGGCTGGACCCCAGCAGCCACGGCAGGCCCTCGAGGCCGGGCCACCGCCGCAGCTCCGGCAGATGCCGCAGCACCTCCAGGTTCTGGTCGCCGACCTTGGCGAAGCCCAGCCCGGGGTCGAGGACGATGCGCCACCGCCGCACGCCGGCGGCCTCGGCGGCGGCGACGCGCGCGCGCAGCTCGCCCGCCAGCGTCGGGACCAGCCCGTCCGCGTACGCGTTGAGGCCGCTCATCGTGGCCGGCGTGCCGCGCATGTGCATCAGGCACACCGTGCAGCCCAGCCGCGCGACCGTCGGCAGCATCGCGGCGTCGAGCTGCCCCGCCGACACGTCGTTCACGATCGAGGCGCCCGCCGCCACGGCCGCCTCGGCCACGCCCGCACGGTACGTGTCCACGCTGATCGCCATGCGTGCGGCCTCTGGCATGCCGCGGATCAGCCGGATCGCGGGGAGCACCCGCGACAGCTCCTCCGCGGCGCTTACTTCGGGCGCCCCCGGCGCCGTGGACTGGCCCCCTACGTCGATCAGCGTGGCGCCGCTGGCGATGAAGTGCTGGATTGTCGAGCGCAGGGCTGCAAGATAGGTTGGGGAGGAGGAGGAGAGGGAGGAAACTTCGGCAGACGTCTCTGCCTGTGTCTGTGGGAGGTGCACCCCGCCGTCGCTGAACGAGTCCGGCGTCACGTTCAGAATCGCCATGACCTGCGTCGACCTCGCGGGCCGCAGCGCGCGCAGCGGCGTCGCGGACGGGCCGAGCGGCGTCAGCGTCGACAATGGCTCGGCTCGCCCGCCGGCCGCCGGCGGCAGCTCGTTCAGGTGGTCCTGGATCAGCTTCCAGGGGCGCGCGGCGTCGAGCGCCCGGTGCGGGATCAGCTCCGCTAGCGGCCGGAGCACGAACTCCCGCTCGGCGATCAGCGGGTGCGGGATCTGGAGCCGTGGATGTGATACTACCTGCGGGTGCGACTCGTCCCCGTACAAGAGGATGTCGAGGTCGATGTTGCGCGGCCCTTTGTCTACGAGCTTTTGTCGCCCCATAGATTTCTCGATGTCTTGTAGAGCGTCGAGGAGAGGCAAGGGCTCCAGCTCTGTTTCTACCTGATGCGGTGTTTAGCACGAGTATTGATATTGGATAAAATGTATGATTTCCTCAGAGCGAGAGCGAGACTTTGTTTCAAACCAAGAGTGAAAATAGAGCAGTAGAAACGCACCTCACACGCTCCGTTCACGAATCGATCTTGATCGAGCACGTACATGGGCTCAGTTTCCCACAGGCTGCTTGTCCGCTTGACCTTGATGCCGCGCGCATCCATCTCACGACATGCCTGCTCTATCATGGCGACACGGTCGCCGAGATTGCTACCCAGCGCGATGAATGCAGTCTGCTTCTTCGGAGCCTGCGCTTTTGCGTCCCCATTGCGGAATAGTTGCGCATCTCTCGGCTGCGACTTGAGGTCATCGAACAGCGATTGATCCATGGTGTATCGCTTGAAGCTACTGTATTCTCGGCGCTGTGATTTAGATGATACAGGTGAATCCTTAGGGGTATTTCTAAGAGCTTTATAACTCAGGGGCGCGATGTGAGGAGCGAATGCGCAAGTGATGAATGACGACGGCGGCCGAGCATGGCGGGAATAAAGACTCCATGCTTGACAGGACGACCGCGACAAACTCATTGAAGTATTTTCAAAGTGTACTTAAGGTCATTTGTCCCTATTATCTTAATGCGCCTGCAGATCCTCAACGCTGCTTGCTGACTGTAGTCTTATGCCACCTGCGCCAATGATATGTACGAATCCTAAAAATGAAGTTTAGACTGATCGGAAAAATTGTTCGTTCCGCACCTACAGGGCATCCCATTCCGCCCCGCTAAGCAGTTGCATGTGCCTATGGCTAGCGCTCAATATAGCAGGACTCGAACTTTAGTATAATTAGCATTCTAGAAAGCAATCTAGCCCTTAGCGTGATCACTTAACAAAGTGATAACACTACAGCATAGATAAATCTCAACATGCCACCCATGGTATAATCTCCTTCGTACGACGCTCATATACCTCGTTTTCGCATGTACGACGTAGGTGGATATATGACTTGCTTTTATCTCATCGTGTGCTTAAGGAAAAGGTCGTCTTTCAAAGCTAAAGCCGACCGACCTTTTTCTCGAGTTCATCTCCGTACTTTAGATATAAAATATTCCGAGACAAAATTCCACGTATACGCAATCTTGACGATTGAGAAAACAGGTTGAAGGTCGTGCTAAGAAGCAAAAACGTTTGAAAATTATGTAATGTCCCGACTAGTGAATACTTCAGTAGCCTCGGCAACGCTAAACGAGGTTAGTAATTCCCGGAGACGCTATCCCCAAGACAGGTTAGCTTACCATCCAGCAGAGGTGCCTCGGTTCTCCAGGATTGCCCCCACATTGAATCTATAGTCAAAGCCGCGCGCTGCCGTTTCCGCCATGATTTACTCTTCCCAACTCCCCATTTAGATTATCCGCTTGCCCTTTCTACATTTGACGCTTTTCCATTCTACTTCATTCTTAACAGTCGGCTTGAGCGTATTGCGACTTGATACCCTTATTCCTCTTGCACCTTTGCAGATTTAGATAATTAAACCAAAATGGCGTCACCACGTACGTCACACATTACCCGATCTCAGAGCTGTAATAGAAGGAGGATGCGCTGACCATCAATAACCGACAATAGAGAAGATTCGTACTCCGGTTACCGACCTCTTCGGCATCAACCACCCTATCCTACTGGCTGGTATGAATGTCGCCGCTGGCCCGAAGCTAGCTGCTGCCGTCACAAATGCTGGGGGTCTGGGTGTCATTGGAGGAATGTCTTACAGCCCCGAGATGCTGAGGGAACAGATCAACGAGATGAAGTCCTACATGAACGACAAGAACGCGCCATTTGGAATCGATCTGTTACTTCCTCAAGTTGGTGGTAACGCCCGAAAGACAAAGTATGTCGATACATCCCAAGCGAAGGTCCAGTTGCACAGACTAACAGCTGTCTACTTTTAGTTACGACTATACAAAGGGCAAACTAAACGAGTTAGTCGACACTATCATTGAGTCAGGCGCTAAGCTCTTCGTATCTGCCGTCGGTGTGCCACCCAAAGCTGTGGTTGAGAAACTTCACAAGCATGGCGTTTTATACATGAACATGGTTGGACACCCCAAGCACGTCCAGAAAGCGCTGGATATCGGTTGCGATATCATTTGCGCTCAGGGTGGCGAGGGTGGTGGCCATACGGGAGACGTTCCCACTACAGTTCTTATTCCCGCTTGTGTCAAGATTTGCAAGGGCCGAAAGAGTCCGTTGACCGGCAAGCAAGTGGAAGTCATCGCCGCTGGCGGTATCCACGACGGTAGAATGCTTGCTGCTGCCCTAATGATGGGCGCTGGTGCCGTGTGGGTTGGCACTCGTTTCATCCTGGTCGATGAAGCTGGTGCCCCTGAGTCGCACAAAGAGTCAGTCCGAACTGCTGGCTTTGACGACACAATCCGTACTCTCATCTTTACGGGGCGGCCGCTGCGAGTGCGCACGAACCCTTACATTGAGAACTGGGAGAACGAGCGTCAAGCTGAGCTGAAGGAGCTTACCTCCAAGGGAATATTACCTTATGAGGCCGACCTTGAAAAAGTCGCCAATGGCACTTCCAAGGAAGGTGATTCGTCTTCTGAGGGAGCTAGCGAGGACGATGTCGATGATATGATGGATCAGTTCCGCCCGTATTTGATGGGCAAGTGTGCTGCGCTGGTTAACGAGCAAAAGAGTGCCAAGGCCGTGGTTGATGAGTTCGTCAATGATGCCTCAGCAGCACTGAAGGCAGGTAGCCAAATGATGGCCAAACTATAGTTGCTTGGAAATGTCTTTGGCTAAACCGGTCATAACATGCTATCGATGGGCAGAAAATTACGCGACTTATGGCGTATGTTCAGGTAGCATTCGACATAGCGAACGGCTGCATGATAAGTATAATGTAAATATTAGTTGTTTGTCAGCATACCCGATCCTCATCGCAATATTTGTGAATTAGCTACGATGTTCTGATTACACGTACTTGGGTAAATGTGCATTAGGGAATATCACCGACCGAACGAGAACCGGAAGGTTTGACCCGCCACAATGGTATATCCTCCGGACCTGATGTCCCCGGGACCCTCTTGCACGTGGCTACAGGGTACACTCTACGTCACCACTCAATAATGAACATTTCAACCCAAAACCACTTGATTCTATGTTTTAAACTCTTAGGCTCTGGTTCTTTAAGTATCTACTGTCATTGACCTCAATACAAGTTCAATCACTGATCTCTTCATCACAATCTGCTTTTTAGAGCACCCTACAAGTGATCGTAAATTAGCAAAGCAACACAGCAGCAACTCTCCGTTATGGCGGAAACCCACCACTTCGACGCGCAGAACCTGTTCAATGTTAAGGGTTTTGTGGCCGTCGTGACAGGCGGTGGATCCGGTATTGGCTTGATGGCTACCCAAGCACTCGCCGCCAACGGCGCCAAGGTGTACATTACCGGACGACGCATGGAAGCTCTCGAGACCGCAGCTAAGGAACACCAACCGAAGAGTGGCGAAGGACAAATCGTCCCCATTGGGCCGTGTGACGTGACTAAAAAGGAGGACCTAGAACGACTCGTGGAAGATATCAGTAAGAAGGAGAAGTACATCAACATGCTCGTGTGCAATGCAGGAGTTTCGGGTCCAAAGGCAGAACCAGAGCACAGCGATGCCGGAGACCTACGTGCACGCCTCTGGAACAACGAGGATGTCAGCCAGTGGCAAGACACATACCAGACAAATGTGACTGCCGTGTACTTCACGACCGTGGCCTTCCTGCCACTGCTGCAGGCCGCGATGCATCCCAAGGGTCCACTAGAGCCGTATTCGGCATCTGTGCTGACCATCTCGAGGTAAGTCAGATTCGACGTCGGTTTCCAAGTTTCAGTCATTATCAAGAGGCAAAACAACTCTCCTATGAGTAAAAATGTTTTTTCAGGGGCACTTTAAAATCCCGAGACTCACTGAGTCTCGGTTGATAGAGAAGTTACTAACTCAGGATGTTATAGTATGTCGGGTATCATGCGACACGCGCAAGGGCATTTCAGCTACAACACTGCAAAGGGGGCTACGGTGCACCTTACGAAGTTGATGTCAGCGGAATTCCAAAAGACGGGCATTCGGGTCAATTCTATCGCACCCGGATATTTTCCCAGCGAGATGACGGCTAAGGAGAGCGATGATCGCCAGAAGAGCCATGTACCAGAGGAGAAGATTCAGGAGAAAGGCCATGTGCCCCTTGAGAGGCCCGGTAGAGAGACCGAGATGGGCATGAGCGTACTATACCTTGCCAAGAATCAGTATGTCAATGGCGAGATCATCGCTGTCGATGGTGGTGTATTGAATGTGCTCGCGGGACGATAAATGATGTATCATGTTACCGATAGCCTTCCTGAAGTAACAACTATAGGTGGTAAAGGAACAAGGGCAAACTATAAAGGCTCCTACTAAACGACCAGCACGATGCTTGAAGAGAACACAATCGTTGACTTAGATATCGGGAGCACCCAGAGTTGTGCATCTTTAGCCACTAGTAGCGCTTGTCGGGGGAATAAGCTAACAATTAACTATTTCACACCACCACCTATCAGATCACTTAACGGTCTTAGGGCAACTTACTTCGAGTATACTTCACAATCCGACTAACCCAATCTTAAAGGCTTGATTGTGTATGTGTATGCGTATCCCAGAGCGAGCTATAATCACCGTGGGGATGGGTGCGCTAGTCGCCCGCACCCGATCATCAAATAGTCAGCCCAGAGCGTCGTCATGGATTTTTCATTTACTTAAAATGTCTGATCTATATGTCCGCATATCTAACTACACAAGTTCGTCCCATGCGTATACTTTATTCAAATTAGGGCCGTATATTCTATCTACGACTTAAGTACCGACAGAGGGCCATTCCAAAGTAGAACGACTCTCTGACATATATTTTAGCCCCTAAGCATTCCTGTAAGAAAATGCCAGAAAGATTAGGCCATATGCACGGGCACTTGCATCTCACCCCGATGCAGGCAAACCTTGTGCCGCAACCGGCGAGTTCGTTGGCACATTCTGGTTCCTTTTCTTCGGTTATGCTGGACACTTAATGGTGCTGACTGAGGTGGCTGTGATGGATACACCCCCGGGCCCTTCGGTGATGATTTATGTTGCGCTTGCTTGGTGGGTGCATAACGAAGACGCTTGTGAAGGATCGGGCTGATTATTATTCAGTATGTTACGCCAGTAACTATCCCTTTATGTCCCTCCAACAACAGCCACTTCGTCGCTCATCCCGCAAGCGAAAGAGAGCGTTGATACTGCATTGGGTTTCCTGACGATGGCGTGTCAGATGGCTTTTCTTTGCTCGTGACTGTGTGGGCGATGTATAGGATCAGTGGCGGTCTCTTCAATCCAGCGGTATGTACTTTCCGATTTGCGCAGTTCATGTAACACGCACTTTGCGTAATCGTTCTGCCCTGGTCGGATAGAATCACAAAGCGCCGCTACTATCTATGAATATTACTGACTCATATTTCCCCTTCTGAGGGAAAATTGCAGGTCACCTTTGGATTATACCTATCGGGCCAACTGCCATGGAAAAGGGCGGCTTTCCTTGTCCCTTCCCAGCTCATCGCTTGTATATGCGCCGGCGCCGTCGTCGAGGTGCTCTTCCCGGGAGACATCGGGTCAGTGAACACGACACTAGCGCCGGGCGTCAGCATCGCGCAGGGCGTGTTTGCCGAGATGTTCTTTACGTCGTACCTCGTATTCGTAGTGCTAATCCTCGCGACTGAGAAGTCTCGCGACACCTTCATAGCCCCGATTGGCATCGGGCTCGCGCTCTTTGTAGCTGAGATTCCGGGTATATGCTTAACCTGAACTTCCCTTGTCCATGTCTTCGTGCTGGTAGTCCAGCCAAATCTGACAATGAACTAGGCGTGTAATTCACGGGCGGTGCCTTGAATCCGGCACGCAGTTTTGGATGTGCTGTCGCGGCCGCCGACTTCCCTGGGTATCACTGGATATACTGGGTCGGGCCGGTTCTAGGGGCTATCATAGCTACGGGGTACTATCGATTTGTAAAGCTCTGCCATTACGAGGAGGCGAACCCCGGGCAGGATGCGTCGACGCCACTTGATTCGCCGCCTAGAGCACCGACTCCTACGATGAGTCAGGTGTAAGAGGGCTTCCATTTGTCGTGCTCCTCCCTCTAGGAAACAGCTGTGTGATTCGCGAACGATGGCGCTCATGCTACACTTGTAACGTGTGCTTGCGGACGTTTTGAGGGCTTGTTGGTCAACCGTAGATATCTGGGTGTTGATCGCTAAATTAGTAGATTCAGCTTGTATCATTGGCTGAGCTTTACTGGACTCGAGTACATAGAACCTTAACCAACTGTTTACGAGTAAGTGGGAAAATAGGAGAACAAAGATAATTACATGTAAGGTTTATTATCAGCGATACGATGCTACTGGATTTAAGCAATGCTGCATTTAGTGAATCTCGTTGGTACAAAATTAAGCAAATGGCATCTGGAGTAACTGCGAACTACTTACTACGATTCGGCACTACCAGAATTATCCAAACTCGACTCTAAGTAGAAAATATAGAAATAATATTAAAATAAAACAACAGACTGCTACACTTATACAAACAAGTTGAATTTAATCAGGGTTGTCAGTGGGACTTTTCCCTATGTTACCTACCTAGCCAAATGAATCCGGAGAAGACTCGAGGCTGCACCAACAAAGAGTCACAAGTTAGCGCACGGACCAATTAAAGGATGGTCCCGATCCCGCTATTGAGTCATCATACTGTAGTACATGTACCCAAGACAGCACCTATACCACGCCATCCTTCTTTGCACTTTACTACTCCCTTGGACTCTGATTTCTGCGATTTCTTTCGCGAGACAGCAGAGCCAGATGTCGCTAATCATCACCTGTTATGCCTAAGAAACGACATCAAGCTAAATACTCTAAGCCTCCCTCAGTCGCACCAGCATCATTGCGTCGCTCATCTTCATCACGGCCAGCATCGGGTGAGCTATTCCGCCCTTCACCAGGAAGTACTTCGCAGCACCACGACACCATGTCTACACGACACGGCAACTTGGAAGGCAGCCGACTGCCGCTGTATAGTTTTGTCTTAGGCCGCTAGCTAACAATCATTATAATGTCTTAGAACAAAATAGCCGATCCGTCAACGAGCTTCTTGCAAACTTGCGCCGGAGCACCCTGAACCCTAATGCTGCCTCGGCCAGCTCTAGCTTCTCTGCTGCCACGGCTCCAAGTGTGCCGCCCACGCTCCGCCACATTCTTCAGATTCCCGAAACTCCCGCGCCAGCTCCCCGCCGACTGCAGAGGCGGGATTTGAACGGCCGTCGTCAGCCGCCTGGTCCACCACCACCTCGAAGCTGGATTGCGTTATCGCAGTCACGGCATGCGCCACCACTATCAGGAGGGCAAATCAGGCACTGGCCCCTGCCTGGTGCTTATGCCCCGGATGAGGGGAGTCTAGTAGACACAATCTTACGGCGCATGGCGCTTGACTGGGGCCAGCAACGAGATTGGAACCGATTTTATCTATACACGTTGCCGAGCCGGATGCGGTCGGCGCTGTTGGGTTATATCTCAGAGCTACACGGCCCAGGAGTGTCAGCGATTGATCTTCGACTAGTTTTGATGGGGCCTTCAAATGATGAGCTTGCCGAATACGGACTACCGCCGCCTAATGCGAACACATTGAATGCTGATGTCTTCTACCTCGACCTAACGAGTTCAATAGGCAGATCGCTAAATGTGAAGGAGCTAAATGAGTTGCTTTTCAGACCTACAACGACACTTGCTCCTCTGGCGGACACTTTGCAAGATTCATGGGATGCACCGGCGCCGACAGCCGGGCCTGTCAAACTGCTACCCAACTTGACGCAACTTTCGCTCGCTGTGGACCCAGGCTCCACATCCTCGGTATCTTGGAAACAGCTTCTATCGCTCGCGGGCAAGTTGGCTAAACTCACACACCTGAGCTTAGCCGGTTGGCCTGAGCCTACGCTCACGCCCAACGCCAAATTTGCCATGATCACCTCACCAACAACAGGACGCAGCGTGCAGTATAGTGGCACGGGGCCGTATAGTCATGTGCTTGATGGGGACTGGTCGGAGGCAATCCTTGTGCTGAAACGCCTCAGTCGAATGCTCTATGGTCTCGAATACTTAGACCTTACTGGGTGTGGGGACTGGTTTCCTGCTCTACGAGAACAATCCGACGGCGAGTTTAGGTTGGATTTTGTAGACTGGATAGGTGACTGGGGAAAAATAACAACCTTACGACTCAACTCTGGGTACGGTCTAACAGAGGAGTCGTCCACGGCCCAAGTGTTGCGGTTTGCAAACTGGATCGACTCGGCAGTTGCGGTGGAGAAGCACATCCGAACGCAGCGGTCCGGAAGGGGACGGTGGATCACCGTCGAACGAGATGCCCTCCCGGAACGCGCACAGGCAATTGTGGAACGTGAAAAAATCTTCGTGTTCATGTAAATGTGCATGAAGCGTTTTTATGGTGCATAGCGGTAGATAAAGTTCCCTTGATCATTAACCTAGGCCGGAATATAATCCTGCTCAGTGAGTTAAAAGACAGTTTGAATTCAAATAGCATATAATCATGACTACAGCAGTTATCAGCCTCAAGGTGTAGGCATGTGACTGGGATATGTTTTTCCTTAGCGAAATCGACGTATAATTAGTTGGTATAAATCTTGCGGATTGGAAGGGTGGTGTATTGTTTAATAGCTCAAATCCTGAAACTAGCTTGCAACTGAATTAAGACTATTGATGCAGTCGCTGGTCCTAAAGATTAAAAAACTAAATTGAAATAAAAAGATCAGAGTATGGCCTAAAACCCAGCACACGGTCCTATTTCTATTTCGATAGCAAGCGCTGGCTTGTGTTTCATGAATCACAAACTCGCCAAGCCAAACAGACATGTGGCTATCGCAGCCCGTCGATAGGCGCCTATGGTCTGAACTTCTGATTTGCGGGGCAGTTTGATTGGATGACAGGCCCCAGGAGAATGGCCAAGGAACCGGCTTGAAGCGGGGGGCGGGTTAGTGGGGGCGAGGGAGGGTCCCATAGCTCGCTACGCTATGACGCAATAGCTTTCACTGTCCAATCAGCACGTTGGGGCTTGTCAAAAGAGGTATCATCAGCGAGTCCCTGAAGAATAATCCTGGCATAGCTCAATGCTGGGCGACGTCAATTTTTTGACACATGAAATTAAATCTGTCGCCTTTTCTTTGTTCTTAGCTGTGACTCATGTGCGATATTGTACTCTGTGGACAAAGGGCACCAACAGAATTCATACGAGTCTAATGTACTTGTACCTGCTAGCTACCTATATGTAGGCCCAACGTCTAGGATATAGGGAGCTGTAGGCGCTAAGTGGCCGTTGGAGGCCCCAGTCGAGGCTAGCAATGAGTAAGTATTCTTTCAGGGTCCTCTAGTTGCGAGTCGTAGCTCTTGGCAAATGAATGATCGCCCAACCAACCTTGGTCACTCTTATTCAACCGGGCTGGGACAGTAACAGGTTTGTTGCATCATGGGTACCAACCGTCTATTTTATGTTGTGTCGGCCATGTGGATTCCCGTTATTTCTTCTGCAGCTACCGCTCTTTGTTCTCCATTTCCACATGCCACTTATATATATTCCTGCCTGATCCTCTCCTACTATTCGACGGCCTTCCTGTTTCCTGGATTGCAATATTTTAGAGCACACTACTTCTTGGAGAACGAGTTACGAGCCGCGTTACATCTATTTCGATTCACTAGGTGGTGCTAATATGGTTGTCAATATGAGACAAAATGCTTCCGGGGGCTTGGCGTTGTTGTTGCCCACCGTCCTCTCGCTGGTTGCCTTTGTTTTGGCAATGATAGCACTCTTAGCTGGCACCGGGTCCCAGCAAGAGGCTCTGGAGCCTTACCACATCGTCGCAGTATGCTGAGGATTCACATTCATTTTACTATTGCGGTAGCTAACTTAGTACCTCCAGATCAATCTGTCTGACTTTGGTCACAATCTCATTCCATCACCGACATCTTCAAGCCCTCAGCCATCACAGACGGGCAATAGCATATGGGACCAGATTGAAGGTGGCCTTGACAACCTCGGGCAAGACATTTCTGATGGCATCAACAATATCACAAACGGTATCGCCGACAAGGTCATCGAGGAACTTGGTATTTCGGAGTGGTACAGCTTGCACGTCATGACTGCTTGTGAGGGAATGTTTTCACCAAATGCGACAAACCCTCATGCGTGGTATAATACCACGAATTGCACCGCGCAAGAACCTGGACGTATGTTGCCCCTCATATATCCTCCGACTAGCGTTATACTGATAGACTTCTAGTAAGGTTCAACCTCAGTGCCGTTCTGGACCACGAGATCAAAGCTGGTCCGCTGGACCTAAATCTCAATCAGCTTCCCATCCCCGACGCGGTTCAAGACGCCATCGATATGGTCAACGATGCACTTCTTGCTCTGTTCGTTTTCTATGTGCTAGCGAGTGCCTTTTCTGGACTGGCCTTCCTGACGGGCTTAGCCGTCCTAGTCATGCGCCGGAACAGTGTTTCCCCCTGGATCATCTGGCTCAGTGTGGCCATCTCGGTTATCGGCGCTTTAACGCTCTTGATTGGAAGCGCAATTGCCACGTATATCAACACGAAAGGAGTCAACGAGATCAACGATGCCGGCGAGGAAGCAGGTATCTCGGGTATCAAAGGAACCAAGTTCATCACCATCTCATGGGTTGCTTTCGCCCTGATGTTCCTTACGTCGCTCTTCTGGACACTAGGACTACTCAGGTCCACACGAGACAGGGTTTTCAGGACAACTCGACCTAGTTATCGCGGAAACGGATATCGTAAGCGGTATTCGCATGAGATGTCGCATTCTTAAGACCAGCCAACCAACAAGGTTGCGAGCGACAGGACTCATAGCGAGACTAGACCACAAGGGTTGGTCGACGACCTAGGATGGTTAATGAAGTCGAATTGTAGCGATAAGAAAGGTTGGCCGAATTGATTTGCCATGATACCAAAACTGTGTACAGTTATTGATTTGGCGTAGGGACTGGTTTTGTTTAGCGAGATACCTCTATAGACTGACTGACTTCGAATGAGCGCTCTGGCAGGCTCAACCACTCATTTTGAGCTAGGAAGATAGAAGCAAGTAATAAGAAGTTACACTCATGCACTGGAACAATCATTGAGCGTTACCGTCATAAGATATACACCATCACCAACTTTTTGATTTTAACTGACCCCCATATTCGCACAGGTGATTGTCCACGACCAGTGCCCATCTCGTCTCCACTCCTTCGACTTTCCAGTTCCAGAAGCTCTTTTATTCAAGCGACAGGGTGGGATGGTTTCACTGCCTCATTTTAATACCAAACTATCCGATTGTTTTCTATAAGTCTAATTATCCTTTCTTGCTTTACCTATAGAGCTTTTCTCTCCATATCTAAAGTTGCTTACTTCTAAATCGAGCTCCCTAATGCATGCATTCGCTGGCTGACGCAAGAGGATAGTGTAATCTCGCCATTGCCTTTACAAGCATAACGATCTCATTTATCAACAATTTTTTATTCTATTCCTGTCCGTGATCTTGCCTCTGAACCGACGTATGGATGAGGCTTTCGTTGTAGTCAATTTGGACTCACGCTAACAGGAACTAAGAGTCCAACCGGCTTCAGTCTTCCTTTCGAGCTACAGAATATGTCAAAAGTTAGAGTTGTGAGCTAAGTAATGCAGGTTGGCGTATCTTTTGGAGCATAAACCTTAAACCAATCACCTTAATATCATTGTGGGAACATTATACTACATTATTTATCCCCTCTCAAAACAGCTCAAGCCATAATCAAGGAGCACTTTCAAATAATGATCTCCTTTGTCCCATAACGATACTTGCTTTTACTAAGCGGGAAACTTGGGAGAAGAAATACTTGGGCCTTCTTATTCCGCTCTCTATCTCTTATATCTCTTTTTAGCAATACGTGAGCACGGCCTCTAAACTTCTTATTAACCTACGTCTATAGTTATGAATCTATATCTCAAAGCAGATTCATTGTTCACGATTTGGCAAGCTTCTATTGCCTTTATGTTGGTTTTTTCTATTGGTAATCACACCCATGGTAACAAGCAAATACGTATGTACAGATACTACGTCCAAAGGAAAAATTAATTACTCCTCAGAGGCGCTCTCAAGCATCACGCTTCTTCTTCTTCATACAAGGGCCCCAGAACTTCTTCGGCGTTGTCGTGGGCATGGGCGGGAATCCCGGCGGCAGGGTGAATCCTGGTGGGAGGGTGAACGGCCCCGTCGGGACCCCGGTCGGGAACCCGCCGGGCGGGACGGTGAAGTTCCACTTGGGCGAGGTGTCGACGCCGCCGCCGGCGTAGTACATGGCGCCGGCCGAGACCATGGCGTTGTAGTCGGCGGTGCCGTTGACGCCGAGCGTGACCCACATGAGCAGGCCGTCGGCCGGGTCGTCGCTCAGCATCACGTAGTCGAGGAACGGGTCGTAGTCGCGGCTCGCCTGCTGCGCCGTCAGGAAGTCCTCCTGGTTGTGCATCGGCCGCATCGCGTTGCGCGTGTAGGGGCTCATCCCCTCCACCGCGTTGATCAGCTCCTGGTCGAAGTACAGCTGCCCGATGTGGTTCACCCGCCCGCCCGCGTACGTCCCGTTCGCGAGCAGCCGGCCCCCCTGGTTGCTCGTCACGTGGATGTGGTTCACGCGCCCCTCGTAGTGCCCCGGGAACAGCGTGTCGAAGCTCACCACCCCCTCCAGGTCCGTGATCTGCACGCCCCGCAGGAATGTGCTGTTCAGCCCGGCGCCGGCCACCACCCCCGAGTACACGCCTGTCGAGTTCGCGTGCCATACGTCCACCAGCATGTTGGGGAGTGGAGCGCAGGTTGAGGTATCGACTGTGGTGTTTGTATGTGGTTAGTAACTTTCGTCTTTCGACTGCGTAAATGTCGGAAGAGTGTAAACCTCGGAGGACTTACCGAACTGCATGTCTAAGTGCACTGGAATCCCGTCCTCGCTCTCAACGATGTTCGACCGGATGAATTCCCCGCCTACCCAATACGGTCCGATGATCGTCTCCGGCGCCAAACCAATGGTTGAGTTAGAAGCGAAAATGGTACTGTGCGCCGTTGCCGTAGTCCAGTCGCGATGCACCTCCGTTTGGTCGTGGCATGTCTGCATGTACTCATCTAATAGGTCTTGGTTTTGCCGGGCTCGCATGCGCTCTATTTTTGTGGTCAGTCTCGTTTAGAATCTTATAGTCTGGCTCATTCGACAGGCCTATGGTAGGGTGATGATAGGTATATGGCTGAGGAGGGAATCGACGACATACTATGCTCGATATCCCGCTTCTCGCGCAGCTCGGCGGCCTTCGCGGCGCGTCGCAGCGCCGCCCGTCGTGCCATCGTCTGCCCATTCGCGCTGCTCTTGCACTTGGCCAGCGTCGCCTCTGCATTCCGGATCCCCACCTCGTTGTGATGCAGGTCCCGCCGGCGCTTGGCTGCATCGTGGTGTTCGCCTGGATGTGCGACCACCGCAACACAAAGAGCAGCGAGTGAAAGGAGCTGGAAATTTACCATCGTGATGTGGTGGTCGGTGCTCTTTCTTTGTGATTTTGATGCAGTAGGACTCTGACGAGTATCGGGACTGCTCACCACTCAGCCCAGACCTCTTGGCCTCTTGGCCGTAGGACCTAGGCCATTATATATGCATACCACTTGTCTGCGTGTTCCTGACAGCAGCCGAAGCAGAAGCCGGCCGTGCCTCTCAAACAATCTGTTCCTCTAGATACAGCTTAGCCGCGAGATGTGTCATTACGTGGACATGTCCACATTCTTGTCTGTAACAGGCTCGTCGATATTGCCACAACGTGGTCTGCGAGCCTCCTTGTAGCAGTAGCACGGTTCTGTTTACTCGAGGCAATGCGCTAATTAACTTCTCATCTACCGGCTCTTATTATACACGATGTATACGCGTACCTAGGAAATGCTCCGAATCTGATATATCTCTTTGTAATGCCAAGAGCGCTCTCCAACTCCAAGCCCCCTCCAAGCGCCCTGGCTTGCGTATATAATATAAGACGGCTCCTTTGCTTCATGGGCTGGGCGGCTGAATATGCGGGAACCTGTATACGGTATTTACCCCAGAATTGGCTGTGCGCGGATCACTGTCGGTAGGACAGAATCTCAAGGTGCTTCTAGAATGCCATGAATAATTACCAGTTCTTTGATTGTGCAATTGCAGTGTTACCCTTGCCTTATAGTGTCCTGTATCTTATATCTTATTCACTCACTCCACCAATGTGGTTCCACTTAGTTTCATAGATGTGCTGACATTACAATTGGCCTGATGTGGTGAAATATAATGAAGTATTCAGCAACGGAGCCACAACTGTTCGGACATCCAGCCATAGCATATATTACCGCGAGTCGACAATGACTTGATGATAAGAAACCTGATTTAGTGCCACTGATTGTTTGTTTCTACTATCACCGCCTAGAGATACAGAGTAATCATGTACGGTCTGTAGCCGTAGGAAGAGGTTAATGCAATAGTACCCTCACATAAGAAATCTCAAACATACCATGGCAGAGTTGTGATCTTATCTATCTCACAGCTCTATCATTTACATAACTATGTATTAACTTAATAGCAATTGCAGCTATTGTAATCAACTAATTATGGAAATTTGTCGCCTCCTAGCGCTACGGAAGTAGAGATACAGATGTTTGTAAGCTGATGACAGTGATTGTTCAGCGCAGTTTGAGTTGTGTTGGGTCGTCATTTTCATCGTCTATCACCACCCAATTCTGCCAAGCACTGGTAATTAATTATGACTGAAAAGAATTGGGATATTTGACCGGTCAAGAAGTCAACAGGAAATAGGCTATCCAGGAGCCCTTGTAAAATTCATAGGCACTCAACGTCTGGTAACAGCGAGGCAACGGTTTGGCATTAGTGAGTGATATGGCCACTAAACAATAGACTTCAATTTCCCTCCCATACTTGATACAACTACTATTTGATGTCCGACTCTGTATAGATGATGTCTATCTCACAAGGGGGTCTAAAGGGATATTATTGAATGAGAAACACAATTTCGGTTCAAGGAGACAACTTAGCACACTAACGAGCTTTCAGTAAATAACCCGTAGCAAAACAACACTGCGAAGCAAGACTACTACTTGAAAGCTATGTGCATAGATGTTAACAATGTCAAACGTGGTAGAGATAGTGGATGAAGGCTAACGAACCCAACAATTAATA
Source organism: Xylariaceae sp. FL1651 (assembly GCA_025201745.1). Classification (NCBI taxonomy): domain Eukaryota; kingdom Fungi; phylum Ascomycota; class Sordariomycetes; order Xylariales; family Xylariaceae; species Xylariaceae sp. FL1651. The sequence continues at coordinate 1,415,672 of MU624236.1, read as the reverse complement.
TAATTAATGCCTAGATACCCATCAATAAACATAAGTAATTCATCAGCATATGATTCCATCTACGAACCACTAGAGGAGTGATACGTGAAGTCTTACCTAGGCTTAATGGTTGTCGTTCAGTCTAGTCTATAACAATAGGGGTAGTCGTCCATGGTAGTATAGTTCCATCCAACCACCACAATTGTCTCCAACTGCATTATGATACAGTTCCTGTGTAGTAGATATAGATGAACCGATTTGCCGCTGTTACTTTACCCCGAAGCCCGGTGAGGGGCAAATTATCCTGACGGATGCATCACCATATCGAAGAAATTGAGAGATAGATGTGTGCTGCTAAAACAACTTGCTAATCCCTGGCATACAGACTATCATACAACATAAAAGTTAAGGCTTAATCACAGCACTATGAACATCGCTTCGCTCCTCACTGCCGCGGCGGTAGTGGCCGGAATAGTCATCGAAATTCCCATCGAGTCCACACTTCCGCAGAATGCATCTGATATTGTTGCTCCTAATTACCTGTCTTACTCAATCGAGTTTGCAAGCTTTCCTGACTATGCCGGCAAGTACTGATACGTTCGCTCCAGAGTAATTGCGAAACTGATAAAAGACTGATAACCTAGGAAATAACTCAAATCCTAATGAGTTCACTGCCAACTTGATCGCCAACCTAGCGGAGGAGACTGGACTTGACCCTATTTTAAGAATTTGTGGTGCCACTGGGTGAGTAAACATACTGATTCTCATGTAGTAGCTAGAAATTACTATGCATTTTTCATGATTCTCACATATGCAGTGATCGGGTCAGCTATGTGGCAACCCAGGAAGATGCCATGATCCAGTTTTGGGATAACTCCTATAACCTAGACCAGCCGAAGAACATGACTATTGGGCCAAGGTTCTGGGAGTCCTTCAATGTTCTCGAGACTGGCAAATACACTTTACAACTAAACTCTTACAAGAATGATTCGAATTATCAATACAACATCAATGCTATGGTCAACGAAACCCTACGGCGAATCTCAAATGGGCGCTTCCATCTATTCGAACAAGGGAATGAGAATGACGTAGCGGTAGGCAATTCGTTTCGTCCCGCAGGTTGGGGTATAGGGAACTACGTCGTCGAATGGAAAAGCCGTACGAGGGGCGCAAATTCCGAGCATGATAACGAGCTTAGGTATATGGCGCCGTCTTTCGCGACCTTCAATAGTGACTTTAGCGTTTACTCTATCTTTAACGAGACTCTGGATATCAACGAAGATGGCTGGATAGCTGAGATCTCCCAGCACCTGTAAGTTTATACTCTAGCCCCAAGTGCGGTAGGAAATCAGTAGAATTTAAATGAACTCCAGATATGTCACGGGTGCCCAGAATAAGATCTCGCTGCAAGGTGCGTAGTGTCACATACATACATATCTTTTAAGTGACGAGATCTAATACGTATTCTCAATGATAGGCACTTTGATGAATCATACTCAAGTCATGCGCACTGGAATTAACATTTTGAATCTCAATAAGTTCCATCGGAGTGCTGGTCGATACTTCATCATTGGCGAATCCAATAGCATTTACGGACAGGGTGCTCTATCGATTTCAGATGTCTTCGGCTCTGCGTTGTGGAGCATTGATTTTGCCCTATATTTTGCCTCTCAGGTGAGTCAACAGCCCGTTCAAGCGCTACACAAAACAAAAGATTTGCTGACACGGTAAGCAGAGTGTACGCCGAATTCACTACCATCAAGGAACAAGCTTTCGATATGCGTCTTGGCTTCCAATCGCAGTGAATGAAACAAAACCTTTCGTCAAGCCGCCTTATTATGGCAATGTCTTTGCAGCGCGGTTCATAGGCCCCTCGGGCAAGACGCAGATCAACCACCACCTCCTCGGCGACCCGTTGCATCCGGACGAGCATAATGTCGCGTATGCGGCATACGACGACGGCAAGTTGGCTCGCGTTGCGTTGCTAAATATTCTCGAGTTCAATGGTACACAGAGTGGCGAGGATGAGCGACCTTTTACCACATTCAGTTTTCCAGCGCCCACCGGGGTTAGCATTGCCCGTGTTGCCAGGCTATGGGCGCCCCAGGCCCACGAGAACACGACGATCATTTTCGATGGATATACGTACAGTTATGAGCAAGGGAAGGGAAAACCTTTGATGGTGAGTGACGATGAAGAACTCGTGCACGCACAGGACGGCGTGTTTAGTGTTGATGTTGAGGCCAGCGGTGCTGCGATCATTACCGTTCTTCAATGAAATAGATGGTGGAGAAGGTAGTGACGGCGATGAGGCTAGTTCCAAGTTAGGAAAGGCATGATATTAATAGTTAGTTAGCTCTTTTAGTTAATTAAATGTCTTTTTTAATAGATTATGTAAGGCAGGTGCAAGGGGTAATCAGTGTCTATATAAGAGTATTCTGACAGTACCCGTCCTTCATACCCTCTCCAACATCAATACGTATAACACCATCAAGACATTTAACTTCGTGGTACCTCGTGTTAATGCTCTTGGGGTTTATTTCCAACTATAACAGATTGTAAGTACTCATCAACAGCTTTTTAAGTTCCCATTCTGTTTCTTTGCAACTTGTCCTGGAGCAGTCCAACCGCGTAACAACAGTAGAAAGAACTGGGCTCTTAGATCAAGTTTATCATGAGAGATTCCAATTAAATGAACTGAGGGGGTCTGGCCACAATGTAAAGGCGGCTGGTAGGAAAAATGGGCTATAGCGCTACTTAGGTGTAGACGGGGAGGGGAATGGTGGTCGCATTGTTTGGTTTAATACGGACCCATCAAGATTAGCTAGCTGACCTGCCAAGACAATATCAATTATGAAAAGGTTCTGTAATACTTTAGGATGATAACTGTCAGCGCGGCGCTAAACCTATGCCCTTAGTGCATATTATTTCATTTGCCATAGAAGGTTATTAAATAGCAAACTTGGCCGTCTATCCGGTTTTGACCTACTCCAGCTGAAATGTCGAGGTTGATAGTGGAGATTCTCCAATACCAAGAACCGCAGAAGTACAGGTCGCTAAGGTTAGTGTCGCGCTAACAATTACCGTCCTGGAGAATTGTACAGTACAGCCCCTTGACTGATAATTCAAGTCGTCGGTCAAAATGTACCAGGTTCCATCGGAGAGGGCACAGTCGAGACCCCAAAGGCGTAGTGAGAGGATGTAACGCAGATCTGCAGTAATTATCTTCGGGCATAGTCATCGGTATAGTCGTTAGGGAGCCAATCGCAGCCCACGAAGGAGCCAGCTGATGCTGCCCGACTTGCGGACGAAGAACACTCAGCTGAACCTCCTAGTCAAACCCTGTCAAACCCTCGTCAAACCCTCGTCAAGCCCTCGTCAAATTCTTATCATTGGAGAGCCCACTCAACTTCCTCCTTTATGACTTGCCGCTGAGGCCTGGCTGCAGAAGATAAAGGGTGTTGATATCGAATGCTCATATCTTTTCGCATGCACCCCCGTTACTACTTTAGTGCTGACATGGGTCTCTGCGGAATTTATTGTCTGCTGAATGTGCACTCTTTGGTGGTAAAATGGACTGACGTACTGCAATAGAAGTGGCACTGGTTCTCAACTTGGGCAAAGACGTACGGGGTCGCCATGCAGCCAGACGGGAAGAGGATCGGAGCAGCCAGCCACAATTCCACCTGCAATGTTACGTCCCAACGTCAAGAGCTTCAATTAAACTTTCTTTCCAGATCTGGACTTGCAGACTGGGGTAACTGCAAAAGCTTCTTGCCTGAACCAGTCTACCAACTAGCGAACCAGATCTTGCTAGTCCATGAGTATCCAATTGTAGAGTCGGCGACTGTAGAGTCAGCTAGCCACAAGCAAGAGGCATACTGCTGCCAAGCGGAATATAGCTGGTCAAACAAATCACCCATTGCAGATCGCCACACTTTAGGTTGTCGCTTGAAGACATTGACGGCTTTCTCTAATGAAAGTTGAAAGCTGAAAGTGGTGAGATCCCATGGAGGGGGAAGCTGAGCATCATCTGATAATTAAGGTAGGCCAAATTATATAAGAAAGCATAATTGTTCTTCAGGTTCTAGCTTAGCAACAGTGTAAACAAGCATTCACTCTTCCAACCACATATCTCTCGCGCTCCTGCTATCTCGACTGCACCTCTTCACGTCGTTCGCCATGAAGAACTCTCAACTCAGTCTCCTCATCTTGCTGTTCCATGTAGCCGGCTTCGAAGCCAAAAGCTACAAAAAGAACGTCCCAACTTATGAAGTTGGGCCGGGCGCAAAGATCAACGGCAACAAGATTACATACGATGATCCCGACTGTGACTCCGGCCTAGATTGCAGTACATCCAAGACTTGTAACACTGCCGGAAGTTCTCCCTCTTTATCTGCGGACAAGAAGTATTTTGCTTGCTGTGCTGCTGGACAACGACTCCTCGGTAGTCCGGACACGGCATTTGACTGCTGTGCTAACGGCCACGACCTGGTTGGCGACTCCCATTGCGGGTATCATTGCTGCCCGACTGGCTTTACATTCGATGGCAAGATTTGCAAGGAGTTCTGCAAGAATGGCAAGGCTCTAGTTGACGGCAAGTGTGTCTGCCCCGAGGGGACCACTGAGAGCTCAGATGGGACTTGCAAGGAGAAAGACAAGCCCGAATCCACAGAATGCAGCTCTGGTCTTGAATCCGGTAATTACAAGAATGACACTTTACATGGCATCTTTGGAGGGGACTTGCACTAACGTTGAGCAGGCAAATGCTACACTTTCAAAGCGGATAACGGCTACAGACTTGGCCTCGCCGCTGCTGATAACCACTACTACGCGGCCGCTGAGAGCATGATCCAACGCTATGGCAAATTCCAACTCTGTCTCGACGAAAAGTGTACTCCGGGACAAGCGATAAACCCATCAAACGAAGTGTTCATCCGCGATACCTATGGTGACCTAGCCACTGGCGCCAACAAAAACCAATGGCTCATAAACGCCATTAACGGAGACCATATTGGCCGTACCCCCCTTTTCTCCATGGCCGGCCACTTCGCCATCAGCAAGTGGCCCTGTGGGAAGTACTGTCTGGGAGGAGCCACCATGGGTATTGGCCCAGCTTGCCCTGCTCTGACGCCCGCCTTGACGTTCTACTCGCAAGACCCACAGATGTGTGTGGAATTCGAGTTTACTGAGGTACCGTGCGATATCAAGTCTGACGCGAATAACTGTATCTGGAAGAGTGGCGATCAGTGCTGCAATAAGGTGGATTGCGCGAAGAAAGGTAAATAAATCTTTGGATTTTCATTTAGTCTTGGACTAGCAGCGACGGATATTCACACTCAGGAGCTTGGGCGGGCTAGAAAATGGCTATGTTGGAGATGTACCCTTCTTCTTTGTCTCGGCAAAATTGGCTACATTTGCTTTACTGTGTAAGAGAATATCTAGCTAATTCATACCACATCTTCTTGTTTCACCAGAAAATACGAGTAATTTGACTATCCCCGTCTTACCGCATCCTATTCCCTCATCAGAGACTGCGAGTAATAACAGTATCCCCGTCTCGCCGCCTCCTCTTTCTTCACCAGAAACTGCAAATAATTGGGGATCTCTTCTTTCATATGGCACCGCGTTCCTATTGGCAGCAGCGAGCTTGGCCCTGTTTGCCATTACTTCCACAGTCCGCAGAAATAATGTTGCTCGCGTTCTGCCAGAAAAGAGTAAGATCACTCAGCTTGCTAAGAAAAGCAGCGAGGATGTGTCACAAAACACAACCGGAGAACTATTCCGTTACATTACTAAAAGCAGAGCGGTGGTCTCCACAAGCATGAGCAGCCATGATGAAGTTTCATCAGCACTTACATCGTCACTAATAGAAAATGAAAGCAGCGAATCGTTTCAAGACGAACTGGACATGGAAACTTGAATAGAAGCTACTGCGGCATATTATTCATGTAATTTTATGGGCAGCCCGATATTTTCAGTCAATAAATTCTTAGCAACTGAGAGTCAAGTAGACTATTTCGAGCTAAATGAGTCAGTAATAAAAGCCGATTACGTTTGATTTACTACCTGTGTACTATTGGGTCTAAGTTGGAGTGTAAGCACCCCTATTAAACTCGTAAAAAAGCTTTCTCAACACGTCATGCAGCTCGGATCAAATGTAGTCATACGCTCAAAATCGGGCCATTTCACTCAATGAATCCATTATGGCGCTTGCTACCTATTATGAGCAATTCTAGGCAACTAGTAGGGGCAGATAGCAGTGAAAATTACTGCAAGTAGTATCTGACTCCACAGTATTTCTAATAGAGATATGTAAGTGAACAAGGTATAAGGAATTATGTAACGTCGGGTACAGCATCAAGATTCTCCTTAAGTTAAAAATGACTCTCATTTCGACAACTGCCCACAGATGCAGATTTCAGTGTTACCAAAACCGTCTCAATGGGATGAAGAAAAGTCACTTAATGTTTGGAATTACTGAAAGGTTTATGAACCTGAGTCACCGCAAGCACAATCCTCTCGCCTCCAGCAGATCTATATTGTTGCTTTTTAAGTACTTGCCCATAAAACAAGCTTTTTGCCACGCCTATATATCCGATGCCTTGGTCTATGGGGATCCAGTCAATCTATTGTCATTTGGGAAAGTGGTCGCTACTTGTAGTTATTCAATAAGATAAATAATAGAGTTCCACACACTAGAGGTTAACAGTAGGTACAATCAGCGGCCCGACTTGTGACGGCTGTGCTTCACATCATTGTCATCATCGTCGCCTTCGTCATCACCGTCGTCATCTCCGTCATCACCTCCGTCGTCATCTTCGTCGTCACCTTCGTCCTCCACATAGTCATCGAGATTGTTTTTGCTCAAGAAGTCATCTAAGAGACCGGCCACCTTGGCGTTGTCCATGTCCATAAAAGCGATGTGTGTGCTTCCCTTTAGACCCGCATCTTTGCCCAGCAGAAGCACCTCCGCATTCCCGCCGTACATATTGATAAGTTTGGCGGAGAGTCTTGCCTGCGCAAGGAAAGTGAAGTTCTCGGCACGGTGATCGCTGAATATGTACTGGATTGCTGGTAATTTGGCGAGCTTCTTGAATTGCTCGAGAGGCACAATCGTCGGCCCGAAGGGTGCGCCCGCTGTGATGTTAAGGTTGTCCGGAAACACGTAACCGAAGCTCTCGTAAGCCACGATCGCCTTGGTGTTGGTCGTGTTGCTCAGAGTTACCGCTAGCTGAGCGCGGAGCCCTGCTGCCGAGTTTGTCAGATAAACGATACTGTCACCGATCTTGTAAGAGTCGGCGGCCACGGCGGCGGCATTCGCTTGGAGGTTTATGTTGGCAACTGTATCGTACTCGACGTAGCGAGCACCAGTTGCCTGCTCCCAGGCCGTTTTGTTGGCCGCGGGGAACTGTGTGTCCGGCCAGAAATTGGGGTACGAGGGCCCAAAGTTCCACGCGACGAAGTTGCCCTGGTCTCGGTAGTCGGGCACGTAGAAGGTCGGTTCGCAGGCCCAGTTGGCGCGCCCAAGGCGCGGCGCATCCCAGAGATAGACTGGGTAGTCTCGCCTTAGAAACATGTCCTTGAAGCCTTCCCCGCCATCAAATCGATTCTGCCATGTCTGTGTGCTCGAACTATGCCACATGACAAGACTAGTCTTTCGCGGCCTCCATGGTATGAAGTATTCCATGTAGCCATGGTCGCAAGAAAGTGTCATATTAGGATTCATAGGGCTCTTGATGACCTTGCCGGCGACATTAAATCCACCCGAACTATCAAGCACGATCGGTCGCTTCCCCGATTTTTGATTGCCCGGTCGCGCGCCGCTCGCCAAAACGACGAGCAATCCGAGACATGCTGCAGTCAAGATCATTTTCGAGAGGGTTGAATAATGTTGTGGGTTAAGCTATCAAGACGAATCAAGCTGGTTATCCCTTTGAAGAGGCACGATCCCAAACCCCTCTATATCTTGCCATTGGCAACGCATTGCCAAGTACCGCCCTATCTATAATGGGCATACTAACCCTGGTTCTTAATAATCCCACTTAGGTGGATATCGATTGATATAAACTCATTTTCGAATTAGAGGACGTAATGATATTTGTAGTAATTCAGCCGCCGGATACCCCTCACAACGTGGACCTTGGTGTGTCCTAGATGACGCTAGAGGTGCTCCGGGTATTTAGAAGGCGTGAGTTTGCCTCTGACATTTAACAGGTAAGTGTGAGTATGTGTTGACGCCTATTCCATTGGGGTAAACAAGACGGCACTCGGAATGGAGATTCTTACAGCACCAGCCAGGCTTGGCTGCGGTTACTAGGGGCTAGGAGCCAAGCGTCATAGTTCTCTACTTTTTTCTTTTTTTTTTGGCTCCCTTCTCACTGGCAAGTGCTAGAAATAGCTACTTTGGCTTCGATATACTTCCTTACTAACTGATATAGACATCTATCAGATCTAATTACTAGCTATTAGCTGTTCGAATATCACGAGATCCCATGTGTATCTATATTACTTCAATGCTCGTCCGACAAGCTTTCTTATGACAAACCCTATGGTGCCTTACTCAACGTGTTTAATGACATCTGGTCGGCAAGGCGTTTTATTTATAGACCGAAAACTCCCATCGCCTTCGTTGCTTTGTAATAGGTACGGAAGACTCAATAGTGCTCATATCGGAAACGACCTCTTGACGGCCCACAAATAGCGCCTTAAGAGTCTCGCTGGTCGAGTGCTGAACGCTTATTCGCTACGAGGTCTAGTGAACATCCAAATTGGGAAGTCCTTAGCTCTACCCACTTCTGGGGTGTTCCGGGATAGCCTGGCGACGATCGATATTCCGAGTGTCTCAAATTACTGACATTCTTATGCTTGTTCTAATAGTACGTACTACATTTGTCGATCATTGGTACCTCTTACGGTGCCGCCGTGGCTGCTAGAAAATTCACAATGGGCTTATTCTCGTGAGTAGATGCTCCTGGGTTGTCAGTATAGTCAGAGTCGAATGACTTGCGTCTCTCACTAAGGCAAAGAACCAATATTGTTATGATATCAGCTAATGACCCTCTAATATTCTAACCGAAGTGAATCTTAAAATTCCGTTCTATGGTAGTGTTCTGATAGTCTGTACGAGGCTTCATTGATTATCTCCAAAAAGTCTTGCTTTTTCAAGACTATTGCCTCAAGGCCTGGGCTTCGGTTTTCTTATGAGTCCTCTGTACATAGAGATCTACCTATGACTAGTAAAATGGTAAGTTGACCGGTGCACACTGTGCCTTGCATCAAGTCTATCGTCAGCCCATCGGAACTCCGAGCTTCAATATTTATCAGGAACAACGTATACCATGGAGGATATAAAGGAGTAAGCATTCAAGCTGTTCAAGGAAAAAGTGCTCGAAGATATCAGTAAAGCCACAACACATCTTCATCAACCCCTAACACAAGTGGCAACCACTATATTACCCTAAATAAATTTATCACCCAAGATGAAGCTCACTACCGCACTTCTCGTGGCCCTTACTACTACTGCCACTTCCGTGCAGCCTGCAAGATCGAGCCGAAGAGGATCGGCTTTACCAAGCCTTCCACTGCCGCTTCCTGGACAGGGTCTGGGTAATCTCTGCCCGGGTATCGACAGCCCACAATGTTGCCAGACTGACGTTGACGGCATCATTGATCTCACGTGTGAAAGCCGTAAGTTAAGCATTTCTTCCTAGTTTAAGCTTGGATAGAGGAACTGAATCGTGTTTTAGCTGCTGAGGAGCCTCAGTCCATCAAGCAACTCTCCGCTATCTGTGCCGAAGACGGTTTGACTGCCCAGTGCTGCACACTGCCTCTAGTTGGTGATGCTTTGCTTTGTACGGCTGTATGACGAGCCAGCAGGCTGCGTTGCACTCTAAGAAGGGTTTTGAGGATACTATCGGTATAGTCCATGCGTGGATTCTCATGTACCAAATTTTAACCAGACATGGTGTAATAAAATCCACCTCAGTAGAAATCTAATACTCTCTTATGTTACCTTGTTCAGCTTCGTAGGCCGCTGTATACTCCTACAGCTCTCTCCGTAAGGTGAATAGTATGTACTCTGTACATAATGATCCGTATTACTACCTTTGAGTTGCTTAAATACCCAATTCCCTGTCTCCGAAACAAGGATGCCTCCAGAACAAGGATGTCTCCTCGAGTAAGGTATTTATAACAGTTGCTTCGTAACTTCTGATATTTGCGCTTTGAAAAACAGTGAAAGTAGCGCGAGCAGTGACTCTGCCCAGGTTCAGCTGTGTGATAGCTACTGTGGTACCTTAAATACTTACTTAACACCGTCCTCCGCCCGCCAGGTTTACGTTGAGGTGTTGTTTGGCGCATTCTTAGGTATAAGCCTGTGAGCTACTCATCGCCATACACAATAGTGGATACGGCTATTAAGTATATCCTGGGCGAAATTCGGGTGCATTTCTAACTCTGTTTGATAGTCGAAAATGGTGGGCTTATGATTGTTATTCTTACCTGCTTTCTACAGCCAAAGTCTAGGTCATTTAGGGCTGCATCTAAATGGATCTTGATGAATTCAAGATGGTAATTAGGCTTTTCCGGTGACTTCTTCAACCACGGTTCAAATCATGCTTGAATAATTTCGAGTACAAACTGTTTTAAGCATCGATCACAGAAAAAGAACGCCCGAATGGCGGAACCAGTTTGTCTAGGTGATTTCCATGACACAGCGGCCTCCTAAGGAACCTAGCTACCTAGAAGGGGAGCCAGAAGCCGAAAGCTTCCTTCTAGAAGCAGGTTCTACTAGCCGGTGGCCGGCGACATGAAGAGCCCTTTTGGTCACATTGTTAGCGTACGAAGGTCTAGTATTTTACATCGATAGCGGTGCATTCAGAGCCCTTGAGGCGAATAAGCTTACAAAACCCTCCGGCGTAGTGATTAAGAAGCTAAGTGAATGAACGCGAAGAAGAATATATATATATATATACATCATCAACGCATAGCCAGTAGTAGTTACGTGATATGAACTTCCAGACCCTAGATCAGCTTTCCCTAGATGGAATTGGCTGCTCAGATGAATACCAGCCAATATAGTCCGGTAATCTCTGATAGCATACAGTTATTGGCTCCCGTAATAAACTCTCAAAAACTTAAGGAGTAGCAGTCAAAATTAAGTTTCAGTGCTACGCCAGCGGTTCTCTTTAGTGTTCAAAATGACTGAAGTGGTGTAGTAAGGTGAAACATAACTAATGTTATTCGAATACAGACATGTAAAGCAACAAAAGTCACTTGCGTTAACCATTCAGTAAAGAGATAGTAGTATAGCCTACTGGAGCTTATTTTGCCTATTACGCCAAGAAGTAGGATACTATCTCGGATCGAATGCTCTTTAGCAAGTGACATCTAACAAAAAACCGGCATCGTTTCCATCCTAATTATCCTATGAATAATTAGATGTCACGCAACTAGTATTTCCAACTAACAAGTTTGATAGTAGAATGGAGATGAGACTGCCCTATTATATCCTATTGCAAGGCTACCACAGACGAAAATACATGACCAACAGTGATCCGTATTAATATCAGAGGAGGCTATCATAGATGTAGCTACTGAATTGGGCAAATTACCTACTAATGGGACAGCAGTACCACTGGCAGGAAGTGATTTGTATTATAATTGCTCTGCAAAAAAAAGGCCCAAGCTACAAGCTCGTCAAATAACCAGACACCTCCTTCCTTTTTTGTAGAAGAATTGTAACCGTGCGACACACGAGGCACTGCATGTAAAGGCAGTCGGCGGCGGTTTTCCCGCCGCTAGTCCCCTGCCAGAGTTTTCTTGCTGGGTCTACCTGCAGCTACTCGCGAGACAGGAGGCCGTCCCTCCCATTATTTTAGCTGGCAGGCGGACTCTTCTCAAGCATTGGCATGGTATCGCCGATGCTGCCTACTTTATATTCCTATATAACCACAACTTTGCCCACAGCGAGACAAGAATGCCGGGTTTCGGGTGACGGCCGCGGGGCCAGGCCATGCTCAAAAATCAGAACAGTACGGGTTTATTCGAGCAAAACTCTATGAGCGATATATTTGGGGAACCAAGAGTCCAAGACTTATTTAGCTTAGGTGAGCTGGCGTCAAAAATTCATGGTGATCGAGCCACCAGCTCCGTTGTAAAACCAGATGCAAGGAGGTGGAAAGGTAGTAAACGGACTGTTCGGTCGCTGGAAATTTTCGGCCTCATCTGCCTCATCTAGGACTTCAGATGGGATGGTGATGTGTCTACGAGGGTGCTTAGCAGATCCTAAAATCCTTAGCACAATAACGACCAGCTCAGACAGTTCCTAAACGTTGATCATGTCGATCATGTCGGTTTGGACGAACCGGAATTGATCCAATGGGAGGTTCCGGGTCGTGGGAAGTACACTATGGTTTTGGCAGTTATTCCCAGATCACTAGCCACCACAGCCACACCAGAAAATATACTTGGCGGTGCACCTAACGTGTGGCGTCGCTCCAAACGGCATAGCTGAAAATAAACACTGAACTTATGAGGCATTAATGGCAGAAGTAATAAGTATGGTTTGCCTCCCTTGCTTGGACTCGACAACCTACACTTTCACTTTCGGTGAATAGAACTGGTGCTTGGACGCAGCAAGAGGGGACACCATACCTATATTGGTGTACACCCCTGTTAAAGCAGCCGTGAGCCAGACATACATTCTGTACTGGTTAGCTAGATTTGCTCGCCAAGCACCCTTGTGTAGCTCAACCGTCTGGATTCCATCACGGAGTTAGAGACATACATGTAGCCGATTAATACACGTGTACAGCCAGCCAAAAATTCAGATGTATTACCGTACCATGATTACTAATGTATAGAGGCTTAATACCTACTGTAGGTAGCGGTGGAGAAAGCGAACGCTCGAGCCCATCAGTTTTCACGAGCAGGAATTGATATCACCAGCACAAGTCAAAGATCCCATTTGTGTCAATTGCGATCCTCCAAATCGCGTGACGACGGTTTACCCAACGCCAACTATGTAGATCAACCCCCCAAACTAGTCCCGTTCCATTCCATTCCCGCTCGGCTGCGCCTGCCCTGCATGTACGGTACCTAGCTATAACATACCTGCGTCGTACATTTATTTAATTGAGTGGTGGCGGGGTCATCACCTATTTCAGTATAGCCTTTTGCCCCTGCAAATGGGAATGGGCACATGGCATGTGGTATGACATGCAGCCAATGGGAGGGTGAGAACGCCGTCAAACTGATGCGACAGCGAAAACGATAGTTGAGGTCAGTCTGGCAGCTTATGCCATGTAAGTTGTATTATGCCGTATTTGTTCCCTACATGTCTATGTGGTGGCTACAGTACGAGCTTGGTAATCTAACCTAGCTTTGCTTGCCACACTGTTTGTTGCCCGTCATCAGTCCCAAATCCATAGCAGACCTGCCTCGACCTTGGCGGTATGCGCACCAAGGGCACGGCTATGTCCTTCTTGAATTTATCAGACCCTAAGTAGAACTTCTTTCCATCTGGCTCCTGCTCCCTGTAGCGGGTTGCGGTATAAAGCCTGATGGCTACTCTCAGTCACGTTGAAGTACGCTTCTACCGCTTCCATTCCTTTCTTCCACAAGCTCGATTGTCCGGCATTAGCGCTTTACATGTTGCCAGTAAAGAGAGGCCAGAAATCGCTAGCCCTCTTCAATGTCCTATTCTCCTAAGGACATAGGCCAACTATTTTATTTCGTCCTATTTGGGCTATTTCATTAGCTTTTTGCACCGAAAGCTACCTGCTAGTCACTGTTCAATCGTATTCCATATAAGCCCACAAGATATCAATAACCGAGTGCTCACCACGTGCATATCCGACGTCACGCCAGGGATAACTACCATATGGAGACCAAACCCGTCCCGAGTGGCCCAGAATCACCGAGTAAGATACTGTTTATATGAAATCCATTATACTCTGCTAAGAAGCTTTCTTAGGAGGTGACATCGCGCAAACGAGTACCAAACATGAAACGAGGAAGAATACGACCATACACCACGCGTGCTTGGTGCCAATGAGCTCTTTTCTAAACCACAGAGAAGATTATGTCATCGGGCAGCTTGCTTCAGGCCCTGACGGTAAAACATCCGGAAAGAGCCCACTTCAACCAGGTCGGAGTGGCCCACAAGAAGTTGCCCGCGAGGCCTTAGCCTACTTTGATTCTGTTATGTTCATGTCTTCAAGAGAACAGGGAACAGCAGACTCTAGCATTAACAGCGGTCATGATGATGGGATCGGTAGGAACCATGAGTCCGACAATAATTCGTTTGAGCATGTTGGTTCGCAGTTCGACAATGTTGCTTGTCCTGCTTCTGTACCTTGCAGCTGCGGTAATCATAACAAAGGCTATAGTAGTGATAGAGTCTAGCATGAAACACCAGAGCTATATACCATTAAAGTAAAATCTCAGTTTCGGATTTGGCAAGCTAATCTACATGTCAAGTGCTTTCACACTGATCTCATTATATCTTGACGTAGTAGCCTGTGAGGCCTTATGCTTTTAGTATTTGCAATCTTTGTAGAATTTCTCTATATAATTAAGTGAAGCAGTACTAATCAAGGAAAAAGAACACCGCTGGGCGGAACAAGTGGTTTAGGTGGTATCCCTGATACAGAAGCCTCCCATTTGGATCTGACTGTCTGGAGTGGGAGCCAGAAGCTGAAGGCCTTCTTTGGGATAAACCTCACTCGCCAACAGCCAGTGACATAGGAGATCTATTAATCAGAACAAAGGTTTTCAAATAGTGTATCTTACGAAGGATAATGCGTACTACAATTGAACTCGCTATTTTGGTGATGATCACGATGGTGGTTTTTTTTGCTAGCTAGCGGTTGCGTGCGGCGGGCCATGCAGAATCCGCAGGCCCACAGCTTTACAGCCACCAAGTCGTGCTGAAGAAGCAGCCCAAGAAGTGACTGCGAGTCAACCGAAAGAGGACCGGACAAAAACAAGATCCTCTTTTACAGCTTTCGGATCGACGATACTACCTACCTTTAACCTCGAGTTTTTTGCCATAACAAATAGTAAATAAAGGTTTTTTTTTACACCACCGTTTAAAGCATTATCTGTATAGCTTAATAAACAGCTCAGACACAGCGCTGGTACAGTGACGCGATTGAACAAGTTGCCCAGGTTCCCTTGTTGGGCGAAAAACCTGTCCTAATTTAGGAGTTTGTTGAAAGAGGGGAGCGTCCGAAGCATGTGTGTGCGCTATGTTGTCACACTCTTTGACACGCAGACCTGACCGGTGGTTAACCACCGAGGCTGGCGACAAATCGAATAGAACACTTTTTCCACCCGCCCTGACCCACAAACAAAAAATTACCAATAATTAACGTAATTATATGCCAGAAAAACATTGAAGATGATAAATATAATAAGTGCTAGAGGCTAATATACAAGCTTCTAAAATAATTAAATTAATACTAGAATCCTTGTTTTTAGCTACGTATGGATTGCTGCAAATACGTCTTCAAAGTGATGTAAAAAAAGTGTTCCGTTTAATTTATCACCAGCCTCGACTACCTACATACATACACGTAGTGCTGCAGCAGCACAAGCGCCGCGGATAAAGAAAAGGCGGTCTACCTGGCTAATGAATTCGATGACGCCCAACTACCCCAGTTTAGAATTTCGGCAGAAGCTGGATTGAACATAGATACATTGACCGACGCAATCCCCATAGATATCACGTGATATTGTCTTCATAACCCCAAATCAGTACTTCAAATACATTATACAAAGCCTATGCATAAGTTTATCCACTAGTAGGACGAAAAGAGTCGGCGATCCTATATGTATGGCCACCCTTGCATGTTGGTCTACTATAATGTCCGCGCGCCCTAGTCGAAGGCTTCGGCTTTATGCTGCCGAAGTCTCATCAACCCTGTAGTATCGTGGCCGCCACGGTATTTTGCAGCTGAGGTTGCTTGTCCTCTTTGGTGCAACGGCGCGGTCGTATGACTGGTTTTGTGGAATCCTACGTTGAACACTAACTAAACTGGGATAGGGAAAAGAGAGAATAACACCAGGCATATGAAAACCGGTATTCTAGAGCCGACAGCATCAGAAATCCTGTTGCCATTGTTCTTGAAAGCCACACCAACTATCAAGCTTACGTCGCGTAACATCCAGAGGATGACTGTGGCCGATATACCCCGAGAAGTTTGGCGGAGTGAATAGGCAAGAGCGCGAGTGCGTTTTCGTAGTAGGTACCAATTAAGGAGCATAATTACAATCTAGATTAAAATAAGAGTTTGGTTATCCGGGCACCCTTCGGCCCAAAACGGTCTGGAACAGCTGCGCAGCCAACCTGCAGCTTTTGCCAATTGTATTCCTGAGTACTTGCTTAGTAAATTTGCTGTGAACTCCTCCGAATTTCACTTTAACCTTGCATACACTGGTGTTTTTAACACCTCTAAAATCTTCCACCAACATTCGGCCAACACTTTTGCCGACACCTTCCCCAACCTTTGCCAATACCTTGCCAGAATAGGTCCAAAACGTTCAAACGGCATGTAGGTGGTGTTGGCTAGTCAAGGTGTGCTAGTCACCGGCTATCAAAGATGTGGCAGCTGACAGAAGAATTGCGGACCGAAACGGTCCGGAGGGTGCCCGGATAACAACGCTCTAAAATAATGAGTTAATGCATACCAGTGTTTCGCAACTTAGGAAGGAATCAAAGCTGGTTATCTGTTTATAGGGATCTAATATTGGGTTCTAGTCAGCGACTAATTATAAGCCAACCGCCATCAATTTTCACAGCTTGCTGTACGTTGTAGCTAGATGCTTGAGCAATAACAACGAAACTGCCAACTATAGACCCTCCACCTTACCGCGTCTAGCAAACGTCAAGTGCTGGGATCCTAATAGAGAACATATGGCCATGCCTTGGAACTAGCACTAGTAGCCAGTAAACATTCCATTTCACCTCTGAAGGCACCCCGGTGTGATATTCTGTCCCACATATAATACATCGTAGTAGCACGGAACATTGTGTCCATGTACGCCATTGCTTGTTGAACAGACAAGACATGACGAGGCTCTAGGCAACAGAAGGCAAATAACGTAACTATTCGGCATGGGACTCAAATGGAGAACCTGATATAGCTAATGAAGCAACCTATTAGCCAAACACATTTTGGGACGCCGACTCTCTGTAATTATGCGAAACATACCTCCAGTCATGGAAACAAGGGCCAAAACCGTCGTAGTCGACACGCAATCCGTTTAAATTTCTCTGGATCGATATGGTGACGGAGAGCGACTTCCTCCAACTTGTGGTCTTTGGTTGGATTCACCACCTCGCGAACCGTGTAGTGATTGGGAGCACCGCAGAGGAAAGCAACAGCCCAGTAGAACGCCCAACGTGACGTAAACTTTGCCAACATGTAGCCATAGGCAGGGGCGTGGCGGAGGGTGAAAGGGGGGAGCTCTCCGACAGGAAAACCATCGTATGTGGCGCGGCTGAGCGAGAAAATTACGTCTGATGTCTCGCTGAGCTTCTCCAAAGGTGTCTCTGCCTCTTGGCATTCCGCGAGCTCATCGCGTAGTCGGTCCTGGTGCCATGATAGGTGTGGTTGGCGTGGCAAGCTCAGCAGTCGGTGCCACCGATAGAGAAGGGTGCTGATAGCCATTCGAGGCATCTTAGTTCGTGATGATTGAGAAATAATCGTTTTCTTGAGGAGATTTATTCGTTTGCTCAAAGGATCCGAAGCTAGATTCAAAGCTATCGGGGTATGGGAAGTGTCGTGGTCTGGAAATGTATCCAAGCGAAAATGCAGAGCTGGAGAAGGGCGTTCTTATAGCACGGACCACAATACCCATATCGTTCATCATTGGGAAACGGCTAGAGTTTCCGGAGATAGAAACGATTGTTACCATAGACTATAATGCGGTTAAACGCCGGCAACCGCCGTTAGGTTAACATTATTTTGTGCATGTATTCTTAGGTATTCTTTCAGCTAGCTGTCGTACTGATCACACACACTCACCGGTATTGATTTTCGCACTGACGATAGCATTTCTTTGTTGTAATTTATACTAGCAGACAACTTCTGCCAATTGTAAAATTTAGTAGTCGAAGAGTTGTGCCCAACATTTTAGCTTCTCTCCAATGGCCTCCAAAAGTTACTCTGAGTGGTTGATACAAGCCTGGACTAATACCGAGCCCGGAAGATTCGAAATAGAAGCTTACTTGGGCGGCGAGCTTCGAGGGAAGGCATGGATATTTCGAGAACTTAGGGACGGACAACTGGCAAGCAGATTTGTTGTCAAATA
Organism: Xylariaceae sp. FL1651; assembly: GCA_025201745.1. Taxonomy (NCBI): domain Eukaryota; kingdom Fungi; phylum Ascomycota; class Sordariomycetes; order Xylariales; family Xylariaceae; species Xylariaceae sp. FL1651. Next base: position 1,397,372 of record MU624236.1, on the reverse strand, counting down.
TGCTCGCAGCAATACGGCCATGGTTACCGTCGAGAAAGAAATGAAGTTCCTCAAGGTGAGTAGAATTGGAAAAAACAGTGTAGTCCATGTTCATAATGTGTAATTACAGCACATGTACGGCCATGCCCACACCGCACAACCGACTCTCAACCATGACAGTCTGGTAGGCCCAGCTAACTACCAAAATAATATCCCAAGATCACAGACGATATACGTTGTCACAGAGTACCTGGAAAATGGGTCACTGGACCGGTTTTTGGAAAGGGCAAGGGTTCGCTTCGATGTAATGGGACTCAATCCTGTACCAAACTGTGTACTCTGGTTCATTTTCAGATGTCGTATTTCCCTGTAATGAAAGAACATTCCTGTAAATATTGGCTAATATTAGTTCTAGTTGCGAGAATGATCATAGGAATGGCCTGTCCGGTCAATAAGCCTTATGGAACAATTGGCAGCGGTCAACTCAGCCTAGAGCAACCCAATCTAATCGATCCAGTCACCGATACTACATTCCAGATCTATCACGGGGGTTTGTGTAACTTAAAGAACTGTAAGATGTCATGTACTAGATATATTTCGTCGTGGCTAATTCTCCCGTGTTTCTCGGTGCCTACGACACAGACGAACACAGCCTAGTTTCTATACTAAAGGCCATAGACTTTGGTGAAGCGACCGACGACTTAAGCGAATCGACAGCCAAGTTACCGTATGTATATTGTTTTTCACAGACGAATACAACCGCTGATCAAAGAAGATCTCACGTAACTGCCGCTACAATAACTCAGTGCAATATTCGCGACACAAGCCCGGTATGTTATATGATGAGAAGACTAAGTTATTTCCTAATATAGAGCAGGTAATGCAGACATTATACGGTCGTTATCATACATGTTCCTTTAACCGGTTTAGTGAAACTAGGTCTAATGTCGACCAGAATATTTACGAATTCGCTTGCCTATGTACAGCAGATGATCACGCACATCGGCCAACTCTTACTCAACTACTCGCTGAGATACAGAAAAATAAAATAAAAATAAGACAGGGCGAGCGAATTTCCTAGGGAAGCCGTACGCGTCATGGGAGTCTGACGAGAAGATCAAAGAATACATGGAAGAGATCTTAGCTTCTGATTAAACTAGCCTGAGTAGACAGAAACTGACCTCGCTAGACGGAAATAAATGCGCTGCCATGGAGTTTGTTCACTGAGTGAATAAAAGGTCCATTGATGTTAAGTACTAGGGGGCTAAGGGCTGAATATGATTATGGACATGATTGATCCCCAGCATGCCTGCTCTCAACCAGAGACTCAAGACCCTAACAAGTATTCAAAGGCTCATTATATATACCGTGGGTGGCAGCTGTGATAATGGCAGCTTCGAAACGAACTGATGATAGTTGTTAGCCAACAGGTAGACAACCAAGTTGGCTATCCAACCTTCAATTAGCAATACAAGATTGTGAGCACTACAAGAATGCAGTAGGTGAGGAATGCAATGTCCATGATGACTGCACTTTTTCACCCGGCCTAGCTGAGTGAAAGCTTTCATTGTATTAAATGCTTCGCCTTACAGAATAATGTGCTCATTATGGTATGGCGGATCCATCACTGCTAAGCAGCAGTCACCTGGTGTATAGAGGGATACTAGGTACAGGAAGGGCGAACCACGGCATTGCGCATGCCCCCTCCCTCCATGTTTGCTTGAGCTTTATGTTTGAAAATACCAGCTCGATCTTCCACTAGCACCCAACAATGGTGGCTTAGTGGTAGAGTACGCAACTCAAAAACTAAGAGTGCTAGGATTTAGATACGGTACTTGGCGTAAAGCGGCGGCCAGCCAAGATCATGCCGCAAAAAAATACCCATTCGGAAAGGAGGGCGCGTTATAGCTTAGAGCTGTGGAAACACTGAGAAATTAAAAAGAACAGAAATATCTAAGGCAAGGCATACAATAAGAAGACCGGCAGAGAAGAGGTAAAAAAGGGGGGGAAAATCTACTAGGTATTTTTTCTTCTTCTTTCTTCTTTTTGCTTACTCTTTCCCTCTTACTTAGCTATAATATCTTATTAGAAAACCGGTATCTTATTCAACTCTTCTACTTCTGAGGTCGTCGGGGCAAACACTCAATGGAGACATCAATTCGGAAAGACGACACGCCGTTGCGTTCCTCTTTTTCTGCAGATACAGACACGAGCACAATTTGCGTTGTAGTCTCACTGACGCATCTGTCTGAGTCGTTTTTGCCAAATTTCCTATCCACCGTGTTTCTTAGAGGTAGGAGATCTTGGTTTTTTTGCCACGCGGTGAGATCACAAAGTTCGGCCCACATGGGGGAAGATGTGGAAAAGACACTGCACCATGCTCTTACGTGAAGCCCCTCGTCGTTGACCTTGATACAGTTATTGTCAAGGCTAGTAATTTGCATTAGGCCGCATACAAGAATACAGTCGAATGATGATCGGCGAGACGTGGTAACACGAAGGCGGCAATAGCCTGTGAAGCGCTGATCCGCCATGGTGATGAACGTCTGGCTATTTGCATCCCAGCAATACTCAGGTCCAGTGCCTTTTATTTCATATGGGACATCAGGTTTCCCAATCCGAATGCTCAAGCTATGTTGTTCATCAATTGCGGAACAGTCATAAGCGTTGAGGTTCTGAGGTGCGTGGAATCGCTTCCTAGCGTGTCGTGAGATCATCGAGCTCGTCCAACCTTGATATATATGGAGTTTATCCGGAAGCGCTCGCACGAGGCCGAACTTTGGTGCTTGCTTAAGATAAATCCCTACTGATTCTTTTTCATCTAACATGTCCCGTTTGTTGGAATGTTGTGGTATCTCATCCCTCACGGTACAACCTAACGGGAGCAAGTAATTGCCGCTTTCATCCGTGCCAAGCAAGGTGTGAAGTCGAATGCCACGGTTCGTAATTGAATATTCTGTAGTCAGTCTCAAATGGTATGAAAGTTTTGCGTCCCGGCAGGATCGAAACTCGGATGGGGACTGGGCTAAAAGTCCACGAAATTTTTGGCCGTTTGGTTCCGCTTTCCATGCGAAGATTGACAAGTCATGCTTATCCTTGATAATCTCTTCTTGCAACCGAGTGAACGCTCTTTCACCCTCGCCGTAGATCAGTGGCATACATATCTCAAATATCCCCATGAGACAGTACGCAATGTCCTCAACTCGCTTTGTTTGACGGCCAGCGGCCCATGACATCCGTGTACCGGCCGGTGTCTCTCGCAGGAAGTTCGAGTTTTCTAGAACCGGGATAGAGACGCCAGTAATGTTGTGTAGGTTACTGATAAACTGTTCTTTCGTCCCCCGTATGTTCCAACCCCCATCGAAGAACTCGAGAACTGGGGGGGCGATCAGCTCTTGCAGCGTCCAGCCTCGACGAAACCACGCGCATTTCGCAAGCTCCTCCTCGAAGCCCGTAGATCTCTCACCGAGTGGATCGGGTAGGAGGTCTTCCAGGTACGCAAAACACACAGCAGATTCTTTATACCAGCGGAACATGGAGTTGATAGCTTCGCTTAATTCGGCACTCGACGTTTTGTCTATGCAGCACGTGTCGACCCAACACCATTCTAGACCGCGGAGACGGGCGAGCTCACAGACTTTCATAATTTTTCTGAATCCTTTCTTTCCACACATTTTGTCCCACTCCTGAAACTCCTGAAAGGAAACTTCTTCCTCCGTCCAGGTGTGAGATAGTATGGCATAAGATTTCGGCGTAAGGGAGACATGGAATTGTAGATTGAGAAGCGTCGTATTTATGAGCCACATTTTGAAGACAAATACATAACCCAGAGACTTGCAGGAGAACAATACGCGAATGAAACAAAAACATTAAGAAGAAAACGGTGAGTATGGGCATGGGTGCTTCTAGCTTATGCCCACCTAGGATTGCCTCTGGCCGGCATTGCACAGCCACCTATAAGGTAGCAGAACCCTCTTTTACTGGTCAACACAGCTTAGCACACCGCCTTGTGGAATGGAGCGAGGATTAGGCAGAGCAGATATTCGATGCCTAGGCCTTTGAGTAAGAGATACTTCTTACCACTTATTAGCATAGATAGTGTCGAATTGACCTCAATGGGGGGTTATGGATTAGTGTGTGCTTGCTCTTATGAATCTGGCAGGCTCTTGTAATCAGCTTAACTACTTATTAGAATTAGCACTGCAATTGTAAAACTCAAGGTGCATTGAACAGGGTTTGCAAATCAAAGATAGAAGGTTTGGTGGAAGGCCTAGACGCTGCTCTACTCATAACTTCAGACCATTTACTCCGAAAATCTTAAAATAACACCGAAGAGGAGGTTGGAATAAACTAATCGACCTGGAAGACGGACCCAGCACCTATCACCTACCCAAGGTTAGTTAGTACCTTGGAACGATAAGCCCCACGATGATTGATAAGGAACAGCCCCGCTAAGAATTGAAGCTCAAGAAGTCCCGTAGCTTTGATTGGCAATTGACTCATTTATTACAACCGAACAACTCTTTAACTCCTTTCATTTCCCTTTCTGCCGAAAAATAGTCTCCCGACGAGTAACCATGGAGGCCGAAAACCCCCCCGCAGAGCCCTCGGCGGACGCAGACCCCATCGTCGCGAGCTACAAGGTCTACGCGAACCCCGCGCTCGCGACGAACCGCAAGCTGCTCATCATGCAGCACCCCAACAAGCAGGGCTCCATCAACCAGCCGTACGCGCAGGTCAGCGAGGTGCGCGTCAAGAACCGGTCGGGCATGATCGAGGTCGACGTGCCCATCAGCCACGCGCACGCCGACTACGACCGCGACAAGGGCCAGCGCTGGGGCGGCGCGCTGGCCAAGAGCCTGGCGGCCAAGAACGGCGGCAGCCACGGGCTGGCCGGCGGCTTCGGCGTCGGCGTCTCGGCCATGCGGCCCAGCAAGCGCCGCGACGAGTTCGAGCGCGACATCGACATGCTCGACTGGAGCGAGGCCGTGCGGCAGGACAGGGTGCTGCGCTTGCAGACGCTCGGCGGACAGCTGCCGCCCGAGTCCGAGACCGAGTGCCAGTGGATGGTGGGAGTCTTCAAGGGGAGTCAGTCTTACCACATCTCTATACACTGAGTACTGTCCTCGCTTTTGCTTAGACATGATGTTGACATTGAACCACCCGAATAGAACACCTGCATCTTACTCCCGCCTCCGCGCTGATTCAGCTACGCCCACAGCTACACCACCTCGACGCCCTGTCCGAGCAAGAACGGACCAGCCGCCGCGAAGGCGCATCATCCGCTGCAGGTATCGGCGCCGGGAAGGACGGGGCACCCGCGACGGCCTCGAGCGCAGGCGCGCGCGCAATCCACATGTCGATCAAGAGCGCCGACTCGGGCGGCGGCGAGCTGACGACCGAGACGATGGCGGACCGGCTGCGCGTGGTGCAGACGGAGGCTTGGCGCAGGCTCAAGTACGAGGACGACGAGAGCGCGCGGTCGTGGACCGTGTTCAGTAATAACCTCGTGTACCGTAGCGCCAGCGGCGAAAAGGACCAGGACAAAGGCAAGGGGAAGGAGAAAGAAGCCCACGTTATCGATATCGACAGCAGCAGCAGCAGCGATTCGGAGCAGCTGAAGGCACAGTGGGATGCTGATGAATTCTTGAAGGCCATTAGCGCTATGAAGGATGGCCCTGATGGCAGCCAAAAAACTTCAGATACTGTAGAGATCAAAAAAGAAGGCCAGGCAGATGGTACTGGGAAAACACCTACAGCAGGGACCGCAGCGAAGGGTAAGGGCAGGGCTACTGCTACCCCTGCTACAGCTGCCAGGAAGACACCAAACGCAAAGGGAAAATCGGTGGCATTTAAGGGCACGGCTATGGAAATAGACTAAGCATGAAGACTTCGTGTTTGCATCAGGCGGCGTTCTTGGGGGTACAAAACCATCTTCTGGCGTTTTTTATTATTCTTATTCGATTTTTTAGCCTCGGGCGGACATGGAGTTTGCTAGTCATTCGACTTAACTGTTCGTGGAAATGATCAAGTTCTCATATCAAGGCTAACAAAGCAAAGGACTCCTCGATGTTTCCTATCTTCTGTTCACGCACATTGTGAGCAAACTAACCGGGCATTCTCAGAACGCAACCGCTACCGCCACGTTGCTCAGTATTCTACACTATCACGACTACCTCTGGTCATCACGCCGGGGAATTATGGTCTTCGCCTTCATTCTAGCGATCTCCCTCACAAGATGCATCCGATGAGCTATAGTACCGATATCTGCCACGCCTTCTTGCTCCGCGCACTCGGCAGATTACGTTAACAGATGCTTCAGATTGGTTATCCTCTGCGCTTGTATCAGTATAAATTGCAGATTCATAGCTAAACGCCGAGCCATTTTCGTCTTGATTGTCGGTGACGGTATTCGTATCTTCGCAACCGCTCGCAACGCTCTTCGATTTTTCTGCGCCTTTTCTCTTGCTGTATTTGGATCGTAAGTTTAGTAATTTGGCGATCTTCTGGCCGAACGTTCTCTGGCATGAGGTCCAAACCGCTGTTTTTGGAGCCCGAGCTCGATCTAGACCCATAGCCCATTATCCCCATAGCATCTGCACCGTCGATGTTGCTGGCAAGCGAGCTTATGCCGCCCCCATTACTCCCGTTGTGTCCAGTTGCAGCCCACCACCTAACCCGCTCATGCGTTTTCCAACAACCACAAATCGTCTCCTTGTATACCTCATCTCACCAACGCTCAGCTCGCATGCATGGTACAACATGATAGACCCCGGAGGGGACTGGATCCTAAGTCCCAGCTCGCGAAATAGCAAATCGCCGCCCTCAAATGTCCCAACAGACATGTGCGTCGCGAGGCCACCTCGCCAATCTGATGCATCCCTTCCTCCAGCATGTCCCTTTCTAGCGTTTATGTTCACATAGATCTCTTTAGTCACAAAGAGGTTCCAGCTCGTTCTCTCACTATCCGTGTAAGTTGGGAGTGACGCAGGCAATAGGTTGGAGGTGTGTTTACGCATGGTATCTGCCACACGAGTGTACTGCGCGGATAAACCCGCATCAAGTAGGGGAAATAGGAAAGCGAAGGCCTCTGTGCACACAGCGAGGGCACTAGAATGAAGGTGTGAGCGTGTAGGTGCTGCTCGCCGGTCTCGCCGTCTAGTGAAAGGGAATCTCGCATGGGTACAGGATGTGAATTCCTGTTGTTCATTTTCTTGTCGCCTTTATGATTTGGTCTAGTTCGATACGGACCCGGCCGCATGCCAAAGTGGTACACCCCCGGCTTGGCCTGTCGAAAATCGGCGCGCGCGTCTCTAAAGTCAGGGTCAGGGCCTGAGGGCAGCCAGACACCCCGGTGAAGACCGTTGCGAGCCATATCTGGGAATAGCATCGGGTGCAGTGTCCTGTAAAACTCGAGACTGTCTGCAACGTACTGTTGGACGTCTTTGCTCAACAGCGCCGCGAATACGTCAGAGAGCTGGAAGGCGATAATGTTATCGTCGAGAACCATGACAATGTCGACGTCATGAATGTCATATAAGAGTCCCGCCGAAGCTGCATGCTCATCTCGGCATGCTTCATGGTATGGGTTCTCTGTGGGAGTTGGCAGGGCTTTTGGGATGAAGGTCAGCATTTCCGAATATGCTCTATCGTTGGCATGGTTAGTGGATAGCGCTTTCCGGGTCTCTGCCTCGAGACATGGCTGCATGAAGAGCCATTGCTGTGCTAAGTCTCTTGCCAGTTTGAAATAATCCTGCGTTCGTCCTCCGATTTGGCCGTCTCGCTGCAAAAGAAGCTGTGCTATTACATGATGCTCGATCTCGAGGGGTGGCTGCTCTTCTATAGACGCAGATATCTCGCATCCTCTATACTGGTCTTCTAGTGAGCGCTTTGGCATCCTCGATCTTGACCCTTGCTACTCTGTGCTGGTGGACGGTGAATAATTCAATAACACGATTTCTTTTGGCACGTCGCTGGACTCTAGCATCATCGGCGATTTCTTTTGCGGGCCTAGTCCTAATGTTGATGATGTCTTGAGACAAATCGATGGCAAACGAAGACTCTCGGTCGAGATGTTTGTCCTCTTTAAAGGTTCTAGGAATCAAACTTGAATCTCTAGGGAAGCCGATGTTTATCCATAACTGTAACAGGTTAGATCCTACAATCTCGAATTTATTGTGGCGCTTCATGAAATCATCTGCCCTGCTTCAAACTTGATGCTACATGGAATAGGGTGGGTACAATGCGAACCAACAACCTTGAATCTTCTCAGTTAACCGGGTAGTGATGCTTATTTGTCTCACATGTTACTGAGTTGTTGTGAAAGTGGATGAGAGGGCATTGTTGGATAATGAAAGCTTACTCACATGCTGCACCACGCCAAATGTTGAATTGTGCATTTTCGGCCAGGTTTTAGTTCTCTCGTACATGAAGTTCAAAGACAACACAGCTCCAGGTCTACAGCGGCGACCCGTACCTCTACCTTCTAAGTTATACTGAGTCTCTACAGCTAAAAACATCCTCTGTTTGTGACTCCCCTGAATAAATTGAGGAGGTGTAGTGATACTGTCCTGGTCTTTTTGAAGATTATTTGCCTCCTGATTCAGATCGTTGTCTGCATCGTTCATGGGTTTTACATGCCCTCCGTTAGCTTCAGCCGACAAGCTGCAGGCTATTATGGCTATGTGTATTGCTTCGTTGTCGTTTCCTATCGTTCTCCTTGGGAAGACAAGTCACTTGCATAGCTCGGAGATACTCTCTTCATAGTTGCAGGCAGTCTGTGGCAGCAGTAGGAAGAAGTAATGATGTGACATGAAATATTTGGGTTTCCACAATTGTGTTGATTGTTTTCATTTCGGTCAAATATGGAAATAGTGATTCAACGGAATAATTACATGTAGGTAAGCCTTCAATCGTAACTGCGGCGCTTTAGGAAGGAAGGAGACTTCCAAGTTGACATGCAACAAGATATACTCACCGTTAGGAAGGTTCCAGCTGTCAAAAATCAATTAAGTCAATATCTATTAAAACGATTAAGCTAATATTATAGCACCTTCCTCAGGATGTTCAGGTTCATTTCTTGCTACAAGATAATCATCACATAAGGTAGGAATACCAACATCTGTGCTAGCGGTAGGTTATCTTAACAGCTATACACGCACCAAGTGACACAGATTCATCTACTCCTATTCCGTATTAAAAGCAGGCTAGGATTGGTTACTTTAAAATATGTATGTACAATTTAGTGAACCTGCTTTAGGGATGTACCTAGGAATATGTCTGCTCTGCCTCGAGTGCGAAGACGAGGTCGGGCAGAACCTCCAGTTCAATCTCGTTAATAGCCACCGGCTTGTTAGGATAGTTCAGTAAGAGACTGCATTAATTGCACAAATATAAGTGGGTTCAAGAACAGCGCATAAAATCTTTTATCAAAGTCATTCCTTCATGGATATTTACACATGCTGATGTCATATGGCCTAGTAGTTAAAGACCAAGATATAGGTACACTTGCTTTCCAGGTCTCCTCATCAACCAATCCCGGGGTATCAGAATTCACCCGAGCCGTGCTAGATTCCATCATTTATTATGGTCTACACGGTAGCATAACGTCTCATAATGGTTCGCCATAATGTACCATTGGGGCTGACTTCTGTTGCGATCTCGCTACTAGCACACAATGGTAACGGCACTTCTGAGTTATTTTTGGGGGGTGGGGGCTGGTTGATTAGCCCGACGATTGGGAATAGATAGAACATCAGACGCAAGCAACCCAATACTTCATCTTATCTTTTCCTTTTTGTGTCTAATGAATCAGTTCAAAAGCTCAACATCGAGGCCGATGGAGCGCATGAACAGGTTGACATTGTCGAGACGTTCCTTTGCCATGTCGGGAGGGAGTGTCTTGGCCAGACTAACGGTACCCATAACGCGATCCTTCACTGCAAAGACAAGTCTCTGCTGTTCATCAGGGCTAGCTCCTATGCCAATAGCAGCAAGGAATTGCCAAACATATATATCTTCACCGGAGGTTACGGTGCCAGGGAAAATGTTGTGGAGCGTAGGCTCCAGGGTATTGAAAAAGAGGTTGAATGTCGCAACCCTACAGTTAATAATCAGCAAGTTAATCTTTTACCAAGACAAAAAGGACTGTACTCACCATTGTTGCCAATTCTGTTCATTAGCTTGACCAGCTTGTTTAATAAGCTCTGCACGGCTCAGAATCATCGTCAACATCGAAACGCCGATACGAGTTCGCGCGACAAGATCTACATTCAGATTTTGGGTGATCAGCCCGAGCACGCCAGTAACGATGTCCAAGTCAGATTCATTCAAGAGCTGGAAGAGGCTCGGCATCACAGCCAGGGAAAACAGTTCTATACGCTCTCGAGTGGCGGCATCTAGGGAGATGGGCTCTCCAGTCTGTACCTGCGCACCTCGAACAACATCAAGCTGATCCAGATGGATGACGATCATAGTCAGGATGGTCGTACGTTGCGTAGGAGTGAGATAGCGGAATACGCGAGGAATGGCTCTCTTGCCTTTCGGATATGAGATGAAACTGATAAAAGGGTGCACGGTCGTACTGCTAATAGGCTCGTGAACCCCAAGATCGTTCCACAGCTGCTGATTCAAGGCGTTAAACTCCTCTTGTTTGTCTGCCATAGTCGCATCAGGCTGGCCATTCGGTGGTGGCATATTACGAGTGAGATCCTCCATCTTCATGAGTGTAAGGTAAACGTTCTCAATATCGCGCAGCGTGTCCTTCATGTCATGGCCCTTACTGGCGGGTTGCGTCCGTTGACCACTACCCGGTCTGTTTGTGTCTGTTCCGCTTTCCGTTCGCTTAATATTAAGCAAAGGTTTGGGGGTCTTCGCATTACTGAACGAAATTTTGCCCAGGCTGCCTTCAATTACTAGCTGTTTGTTCTTGGGCTTGTTCTTAGCAGCCTCGACAGCACGTTGTACCTGTTGCTCCATGCGCTGTACATGGTTCTCCGGTCCACGACCATGGCCACGTCTCATACCACCATGACGAGTGCCTGTTTGGAATAGGTACGTCTGGGCGAAATTATTCAATGGCTGGTTCGGATTCGGTCGTTGCCCAGCTCTGAGAGAGCTAAGAACTTGGTAGTAGAAATCTTCAGCGAGAGCGGCCTCATTACCCTGCTCGCTTGGATCTCCAGTAGCTGATACCAACTGTTGGAGCTGAATCCTAGTGATAAAACTTTTATCTTGCGGAGTCATCAATCCATTATCTCCGGACATAAGGTGAATCTTGTGGTTGCGTTTTGCGCGTCGAGCTTCAGCCTCTAAAAAGGCGGCCTTCTCCTGCTCGGATAAATCAGAGAGCTGATGCTGTTGCGTGAGCAGCTGGGGTTGGCCGCGCGGGATCGAATTCTGCGACCGATGCATCGGGTGCGTGGGTATTCCTGTTCGGGCAGCCTCTCCGGACACACGGTTCGGATTTTGGAGAATCTGGGTTGGTGTAACCGTAGATGCCTGTTTCTGATGGGACACTGGATTGGGCACAGCGGGACCTGAAGTCGATGGAGTATGCGTGGGAGGGCGCTGTAAGATCTTAATGGGATGTGCGTGAGTTACTCCGTGAGTTCCTTGCTGATGGTAATCACCAGGCTCGAAACCTGGTTGGTGACGATTGTTGATAGGCTGGCGGACGGGATCGAATTGTTCTTGTCGAGGATAAAGATCAGGCTGCGCCACTGTCTGAGGTTCCATAGTATGGTACTGGCTTTGCGATTGACCTTGAGGAGTTGGTGGTGCGGGAGGAGTTTGTTTCACCCCGGTCCGCATCGCCGCCTCGACCTCTTCCAAACTCATCATCTTTCGTCCTATCGCCTGGCCAGTAGGCTGAGACTGGGGAACAGAAGTTGGGGTTGCCGTCTTTTTGGGCGCAACACCCCATATCGACGCATCAATCTGAAGTTCAGTCGGCTCTTCCTTGTATTTCTCGTAGCCTGTACGAGCAGGCTTTGGTGCAGGCGGAGTTGGTTGATAGCCGTAACCGGTATCATAACTCTGTGTCATAGTAGAGCGAACAGTTTTTGAGGTTTGTTGGTGGAGGTTGAAGCGTTGGTGTTCTTCTTCCATAGCATTTGTGATTTGAGCGGTCGAGCCGAAAAAATCGAAGTCTTTTCCAACAGCGCCACCTGGGCCAGCAGCAGTATCACCAAAAGTGTCGTCGTTAAACGCATCATCGGTCTCGTCGAGCTGGTCGCCGAGGCCGTCATACGTATCCTCGAAGTCGAGTGCCTCATCGATATTATCGTGATTACCTCGCAGATCAGCGAAAGGATCGTATGCCTGGCCAAAGCCAGGCGCCGACTGGTTATGGCTAGTCGAGCCCATGTTGAAGGACATGGTGACGACTATCCTTCAGATGCAGAACAGAGATATCGCACGCCCGGAATAACAAATTGAAAGGAGAAACTACTTCAAGAGAATCAGCAAAATCCCATACGGCAATAAGCATGAAGGTTCAAGCTATCTTCGCCGGACTGTATGGATGGCGCGAATATATCCAGAGTGCGACCAAATCCTGCCGCAGCTAGAATATATAAGATGTTCGTATATAACGGCTCTCCCGAGTATATTGGTAGTGTTGTATAGCTCCAGATTTCTAGATCTTTAAACGTGACAAGGATGTTGGGTTGCAAGTGCCTGGGCATGGAGGGGCAGATTTGTGCTCGTAGGGACAGGTGTACACACTAGTTTATTAAACAGTGAAGGTAGGTAGGCGAGTCGATGGGATGATAAGTCAAGGGTTGAGCGCACAGTGAATAGAGATTGCAAAGGTACTTACAGCTGAGCTAAGAAAGGTGAAGAATCTGAGAACAGGCAAAATGAGGGAAATGCGTGAACATGATGTGGATGGACAAGGTCGGTTGGGGATATGCTTGCAAAAGTGGGTGGAAGAAATACGGGTCCCCGCGATAGCCGCGTGAAGATGTCTCTAAGTTTAGAATGAAGGCCGTAGGATAAGATATAATAGAGAAATTAAGTGTAATGCGCCGTCTTGAAAAAGATGCTGAAAGGCACTTGTTGCCGTGATATTGTTGCGGCGATGAAAGGTCGACTAGGTTGGGCAAGTTTTGGTCGTAGTGTAGAATGATTGACGTACAGATGGCGCCGATTGGAAAGGCTCATTTGCCAAGCTTGCTCACGGATATCTTAGTAGGTAGCTACTGGGCTGTGTGGCTGAAGGGCTGTGTGGCGCGCTATCACGTGATACCGAAGCATTAATCCTACCTTACATTATGTCACTACCCAAGTACCTAGAACATAGTGCCGAAACAATATTCAGATCTTCCTTTGCGGTCACAGGAACTTCCAGGTAATATCGATCATTCATTTATTCATTCATTCACTCACTCATTCGTTCATTCTCGTCACAGCCTTCTACAACAAACAGCGAGCTAGACATTAGAGCTCGCTAAAGAAGTACTCGTAGTCTATCACCTAGGTGTGGTAGCAAACTAATTTATCAACCACTATCATTTATGACTGCGCCACTCACTACTGTTCATTGTTTGGGAGTTTCTGGATGCAGTTATTGTTTGTCGTCCAATATTGTCGCTGTAGTCTGTCGCGTTCTATTGTCCTCTGATCTGGCCAATTGAATTCGTCACATACTACGCATAGTGCAAGGCGAAACAATGTACTACTTAGCAACTTCAGTAAGGTAACCCTTATTATAAATACCAGACAATATACAGATACCTCTTTACTCTTTCCGGAGCAGCCCTTAGAGGCACGATTACCACTGAAATATACACGCATACTTATAGTGATGAGAGACTGGACCCCAAGCCTGAAGGCAAGTTTTACAGACAACTGCTATACAGCTAGAACAAGACAAAGGCAAGACAATCTAGGTGCAGAAGAAGACAACTACCTTTATAATTACATGCAGTACAGCCTCTAAGAAAATCAATAATGTGCATGCAGCAATGGACGATGCCTGCCGCCTTAGGCATGTTGTTATTTCCAGAGCAAGCCCACGATACTACCTATGGTGTATGTACCTCCAGTCGATATCGTGCTACCCCATTTTGGGTATATTTTGCACAAACATATTTGAGGTACTGCGTACGTGTCTACCTACTGCTATTAACAGCGGACTCCACAACTGCGAATAAGGTACCACAGCGCCAGCGCATGAATCTGTTAGCGAGTCGCCCCTTTGGCCCCGATTGGCCCCCTTTCCGGACTCCTGCTTGATGGGCATATGGTAGAAATAGCAGGGCAGGCAATTCCACTTATTCGCTGACGCGGTCTCTTCATATGGGCCAATTCGAACAAATAAATTTATTACGGACTGCGGCTTCTCTCGCTGTCGTCTTCCGTGCAGTCTTCCGTGCAGTCCTCGAGCGCATCTTGGGCCGATGCCAACTGACTGATTGGTGCCAGGGCCTCCTATTCTATCCTTCTCCTCCTATTAACCCTACCTAAACCTCTTCTCTTCTTGCTATTCTTCTGTAACGTCAAGATAGCGTCGCTCGTCACGCTGCGACTCGAATTAACGAAACTCTTTCTCCAATATCCATCATTTCGATTCGTTCCTTACTACCAGAGCATCGTACCTTTTACTTGCGTCGCCCTATCTGCACTGCTTTCAACACCCCAGGAATCCCATTCTCCGTATTTAGCTTCAAGCCGCAATAGCCTCTCTGAAATCTTCATAACACTGTGATGACCTGACGCCTCCTTTGTTCTACTGTGTCACAGGCGCAAATTATCCTTTCGTTGGGCCCGCCACATTGGACGACCCAAGCGCAGTTCTCTTTTATTCCTGGACAACTCTGTTCCCTTAGTTTCCCTATCACTCGATCCACTATCTTTACGATTGCTTCGTTCTACCACGGCATACGAGCATTCATAATCGCATCCAACGAACCAACATCACCATGGCCACCGGAAACGCGCGCATCGTGAGATACATCGTCTTCGCCGCCTTCGTGAGCTCTCCCTACTTTTCTGCAGATTTCTATTCTTCGTATCTCAATTTAGGATATGCTCTAATACTTCTGCTCACTCATAGTTCCTCGGAGTTCTCTACTGCATTTCCAATAACTCGTACGAGGGATACCGACTCAAGCCCGACGCTTTCGGTGTCGGTAAAGGCCAGACTGTGATCAATAATCCAGAGAAGGAAAAGCCCATCACCAATGTCGGTAGCGAGTCATCTTCGTCGGGAACGGGAACCAAATGGGGTGGCACAGCACCTGGTGGTAGTGCTGGAGGCAGTGCGGGAAATACTCAGGGAGGTGGTGTAGGAAAGCCGGGTTCTACCGTACCGGGCGGTAGTACCAGCAACAGCGAGTCTGACTCCATGAAAGGATCGACGAGGCCTCCACCCGGCACCCCGAAGCAACAAATCGATCTCGGAGAGGCTGCGATGGCCCTCACCCCGAACGATCAAGGCTGGAGTGATCTCTTAGGCACCGCGCCCGGCCCTCGCATGAACGCCACCTTTGTTACTCTGGCACGGAACAGTGATGTGTGGGACATCGCTCGGTCCATTCGGCAGGTCGAAGATCGTTTCAACCGCCGGTACAACTACGACTGGGTCTTCTTGAACGATCAACCATTCGATGATGTTTTCAAAAAGGTAACAACCTCTCTCGTTTCGGGCAAGACACACTATGGCGAGATTCCACATGAGCATTGGTCTTTCCCTGAGCATATCGATCAGGACAAAGCAAGGAAGGTCCGCGAGGATATGGCTCAGCGCAAGATTATTTATGGCGACTCTGTCAGCTACCGCCATATGTGTCGATTTGAATCTGGCTTCTTTTTCCGTCAGCCATTAATGATGAATTACGAGTGGTACTGGCGCGTGGAACCAAGCATCGAGCTTTTCTGTGACATCCACTATGATCCCTTCCGCTACATGGCTGAAAACAAGAAAAAGTACAGCTTCGTACTGAGTCTGTACGAGTACGTCGAGACTATTCCAACGCTGTGGGACAGTGTGAAAAAGTTCATGAAGAACTACCCTGAACATATCGCTGCCGGCAACTCTATGGGATTTCTCAGCGACGATGATGGTGCGACCTACAATAAGTGCCATTTCGTAAGTAGTCATTCATTTCATATTCAGACCGTCAGGAGCTAATTTAGCATTAGTGGTCCAATTTCGAAGTTGGCAACCTCAACTGGCTCCGGTCTCAGGCATATATAGACTTTTTCGAATCCCTTGATCAGGATGGAGGCTTTTTCTACGAGCGGTGGGGGGATGCCCCGGTGCACTCCATCGCTGCTGGTTTGCTTCTGAAGAAGGAGGAGATCCACTTTTTCAACGACATTGCGTACTACCACGTTCCTTTCACCCACTGTCCAACGGGCGAACAAACACGAATTGACCTTCGTTGTCACTGTAATCCCAAGGATAACTTTGATTGGAAGGGGTATTCTTGTAAGTTGACTGAACAATTATGTTATTCGTAGCAAGGAGATTATTTACTAACACCGTAATCTAGGCACAACAAGATATTTTGACATTAATAACCTAGACAAACCAAAGGGTTATGAGCAGGAGCAGCAATAAGTAGCGAAGATCACTCCATTACTACAAAAAGCATAAAAGCATAAAAGCATGTAAATTAAAAGACGCGGTCTATCTTTTCTTGATGATGGGTCATTACGCGCATTACAACGGCTCAGGGTAAGGAGTTCAAGCCTAGTCGGGACGACGGGCTGGCGTCTCGGAATCTATCATCTGGAGATGGATATCACGTTTGTTCCATGCTTCATCTGTAAATACAATTTTCGCTCCAAGCCCACGATACATGAACAATAATTGCCGGTTGTCTAATGCAGTGCAGTAATACATAAATGTACAAGTGCTTGTTTTTATTTCTTTGACGATATTGCAACCTGTCCTCTCATAATTGAGTTTTCACAGCCTTCCCAAATGTCATTACTCCCAGTTCGTTCAAATCTTGACTGGTTTTATGCCCCGACTGATGCCTTCTTAGGCTTCTTGGTGCCGTACTTGCTTCTGCTCGACATACGGTTTGAGACACCGCCCTATGAAAATGAGTTAGCGTACTGTTTAAAACAATATCCATAACTACCTCTCCATCGCCAACTCAACAGGTTCTAAGAAAACAAATCCGATGATATTCCCAAAGTCAGGCGAAGTTCCTCCTTTCCTCCCTTCTAATATCGAACATGAAGTTGTGAATCATCTGCTGTATTCAAAGGAGTAGGCGTTCCCTAATACAATTCGTTCCGCGACAGGCAGCCCAGTCCATGATTCCCCACCCGCCGCCGCCATGGTAAAACAGAATAGTACGATAGCCCCCATAATTAAGAGACGACAAGAGAGAGAGAGAGCAAGCTTACCAGGTCCAGAGCACCGCGCACCAAGTGATACCGCACGCCGGGACAGTCCTGGCTGCGGCCGCCACGCACGAGCACGACGGAGTGCTGCTGGATGTTGTGGCCCTCGCCGGGGATGTAGGCCGTGATCATACGTCCCGAGGACAGACGCACACGCGCCGTCTTGCGCTCGCCCGAGTTGGGCTTCTTCGGCCGCGTGATGCCCACCTTCAGGCACACGCCCTTCTGCTGCGGACAGCGCGTGTCGGAGAGGGCGGGCGAAACGGCGTGGCGGGCGCGTTGGGGTTTGCGGGTTCCCTAGTTAGGAAAGGGTATGTCAGCTTTTTCGGGATTGGGAGACGTGCGGACGGGTAGGAGTGAGTCGATAGATCGCTTCAGGTGAGCGGTAGGCAGGCGATTAGATAGATCATGAGGAATTGAAAAGGGGAATATGGAGGTTTGAGTTTGAGTTTTGCGACGTACTCGTAAGACTTGGTTTAGTGTTGCGTTCGGTGCCGGCGTCGTCGAGAAGGCGCGAGACGTAAGTTGAGACGACAGTGTCGTCGATATCGTCATTGCCGGCCGCCGGGCCAGCGACGGCCAGAGGTAGCGTAATATCGGGGCGGCCATGGCGAGCTTGAATTTGCGTGTCGGATCGAACTCACGATGTTGCTACTAATCAGAGATGCTCCAATCACGATAAAATGGATCCAGTAGACTTGACGTCCAAGGCTTGGCAGCCTTGAAAATTAGGTGACAGACGACTGACGGACCGGCGAGATTTGGCTGGTCAGAGCCGCCCTAGCTTAACACGCGTTGACCCACTTCAGCACATGTTCACATGCTAGCTTTCCCCCCAAGCTTCATCTGGAAAGAGCCCTAGCTTGCCTAGCTCGCTAGCACGTTCCCGTAACCCCCCTGGCTGGAATTGCTGACCCAGGAAATCCAGCACGCTGTTCGCCTCAGCTGACCACCACATTTCCCCAGAGGTCCCGCTAAGTGAATCAATGGCTACCCTCGGCAAAACGCTCTTGAGAGTGGGACTCGGCCTAGCGGTAGTCCACCCGCGGATTGTGAAAGCATGTTGACCTCGAAACGTCACCGACCACTTTACCTCAAACTTTCCTTAAACTATCCTTCTCCGGGAAACTTTTCTATTAGCCTCCTTAGTTCTGGAATAAAAGCGATCCTCGTCTTCCCTTTTCTACTCGCGTTTTTCGATTCTGTCTTGTCAATTGCTGTCTAGAATGTCGTCGTTTGCGAGAGTGCTGAGGCCTGCGCTCCGGCGGGGCCGTGGTGCTGCCACCAAAATGCCTTCAATGTCGCCGCGATGTTCACAACTGTCACAGAGGCTGAATCTTCAGCAGTGAGTCTACTACTAAGATTGGTAAGTAAATTATAGTACTGAAAATTTACGCCTCTTGCAGATTAAGGCCGTTGTCCGCCACTCCCCGCCGCCTTTCCGACATCTCCGACATCCCTCCTACTCCCATAACACACCTATCCGAGACCGAGACGGCAATGCAAGAAGCAGTCTCCAAGTTTGCCAATGATGTGATCTTACCCAAAGTGCGCGACATGGATGAGGCCGAGACGATGGACCCAGAGCTTGTAGAGCAACTCTTCGAGCAGGGCCTTATGGGCGTGGAGATTCCTGAAGAGTACGGCGGCGCTGGTATGAACTTTACGTCAGCCATCGTGGGCATCGAGGAGTTGGCCCGTGTCGACCCCAGCGTCAGCGTCCTGGTCGATGTGCACAACACTTTAGTGAACACGGCCATTCTGAAGTGGGGTAGCAGTGAGGTCAAGAAGAAGTTCCTGCCTCGTCTAGCCACGAATACCGTAGGTAGTTTCTGCCTGAGCGAGCCGGTGTCGGGCTCCGACGCTTTCAAGCTGGCCACCAAGGCCACGGAGACAAGCGATGGTTTTAAGATCTCGGGCGGCAAGATGTGGATCACGAACTCAATGGAGGCCAACTTTTTCATCGTCTTCGCCAACCTTGACCCGAGTAAGGGTCACCGCGGCATCACGGCCTTCATTGTTGAGAAGAACACCAAGGGCTTCGAAATCGCCAAAAAGGAAAAGAAGCTAGGTATCAAGGCCAGCAGCACCTGCGTTCTCAATTTTGATGATGTCGAGATCCCCAAGGAAAACCTACTGGGTGAGAGGGGGCAGGGCTATAAATATGCCATTGGACTCTTGAACGAGGGTCGCATCGGTATTGCTGCGCAGATGACTGGCCTCGCTCTGGGTGCCTGGGAAAACGCAGTCAAGTACGTCTGGAACGATAGGAAGCAGTTTGGACAGCTGGTCGGAGAGTTCCAGGGTATGCAGCACCAGATTGCCCAATCGTACACGGAAATCGCCGCCGCTCGCGCACTTGTTTACAATGCGGCTAGAAAGAAGGAAGCGGGCGAGGATTTTGTGAAAGACGCTGCCATGGCCAAGCTATTCGCCTCGCAGGTTGCCGGCCGTGTTAGCGGTTTGGCAGTTGAGTGGATGGGTGGCATGGGGTTCGTCCGCGAAGGGCTTGCCGAGAAGTACTGGAGAGACAGCAAGATTGGCGCGATCTACGAGGGAACGAGCAATATCCAGTAAGTCACAACTTTCAAGCCCTATTTCGTGCTCATATGCTAATTCGATGTTTAGACTAAACACTATCGCTAAACTCCTACAAAAGGACTACACCACATAAAGTACAGGCACTGAGGGGACCTTTAATTGTCGTTAAGCTGCCATTTGGTGTTCTGGGCATTTGACATGCAGGAGTTATGCGTGCGTCAGCATTGCTGGAGAATATGGCATATGTCATTCACATTATCTATCAAAATACATCAAAAATGAAGATAAAAATTTTATTATAACCCTTTATATCGTATCTCGTGCAGTCTTTAAGTTCATATTTGCCTTGCCGACTTAACGTAGCTCTACAGGGCATAGGGTCATTTTCGTAGGAGTGACAACTCAGTCCATCAAACAAGCCATTCTGTATTTCAACCCTGACTATCAGAAACTCCAAAAATTAGGACGACGGGCAGATACACCCCGTTACTAGAGTTCGCATATGAGCTCATTCTGATCATTTCCTACCGAGTTGTTGGCTATATACCGAACGTGCCAACCTTTGCAGTAGCAAAAAGAACCCAGTTTAGGGGAAACGTAGTTAGGTAATTATACATGCGATCGAAGTTGTCAACCAACAAGAGACTAGCCTGTTTCTCTACGAGTGCTGCCTGACCTTATCTAAGACGTCCGCCCTAGCGTACTACATTAGTAAAAACCTATTCCCTCATCTCCCCTATCTACTACATTATCCATCGAAACGTCTCTAACGTAATGCCAATACAATACTATGAAAGAGCTAATAAGGGACATATTCACGCCTTGAGACTTGAGCATTCGAGCGCTTAGACAACACGCTAGGCCGAGTTTGTGTTCAAATATAATATCCAGATCCAACCAAAATACCTTCGTTAGGTGAGAGAAATAATCGCCTATCTCTTTCACGAAATACTTTAAATAGTTGACAAATCCTCTTCGATAACTGACAATTTATGAAAGCCTTGAGCTTTATTTAATTAGTATATATCAGAAAAGCCTATGACGATAAGATGTCTCAACATGATCATAATGCTTTCCCTAGCGAGGTATTAATACTTCTCGTAGGAAAGAGGCTGACATAGCTTGCTATTTCAACATACTCTAATAAAAAGCTCTAGCGAATTATTAATCCTCAAGATTTTAGTGAACTGCGAGAGACCAAGTTCGTAAAGTAGTAATAAAACCTGAAGCAGATTATTTGCCCTTAGAAGGTGTTTCATGCTTTAGTTTAAATTGCTATGCTATTAATAAGAGCATATATATGTATAGAAGTGACTGGACAGCACGAAGCACGGAGGGCCCTGAAGTAGGCATTAGGGTTAACGATATGGATAGGTACTAAATAATACATCTTAACTACTCTGCAATTAAGATTTCATTGCAATTTGGCAATTGCCGACAGTAATTACAACATTAGTGTCATTAAGCATTAGCGTTATGTGGGTATAAATATAATAACCAGCAGGATGATGCTGGAGTCAATCTACTGAGCTTTGAAATTGCACTGCATTTATCTTCTAGTTCTCTTTTCAGGATATTCTGGTGTACTATGGCAAATACATTCCAGAGAATGAGTTCTAGCTAGTGGATTCAGCTGAAGGCCAATCAGTCAGATTGAAAATAGCCATCACAACACAGCGAATATAACAGCACTCAGGTCTCAAAATAAATAGCCGACATTATATACCATCCGTCTTAGCCGTCAGCCATTACTTCCTGCAGTACTGCTCCTGCTATTTTGAATGGAAAGGGGTGGTTCCCATTCATATTGAACAATTTAACTACTCCTGTATCCCGCTCTAATACTAAAGTTCTCTCAGATAGTCTAGCCGGAGATAATAAGCCAGTTAAGCTAATCTATTGGACATAATTTACTTGGTGCTATAACTGAAAATATATATACGTTTTAACTGGTCTGATTCACACTATTTTTGGCGGTATTAGTATAAGTTAAAAATTTCTCATATTAAAGCGTATTTTCCCAGTTTAGGTCTAACATGATCAACAACAACAACTTACAATTCTTTTATGCAATATAAAAGGAGAGGAGCTGAAGGGGGAGAAGGATTGACAGGAACTTGGCCTATATATTAACTAGGTATTTATATAAGACATCATCAACGAGTGATATTTCTTCGTAAGCAGGTCAACATAATCTGCCTCGTCTTGTACGATGGGATACTGTGATTCACTCTAGAGAGAGCAACCTTAGTATTGCAGCGGCTTGGCTTGTGGCTTTTGCCTGCTTGAGAACAGCTTATTTTTGGCTTTAGCTGGTGGGAACGCTGTAGAGCACCCTTTAGCTATGCTAGTTAAGGACCACAGCCTGTTTGATGAGGGTTGCATATGCAAGATAAGCAAGAAAGTTGTAGCCATATACCTCCATGCCTAGTTTATCTATCTAAGATCGGCAATCGCTCGGTTAAATCAGCAGAACTCACATCTGATTCGCTATGTCGTCTGTCATACCTACACAGTAGTTGCAGAACCATTCGAATATAACAGCGAGGAAGCAATGACTCTAGAAGGTCAGTGAATCGCTTACATTCAAGAGGCCAGCTAGTAAGGGAAACTGAGTTGATAATTGACTAGTCAGTGTCTGTACCATCGACTAGTACACTACCTACTATGGTCTACTATCTCTTCTACTACATGACTTTTCCATTGGTCTTGTTGCGAGTAGGGGTTACAGCAAGTCGCTATTGCACATACCTGCTTTATTAAGCCTCGTAACATCGTTACTACATTGAACGCTGTGTATCGTGGCTTCGGCGCGCAATTAAGCAATAATAGAAAAAGGTCGGCTACCAAAACTGCGTGAGCACGTGGAAGCAGTGGTGCAAGGTGGGAGGAGTGGTATCTGAAAATCCTAAGGCTATGCACACAAGCCAGCCGGCCAGAAAGCCGCAGGGGTGGAACTGAGCCAATAGTTATACGCCGCTTCTAGTCTCTTGATAAAAATAGATCAGGTGTATCTTGCTTTCCAGAGTGATATCTAGTGTATCGATTTCTTTCTTATGGGCAACCCTAGTACTTTCCGACTAGAGAGTCACACTAACCCCCTGTAGTTGGTAGGTGAATGAGAGATAGGTCAGAAATAGCTCACAAGGAGACATAGCATGCATATTACAAGGCACTCAGCATGCAAGAGTCGACTATCCATGTATATGAACAGACCGCCCCCCCTAATCAACATGTGAACAAGCCGGTGTAGGACATTCCGGGCCTCTATTTCATCAAGATGTTTTGCACATAGCGCAGCTTACGACGTTTCTGTACCCGGTAGCCTCTCCTGCGGAAGCTCTATGAATGAGTGCTCGGGCCTTTCATATCAAAATCATCTACCTAGCATTTTCAGCAAAGATTCGGAGTAAAAACGCATTATGCGTAAGTCCACTTTATTTCCACACTTGGTAAATGTTGCGTTTACCGCTGTAGCTTCTAATATATGAGAAATGGCTTATATTTGCGCCATTGTTGTGTTTTCTCTAGATTTAAGGCATACTAGGCAGAACGGTCAAGGACCACCACCATGTCGTCAATATCCTTCAGCGATAGCACCCGAGCAACCAAATCGTAGGTAAAATGCTGGTCGTACGACCCTAAATTAAAGTTTGAGTTTGTTCTAATACTTTGTTTTTTAGGGTTTAAAGTCTGTAGTACGTCGCTTAGCGACTCTAGTCGGGTTGCGCTCGCATCGCTGCATTTCAAACGCTCGCCAGTGGGTACCCCAAGCGTCGACTTGGCGATTGTGGTCGCCGTCATCATTTTTTTCTTGACCTTTTTGGCCCTATTCTCTGTCGTATGCTCCATGCTGCGTTCGCGACGGCAAAGGCGAAAGCCGCGGGACCCCAAGCAACAGCAAAAGAACAAGGATGAAGGGGCAACCGAAAGATTCGAAAAACGAGAACTTTCTGGCGAATCAGTACTGGTGGTACACGAGATGGACTCCCAAGCCATCAAAGAGCTACCCGATAGGAAGGAGGGTTTGCCTCATGAGCTGCCTGAAGCCAATATATTGCCCCAGGAGCTTCCTGCGGCATTGGTGATACATGAGATGCCAACTGGAGATATTTGTCAATGCAAAAAAGCAAAAAAGGGAAGCCATTGTCAGGACAGAAAATTATAGGAGAGACAGGCTATATGCAGATGGTTTAGGGTTAACCACCTGCCCCAAAATTTGGCATCGCTTGCCTAGATGCCCGTGATCTAAGCGCTACACCCTCGTCTTCCCGACGGCTGTGATGTGCACTCTAGGTCCTTTACTGGGCTCACGGATTGGGAAGCTATATACATGTAACACTAAGGCTGACAAGGGCGGCGGTGTTATGAACGTTCTCTACCGACATCCTGGGTCTCGACTGGGGTTTTCCGGGTTATTATAACTACATAGAGCGAAGCTCAGGTCCGAATAATACTAATTAAATTTTGAGTGCGATTCCCGAGTGTAATGTAGTGACGATTAAGACTTATATTATTTTTATTCTATTATCTACGACATATTACAAATCTAGCAACCTCCGCTAGTCCCCGTCGCTCCCTGCCAGGCATCATCAGTGACGACAAGGACCGCGTCAGGATCAACATCCGGGTCGCAAGGCGGCACAACGAGGGTGCGGTTCGCGGTAGCGGGCTCCCAGATCGGGTCTTGCCCGCAGTCTTCCTGCCGCACATACGCATAACTAATAGTCTCGCCGGCCGTAAGCGCAACCGTGGCGGTCCACAGGGGGCGCTGAGCCGTGTAGTTCGTAGCGTCGAGCGGCCAGGCGTTGTTGAAGTCCCAGGCTCCAAGATCCGTCGTGTTACCACCGACAAGCAGGTTCTCGCCGTAGTAGGTCGTGGCGTTGACCTCGAAGCGCACGTTCGATGTACAGGTCGCGGTGGTGTTGGGAGCGCCGGCTGCGGTAGCGGGTGCGTAGACACCCTTCGTCGAGCCGGATTGGCACTGTCGCGGCACGCTGATGGTTCCTTCAGCCGGGACCCAGCTCGGTGAGTATTGCCCTGCACGTCGCTCGGCCATGGACACGAAGGCGGCGTACGACCATGTCAGATCCCTCGCCGATAGCGGTTTGAACGGTGAGGCCTTATTGAATTGTTCGGCTAACGAGCCATTGGCCGGGGTGTATTGCTCGATTACCGCCACGAAGCTATCCGCATAGTCGGTCACAGCCTTCAGAATGCGAGAGAACTCGGAGAACTTCCCCGATGGCATATATGTCTTAGCATGCGCGGCTGGGTAGATATCTTGGAAAAAAGGTAGTGAAATCGTATCAATGGTCAGAGACCTCTGAGCCTTCCACTGTGCAACGGCATCGTAGAGGTATTCAGCGGCGCCGGCAGTAATAAGATACCTGATGCCTGTCAGTATTATAAATTATTTATTTCCGATAAGTAGAATAAGCACGAACCATGGGTTGCCGTTAAAGTATACGTCTTCAGTGTACCGGCCAACGGCAATGCCCCGCGTCTTAGGAATGCCTTCGTTGATAGGGTACAATGTTGAGTTGCGGAAGGCATCTATGAACGCCTTGAAACTCGACAAGGCTCGACTGTTGCAAGGTTGGATACTGAGGTCATCGCACTTCGCCTTTACGTCGAACACGGCGATGGACCCGAGCATCGTGTTTGCGTCCTTGCCTGTACGACCATTGTCGACGTTGATGTTGGCGATGAAGTACTCGCCATTCCAGTACGATTCTTGCAGAAAGCAGGCCACTTGGGAAGCCTGCTCACAGCCAGTACACGCGACACCGAGGGCTTTCGCGAGTGCAGCGCCTTCGACAAGTGCACGGTATTGGTTCTGGGTTGTGAAGAAGCTCGAGCCGTTCACTTCCTCCCAAAGGTCAAACCCAGTCGAGTTCCTTTATCTCCATGAGCCCAGTACATTCTAATTTGCGTTATGCAAGAACGATTCAAGAGCTAACTCACCAGTACTGGCCGACGTATGACAGGTCATTAGAGATTATTGGCCATACTACTGTTCTCGCCTTTTGCTTCTGGCCGTGAGAGATAAGCCAGTTGCTATACGTGGCTAAGGCAATGGCACGGAGCGCGGGACCATCTCTCTGTGGTCTTCCCCAAGCCCCGTTGAAACGAGTAAGGTCAACATTATACTTGGGCTCGCCGAGACCAGCACCATTAGGGAGAAATGTACCCGAGGGGTTCGTGACGGTCTGGAGCACGGCCTGAGACTGAATGAAGTCCTCAATGTATGACTGAAGTTGTTTTTCGCCAAGCAAGAACTCGTCAACAATCATCTTCATCGTGAGCGACGCATCACGTGTCCATGTGTAGAAGTCTAGTGTTCGTTAGCTGCAAGGTCTAGCAAAGCGAATAGATAGCGGGCTCACAATTGGGGTTGACCGTCGAAGGACTGGCAACGATAACACCAGCTCCGGCACCTGGAACCTGGGAGCCATCAGGGCCAATATTGTTCAAAGCGCCTTGGAGCGATACAGCCCGTTGCTTCTCGACGAAGGCGGCAAGACTAGCTGCTTGAGGTAAATTGCTGGCACTTGCTGCGCTGCAGAGAGCAAGCACAACTAGCTGTGCAATTGTCTTGGTCGAGAAAGGACTCATATCGATTACTTTAAAAGAAGGTGGATTGACTGAATGCCAAGTCAATTATCAAGGGTTGTCGTGGGATGCGTTGTTATTAATCCTGTGGCCTGAGGTTCATCGCTCTTTCTTCTCAAATCACGTCTTTTTGAATCTTGTGATCTCGGCCATGGCTAGGACATCCAGCTCATTATAAACGGTGATTTCATAATGAACTGCAGAGCTAATCTAGCATAACAGGCCTATCCTAAGGTCATGGTATCCGAAGGCAATCTTCCCAGGAAATCTCTTTCTTTCACGCGTCTCGTCAATTTCTCGGACCGAATACAGGGATCTACCGTTGATAGTTTGTGGAGGAGCTTGGCAGTTTTGCTCATGTTGGCTAGTGTTTTGGAGAATCGACTGGGGTTCATCGTGGAGTAGAACCGCGATGCCTCTTGGTATCTGCGGGGTAGGTAGCTTCTCCACGGTGCTTACCTCATTAACAACTACAAAGTAGATATCGTCACTCTCGTCGTCGGGTCTTCCATGACAACTTACCAAGCCGCAGGGATGCCGTACTATGTTGTCAGATCCCCAATATACGAGATTCAATAATGCCATGAGAATAATAGCGGTGAATAAAACATGTGATGAGACTCCCATTAAGATGTAAGTGAGCTGAGTGGAAAGCTTTCGGGACCAGGATATCCAGCTACTGTACGTGATGTTAGACTAAAGATGGGCCTTCAGAAGGGCAATCGAAAAGCTCAATTGTCATGTGTTATTTGATTTGACTTGATATTTGGTCCCACAAATAGGCCCGAGCACACATTTCAAGTAGTGATGCATGTAGCTAAGTATACACTCGCAATACACGGTAGTAAAAGCTTCCATCTTTTCTACCAAGGGAAGCGGATAAAGTAGGGCTGAAAACAATTATAGTAGCTCTCTACTTCAACAGATAATTACCTATATGATGCAGGTGCGCACATACCCTGACTTAGTTTCTTACGAGGAAGTCGGATCAGAGATTTAAAGGCCGAGGTTCGTTGGCTGACAATTCAGATGCCAAGTTTCGACAGGCTCAATGAGGGGCAAGCATTGGTGGTGAATGGCACAGGTTTTGCGTACTTAATATACAGGACAAATATATATGCAGGGTAGCTGTCTCCAAAACATGTTTTTGGAGAACTCGCGAAGTCAAAGGACGTATTGTAAGATGAATCACTTTCGCCATTGCCCAAATGCGATACAAACCTACTCCGTGACCAGTCTTCAAAATAGAAGACGGAATGGTGAGTGAGCTCTCGGCTACTCTTTGGAAGTCTATCTATTGAGACCTTGTCGGATATTATTCGGCGCTAAATCGGCTAGTCTTATGTAAGGGATGTCTTGCTCAATGGTTGGGCCATCGTTTTCGAGCCACTTCAGCTCCAGCTTCAACAAAGTCGGTGATCTGTTCATGGTCCCGCAGAGAAAGAAGAGGTTAATTGTGTAGACCTCATCCAAATATGGCATTTTTCCGAGCTCAGTTCTGGCTCTTCGTCTGTGTCTTTGCGGGTTTAGCACTTGCTTCTGAGCTTGGAAATCATGGAAAGTTCACCACATCCTTTGAATCCCTGAGTCTAGGGCAATTAGACGATAAACTCCAAGTAAGCGCGCAAATGAATTGTTCACTTGAATTTCAGACTAAAAGAAGATCAAGACATGCAGCGTCGTGCAAGAACTCAACGCCGCGAAACTTGCGGCAGCGCCGGATACCTCAACGCTATCGTCCAAAATCTTCGCTGTCCTCTTCCCCGGTAGCCCCGCCGTCAACGCCCTGCTCGCGACCTTGTACATCTCTGGCCCGCCCAACTTCTTGTTGGCCCTCTGTCCACCAAATATTGACCCTTCGTCACTGTCGGTCATGGTCGCCTTCGCTGTTGGAGGCTTGCTGGGCGATACGCTCTTCCATCTACTGCCCGAAATCTTCCTCGGCGAGGATACCCCCGAACGCGTGCGCTTCGTGCTTGTTGAGCCAAATCGCAACCTGATACTGGGGCTTGCCATAATGGTTGGATTTATGACGTTTGTAGCAATGGATAAGGGGCTGCGCATTGCGACCGGTGGTGAAGGGCATGATCATGGCCATGGGGCGCATTCACACGATTCATCCCCTGCTACGGCTACATCCACATCTGTAGAAGTCTCCAGCAAGGACCTTAAGAATCGAAAGAAGGCAGCCGATAAGGGTAGGAATGCAGGAAAGGAGAGTGGCGAGAAAGAGGTGAACCCAAGTGTCAAACTGGGAGGTTTTCTCAACCTGATGTGCGTTACTGCGCTCCTTTCATCCAGACGCGCATGGTCCATAAATGCTGACAATAACTAGTGCCGACTTCACACACAATATTACAGATGGCCTGGCCATGTCGGCATCATTCTATGCATCGCCTACGATTGGTGCGACAACTACTGTTGCCGTATTCTTCCACGAAATTCCACACGAAGTTGGAGATTTCGCCCTGCTTGTCCAGTCTGGCTTCTCAAAACGAGCAGCTATGGGCGCTCAATTCGTTACCGCTCTGGGCGCTCTCCTAGGCACATTGATCGGCATTGCCGTTCAGGAGTTTGGAGGCGGCAACAGCGTTGATGGAAGCCTCCATGGTATGACAGGAGGCATCTGGGGTACCAGCTTGACGTACGGTGACTTGCTGCTGCCCTTCACGGCGGGAACGTTCCTCTACGTCGGAACTGTTGCCGTGATCCCAGAGCTTTTGGAGACTGGCCCGAACAAAGCAGTGGAACTTCGAAAGACACTGGTCCAATTTGCGGCCGTTGCCCTAGGGGCAGGGATTATGCTGTACATATCATGGAATTGATACCCAGTGGAAATTTACAGTTGGCAATTGACCATACGGCTACTGTATCGAATTCCATCTCTTGAACGGAAGAAACAATGCAGCGTCATTAGACAGATAACTTGGTTTCTCGAGACTTTGTTCAAAAACCTTACCTAATCCGTGGACCAACACCTGGCGTTGAGCTGACGTTTACGAAGGGCGCGTATGACAACATGATTGATCGACTAGCGCTTAGGCTAACAATGGTTAGAGCGGACTCATACTGTGTACTCTGTATGAGACTCGACCAATGCGAGCTGAAGTGAACCTGGGGATACCCCAGCGAGACAGAGTACTGTACGGGCTTCCAGACTAATCTCGAGATATTTACACTGAAAGGGCATTGGACCTGAGATTGTACTTAACGTGCATCGCGAAAAGCGAGAACGAACTTGGCCAGCTTGGTACTGCATACCACGTGCTATAATCTACTTACAGAATGAATGTGGTTTATAACTAGCACTGAGCTACCCGACCGTCTTACTTGGTCACCGTATGGCTCTATCCCTGTATGCCGTCACAGGATGTAGATGTTGCATTTGCAACTTGCATGAATTGCTGGTTCGCATTGCTTTGCACGGCTAGGTCGGGATGTCAAATCTCGATGAGATGGGACCGATATCGGACTTTGCAGTAGCGACGATGTACAGACGAAGCGGACCAAAATCTCCAATGTACAGAAGGAAAGACAGGCTGTCTGGGATACCTAACCCTGGTGAGCATAGTTGTTCGTTTGTCGGCGTTCTCGTTGCAAGTCGTTGCGAAAGTCCACGTGGAGTTCTGTAAGTTGGGACCACCACCGGGCACCGTCCGCCACGCCATACCTTATCAAGCCGGCCGATCGCATATTTTGCCTCTTAAGAGAGAACGGCATGTACAATAATATCATCGGTCAGTCCCTTCTGTACGATCATGATCAATGGTAGGTGTAAAGTTTTGTGCTACGACAGCTGGAGAATAGCGCACATGGTTAGCACATCAGCAGTATATGATGTTTTCTGACTAAGTATCAGTATTTTCCGGCGGCTTTTTATCAGCAGGTTAGTGAAAAATTTCCCTAGCACCAACTATTGTGTATTGCGCCCTGCCGAAGGAACAAAATAGCTGCTGAGACCACTACTCGGTGGCATAAAATACATCTCTTCGCAAGTAAAGCGATCATCTTTCATCTTCTCTATAGATTAACTTATCTAGGTTAGAGCCAAGTGAGCTACGGACATATATTTTAAGAGACCAATGGGCAGTGAACGATGGAGCATGGTTAGCATGGCCTCTGCGGGGAGCACATACGTATGAGAAACGCGTTGAAGGTCTAGGGCCATTCTCCACTAACATGTTCCGGGGTAGGAAGGGCGTGATTGTCATTCCCAGCAACCTTCACCTTTCCCGAGCCCACACCGCATATTTTCCGAGGATCACGATGCCCGGTTTGGGAATGCAATCTGGTACGACCCTATTATACCTCATACACAACGCCGAATCTGATATGAAGCCTCTCGGAGCCACTAGCTCATATTAGTCACGCCGGATTCATCAAATTCAACGATGGCTCGAGAGCTAGATGTGAATGTACACGCCTTATAATGTACTAGCTGGCGTATGCCCACATTCCGTTGTCCGCTAGCAATTCAGCCAGCGGATGGCGAACCAAGCGGCAAGCCAGTACAGTATCTTGAACTGGCACGTGCGCAACTAATGCCTCTGCTGGCCGTCTTCGTGAGATGAAATTGTCTACATACTTGTTACACCGGTAGGGATGTCGCGCTGCCTACTAACGACTCTATTCTGTGCGTAAACCTCCGCTCGGGTTTGTCCGGTGCATGGTACTTGTATGATCTGGAAACTGCAGGGTCATATTCAAGCTTTATGAGTGGACCAAAGTCGTAATGAGTACATGGGAATGTTGCAATCCTTCCATCCTCAGGGGGTGAACCAACCCCGAAAGAGGACGCCTTGTGAGGTTAAGCACTATTAAAAAACGTCAAGCCACCAGCCTCAGATTAACCAAGTGTATAAGCTAAGAGCAACGGAGGCTGCTGACCTCTTTAGGCCCCTTGTGCAAGGTTTGGGAAGCAAGCGACAAGTCATAAACCCATGAAACCGAAGGGCGGAACGACCCATTTTCCTTTCATCAACCCTAGTAGTATATCACACCAAGTCAAAAAAGCTTTTCTACATTTACTGACCACACCATTTACAACCAGGCACATGGAAGCGTCAAGCTATGCCCTATGCTGATTGTTCCCCAGAAGGGTGACTCAGATCACCTAATTAATCACGCCTGACAGACCGGACCATGATCCATTCTGACTCATGAAAGGCGTCCGTCTTGAAATACATAATTCCAGGCGCCCTATTACCAAGCACAGACAACAACAACAAGGCCATTAGTCTGTATATATATATATATTCGCTAAGCAGGCAAAGCGAGCTGTTCTAAGAAACACCACCAACAACCACAACACTACTGAAGCGTGATATACGTATCATTAGTCGACGGGGAGACATACGGCGACGGAAGCACCAACACAGAATATATATGCGAGTGGTCAGGCGACGGTAGCCTGAAAAGGGATGAGGATTTCCTGTCACTCTTCGTCACAATAAACGAGCCCCGCATCGCATCACAGCTGCACGTCGTTACCCCAACGCAGCCCAGACTTGAACACACTTGGTACACCAATATCTATCCTTTGTCTGGCCAACTCCGATAAGAGCTCCGATTCAAAAATGTCAATCCGCTCGCGACCAAACAGCAGGGCCTCGACCCTCGCTGAACCTGTGCGCAAGCTGAGCGTTGCTAAGACCAACATGAACATCCATATCAACAATCACTATCAGTCCAAAGTCTACACCACATCCTCAATTGTGTCAGGGCATGTGGAAGTGAATGTCTCTCATGATGTGCGGTTCGATTTGCTACAGATCTTACTACTGGGCAGTAGCAAGACTCGCATTGATGCCATCAACATACCACAGGCGACATCTCACACTTTTCTAAAATTGACGATGCCCATCCCAGACTCATACTACCCAATACCACGGCGCTTTGAGGCCGGTACATCGTACAAAATACCCTTTCACTTTGTCATCCCTCAGCATCTTACTCTGAATGCCTGCAGTCACTGCGTTCCCAACGATGCATTAAAAGAGCATCACGTGCGTCTTCCTCCATCGGTTGGGAACTGGGATAAGGACGATTTTGCGCCGCATATGTCACGAATTACCTATCACATTCGAGCCAGGGCGTACCAAGAAGATGCGGATGGCCAGGGTACCAAAATAATGGAAGCGTCGCACGATATTAGGGTCATTCCCATGGTGGCTGAAGATGCGCCCTTGAATATCAACAAACAAGATAAGATGTATGTCATGTCTAAAAGCAAAACATTGAGGAAATCGATTTTATCCGCCAAGTTGGGGAAAGTGACCGTTTCGGCCAACCAACCGGCTCCCGCCATGATAAGCCCAGATGGGCATTCTATTACTCCAACGACTGCACAGTTAGACGTCCTGTTCGAGCCCGCTTCGAGTGAATCTCAGCCGCCGAAGATCACAGGCGTTACATCAAAAATCAGCGCGGTAACATACTATAGCGCCGGCGGTATTAACCATTATCCTAACCTCAAGGACTGGGCTCGCTCGTTCGGCGCCGACGGCCGTGGGGCCTACACGAGCTCTGTCCCTCTTTCGTCGACTCCTGTGGAGGAGGCCACATGGAAGCAGCATCTCACAGCACAAGCAAGACGGGACTCTGGATATGACTCAGGACAGCTCTCCGAGTCTGATCATTCAGCGGACAACCATCTGCCAGCACCGTCACGTAGCGACAGCAGGAAGCGCAGCAACAAGGGCACGCCGTACTACTACGCAACAAGAGTACATGTTCCTATACAATTGCCTGCAGCAAAGAAACAATTCGTCCCAACGTTCCATTCTTGCATAACATCGAGGGTGTACGTCTTGTGGATGACCGTGGCATTGTCAACATCAACTGGTACGAGTTCGACTGTTACTTTAGGGGTACCGTTGCAGGTCGGTGTTGGTCCTCGAGAGGGGAGTCGTATCGATGCTACGGGCTTGCCCACTTTTGAGGCAGCCATGGAAGATGCGGCCCTTGAGATCGATGCTTTTTTGCAACCCCGAACTATTAACGTGCCTGAAATCGAGTACAGCAGCGAATTGCCTGGCTATTCATAACTCGGCGGCACCCGAGTGGCTTAGAAAGGCATAGATATCTGCATCATCGCTCTAACTTAGCGGTATTGACTGAGCAATATGGCGATATTCTATCTCGTGGCCGCTCCAGCTGAGTAGAGACGGACGTCATTC
This sequence comes from Xylariaceae sp. FL1651, assembly GCA_025201745.1. Taxonomy (NCBI): domain Eukaryota; kingdom Fungi; phylum Ascomycota; class Sordariomycetes; order Xylariales; family Xylariaceae; species Xylariaceae sp. FL1651. The sequence continues at coordinate 1,363,695 of MU624236.1, read as the reverse complement.
TCCACAGCCGTACCTTTTTCTCCTTCTATTCGTTGTTGAAATGAGTTGGCATTACGCGGTTTTCTATCCTTCTCGCTCATAATTGGATGTACGGCCCTTGGTTTGACTTGGTTTTGGCGCAAAAGCATGGCGTTTGAGGCGATTATATGGGTCCATAAAACAGATTGTGCTTTCCATCTTCTTTGGAGATATTCATTTCGTCATCTGCCTCAGAAGCAACTTTGCTATGATACACATTCCATTAGTCACTATACCCCCTGGACGGCTCACGCTCGTCTGCAGCATTACTATGTTCTAATTTTAACTCGGCACTTGGGTTATCTGAACGGAAAGCGAAAATCATAGCGAGTGAGGAAAGAATCCAGTTTCAACAACCATTATATAACTTACTGATGACGGGCGCGCCTCCATATGTGAGAGATACACTCTTGACTAACAGTCGGTAATAGAAATGGAGCCCTGTTATAAACTTATATAATCCACACAGCCGACATACGCGTGAGACATCTTAATCAATATATGTACAGTCTATTTTCATTTAGATCCTTCTTTGTGACTCCATAGCCCTTAAACACCAGTTAGTGTTAGCAGTAAACATTGTGTATTTAAATGAACAAGAAAACATAGTCTTCGGCTCTGCAGTCTTCCCATCTATCACATCCATCCCGGCACCACAACTCTAAGATCCCGCTGGGCATCGGCCGTATACCAACAGCAATACGCCAATAGGGTCTTCTTCTTATTATTTCTCAAAACAAAATAGCTGCAAACCGGGAGGTGCTACTATTCCTAGCACGGATTGAGTCAGGTCTCTGAAGAGCAGGCCCGTCCACATAGAATATGCCAGAATCAAACCCTAGCACTCTGTTGAAACGTGATGACGCCTCTTCTTAATTGTGCTATTGATAAGAACGGATGACATACCAAGCTCTATTTGAGAATATATGTTTCAAGCAAGCATAAGTAGAAGCACGTACAATACCGGTGTTCGCCCATGTACTCGATCCAACTTCAGATTCAATTGTCTCAAAAATATTATATTAGGTATGCGTCTTGACGTCGAGTACGCGAATACTTGCTAGTCAGGGAGTCTTAGTAAATAATGTGTATTGGCGACCTGAAAACTCCGTATAATTAATGTCTGATTTTAGTTCATGTAAAGCACCAATAATAAAACTCCCAGAGCTTTAAAAGTTGAAGTAGTGGTTCATGCGGGTTTATCGTCGATCTAATAAGGAGTGAAATATAGATGGTTCGTTAAAACAAGCACAAAACATCAAACTGCCAAGCAAAACCCAATAGCTTCTCTACAATCCATAAGTTTTGGGGATTTTCGATGTTTCGTATACGGTTCGTCTTGTTCTTTTCTTAGAAATGGCACCATGCCCAATAAGCTTGGCCACAGGGGCCGATCATGAACTTTAGTGGACAATTGATACCACTAACTTGCCACTCCCACCCCGCTAAGCCCCCCCGGACCCCGCTTTCACAGGGCTGTGCCTATACATAGTAGGCCCGCTAGGAATGTCGTGCCGATTATTATCTGCATATAACGATATTGCCTGGGCTAGTCCCAGGAACGGCCATCGGTGACACAGAGTTGCCCCCCGACCGTCTTCAGCACAACTTTATCAACAAGTTTCAAGAGGCTACTCGTCGCTTTCTGAAGACGAGCAAGCAACCAAGGTGTTTTCAACTTCCCTCAATCTTGTTCGTTGAGATATAATGGCTTTTATTGTTATTTCCTAGTCGAATCTTTACGCTCCAAAAACCTCTCTGTCGGTACCCCGAACACTGTTGTCTTTCGCTACTAAGACGAGCAGATTATCCTTGACGTTGAGATACATCCCGTCTTGCCTGTCCCGTGAAAGAAACAAATATTACTAGAGCCATGGCGGAGGTCGAGGAGCCCAAATTCAATTCGCTTGCAGACCGAATTGCGGCTCTGAATAGACAGAAGAACTTCACAGCGCCTCCACCAGTAACGAAACGACCTCCCCCACCGCCGCCTCCGGCTAAACAGACGACTGCCGACACTCCGAGCGCGACCGTGAACGGCGGTGTTGCTCAGAACAGTCCTAGACTTCCTAGTCGTCCACAACGGAGAGAGCCTCCTGCGGTTCCTCGGGCTCCTCAGCAAACGAACACACCAGAGTCCGACATCGAAAGTCCTCCAGTTTTGCCCGGGCGACCACCACTTCCTACCCGCAAGACCACATCACAATTGACACCGACACCGACACCGACTTTACCGCCGCGAAGACCAACACAGCCGCTCAGTTCCAGACGTGGCTCAAATGCCTCTGAAATATCTCATGTTTCAACTATCTCGAACCTATCACTATCTCGTGCAAGTACAGTCTCAACCGACTCTCCAGCTGCTCGGCGAGTGCTCGCGCCGGCTTTTGACCAAGCAAAGCTCCCGCCATTGCCGCCTTCGAGAAAAGAAAGGGAGGCGCAAGCAGCCAAGGAAGCGGCAGAGAGAGAGGGGGCCGAAGTTACCAATCCCCCGGTCATACCTCAAATTGAGTCGGCAGGTCGTCCTGGCCTCCCGCCCCGACTGCCCTCTCGTCCTGCTGGGAGGTCACCCAATTCTGCACAGGTTGATGAGGCACCACCAATAGGCCCGCGTCGTCTTCCTCCTCCGCCTTCAGCTTTTGTGCGACCTAAGACAGTTCTCGAGGGCTCATCAAGACCACCGCCAGTCCCTACAGGCAGGCCGGCACCAAGTTCGCCACCGCCTGTTCCGCTCAGTTCTCGACCCACGTTTGCCCAGATCGAGGCGGTTACGGCTCGAACGGCGTCCAACAAGGCAGCGGTTTGCCTGATCTGCAGAGACTTCTCAGGTCCAGATGGCGTAGCAGCGCAATATCCAAACCATTCGCTGCCACGGCACGATCCTGTTGGCTACCTTGCTAACGTTCTCTGCGCGCCATTTCCATCCGCCACGGACAAGGCACGCGCAATCTTTACCTGGTGTCACCATAATATTGCTTATAACGTAGAAGAGTTTTTTGGGAAGTGCATCAAGGGGCGTAGTGTAGACGACACGATATTCTATGGTAAAGCCGTCTGCCAGGGCTATGCCGAAGTCTACCAGGCGATCGCACAAAGGGCTGGGCTGCAATGTGTCCTCATTAGCGGGCACGGCAAGGGGTACGGCTATACGCCCTTGACGCGGGGCCAAGCGCCGCCGCCTAAGGACGCTACAGGACATGCCTGGAATGCGGTATGCATAGACAACGGGGAGTGGAAGCTCCTGGACGCATGTTGGGGCGCTGGGTCTGTACACGAGGAGAAATTTACCAAGCACTTCTCACCCAAGATGTTTACACTAAAGAACGAGCAGTTTGGGGAAACGCACTTTCCAAGCAACGAGCAATACTTTTTTCGCGAAGACGGCAGGATCCCATCGTGGGAGGAGTATTATGTGGGATCGAAGCAGGCTGCCGAGAAGCCACAGTGGAGCGGCGGTGCTAACGAAGAAGGCATCTCTGAGTTCGAGTACAGTCCCGCCGACAAATACATCCCGGTGTACAGCGGCGAAGTTGTGCGCTTCCAGTTCTCAAAGGTCTGCGAGCACTGGACATACGAACGCAACGGGAAGGGTCCCCCTTACCTGTTGTTGCTTAAGATTCACGGTGTGGATGGGCGAAAGGAGGACCTTGTGCCCCTCGACACGGATGGATATTGGTGGTGGGTTGATATCCCTGCAAGAGATCTAGGCGCGCCGGGCATGAAAGTCCAGCTGTTTGCCCTCACGGTCTTGAACGGACGTGACGCGAGAGGTGTCAGTAAAGATGAGTATTACAGGATAAAAGGGAGTGGTGGGTATAGCATGAGTTGGGCTATTTGGTGTACGTGGGAGCTTGTGTAATGGCACGAATGAATACAATAAGACGAAAACCAAGTAGGGGAGACATGGTACTGCATGCTTGCTGAGGCTGGCGAACTTATACTACGGGTTGGTGGCGTTGGTGTTTTGATGTCTCATTTGACATGCTACCTCTGGACTCAGACGCGTAGCGAAACGGGCTGAACGAGGGGACGTATTTCGGAGACTTCTACGGAGTGTTTGAAGTATAAATACATTTTACTTTAAAGCTTATATAATATAATTGTTCCAATCAGGGTCCTTACTTTTGATATGGTGGATATGTTGTGGACATTAATGAAGATATGGGTTTATTGCAAGATATATATCGTTGCTACTGATCTCTGTCTTCAATACTGTGTCGGGTGATTGTGAGTAAAGTGCTAAGGATTGATGAAGGTGAATTCAACGTGACTATGTGTTGAGTATGTGTGCTCTCGGTGATCTTGTAGTATGATCAATACCTAACTAACTGTCTCGCCACTTGTTTTTTCCTAGAGCGAGGACGTATTATGGCGCGCTGTCCCGCGTCGTCGACTGCTAAGCTAGAGAAATTGAGATGTTCTGAAAATGTTCTATTCGTGAAGACAATGCAAATCTATGACTCAAAGTGAGTCTCTTAATAACTGGACAATCTGTGCCATTAAATACAGCCTGTACTCCCGGTGCGTGCCTATCTACCTAATTCGTCTATTCTCCCCTAAGTTGCGTCCCTTCATGTTGCGTCCCCTCATCATAAATCATTTTCCATGTACGGCAGGGCGTATGTAGGTGAGTGGGGGTCCTGGCCTTTACGTACAGTATAGATACATCCGAAAGCCCCCGATGTGAGGAATGGAATGGAATGCAGTGAGTGGAGGAACCATTTCTCCTTGTCTCGTTAGGCAATACCATTTCCCATTTGTGGTTTCTCCGACCCTGTTTTTTTTTCTTATTGTAGACAACCTGTGACGCCTAGAACCAGCCATCATGAATCCCATTATTTGTTCTAAAAGATAGGAAAAGGCAATAGCCGAAACAAACCGTGGTTTGGGTATACACACCGAACAAAAGATGTAATCAAGTCTGGCCTTCAAATATAGAACGAGGGTGAAGATATAGAAAAAAGCCCTAGTATATGAGTGAATGTCAGGTAAGACAAGTCCTACCTCCCAGCCCTCGGCGGCGACGCGGATTTCTGCGAGGAGGCCGGTGAGGACGAGTCAGATGATGTCGTCGCCGAAGTTTGGTGAGAAGACTGTTCTGAGGATCCCCAGCCTCTGTTTTCCCTCTCTTTCCGTTTCTCCCTTTCTTTTGCTTTTTGTTCCTTATCTTCACGTTCCAGCTGCGCCGACACACGTCGCGCGTTCTCCACTAGCTCCTCCGTCGTAGGCTCTCTCCGCGGCTTGCGCGGCGGAATCTCAGGCGCTGTAAAGGATTGACGTCTCGGATGATTTTGCCGAGCGTGTGTGTTTGTAGAGCGCACACCCTCAATTGAGTGTCGACCAGGTGAAGCACCGATGACGGAGAATGGCCGTGTCAGCTCCTCAAGCTGTGCCACAGCCTCGCGGGCGATTGATGCAAGGCGTGCTGCTTCTTCCAGGGCCGCAGCGGATGGTGGGTTTTCCGGGAAGGTCAGGGATTGAGATCGGGAATCGCGATTGGCAGGAGAGTGAGGAGGATGGGATAAACTTTGGCGCTCGGAAGGCGCAAGCGTCAGTGCGCGTGAGAGTCGACAGTGCTCGCAATGTTCACAGCCTGACTTTGGTGGCGGGGACGCCTGGATCTTGTTCGCCCCGGCCATAGCATTGTCGAGGTCCAATTTTTCGTCTTTCTTGTCGAGAGATGATGGATCGTCAGAAGACTGTTCGCGTGACGAATCAGGCGCTGAGCCCGGTGTTGTAGTATTGCTGGTGGCCTGTGGTTGAGCTCCTGGTCCTGGAGGACCACTTCCCGGTGGACCTGTCTTCTTGACGTTCTTCCATTCCATGAAGAGTGCTGCTACGACGGCAGCGAGCGCTACGCCCATAGCACACAAGAAAATTCGAGAGATGGCTTGGTTGTAAATTCTCTTCACCTCGAGCTGATACTCTGGTGGCACAGATGTAACCAGGCTTGTAGCACCTTCGCTCGTGATCTGCGCGGGAGAAATGCCCGGAATGTCTTTAAGGTGAGAAACAAGGTAAGTGCTTAGAAGATTTTGGCCGACGGAGGTGAAAATGCCACCACCAAGTTGCTGGGCAAAAAACATGATTGCAATGCCTATTGGGACATCAGGCATGGGGAGAACAGCCTGTGCGGCAAGACTAGATGCCTGCATGCCCAGACCAAGACCAAATCCAGCGATAACTTGAAACCCGATCCAGTGAGACGAGACTTCATCGACTCTAAATGTACTCATGAGGCCCTGTCCGGTGGCCAAAAGGCTCGGAGAAGCGATCATTGCCGGCACGTAATAACCGACCTTCTGCGTAAATGCTCCCGACAATGTGCTCGCTACAACTAGACTGAGAACAAAGGGGAGCGTATAGATACCCGACTGTGTCGCAGTCGCTCCTTTTACTACTTGGACTAAGGCAAACAGTTAGCTCGTTCCATGATTCATTGTGTAACCCCATAGTGGTTATATGGAATGGCTCAGGAGGTGATCCCTAAAGCACATTTGCGTGAGTACTTACACCATAGAGGCAAGTAGTAGATAGCCATTAAGAATGATCCTGCAAGAGCAAACATAAAAATAGTTGCAGCTAAGATGCTGCGCCTACTGATCACTCTGACAGGAACTGTGGCGGTCTTCGGCATGTAAACCTGTACAGCGGCGAAAAGTATAAAAAGGACCCCAAAAAGTACAAACAGTAGAATAATGCGCCAGTCGACCCATTCGTACTTCGACCCTCCCCATTGCAGAGCGATGAGGAGGGTTACAATGCTCGGAACAAAGAAGAAGGTTCCAAGGGGATCAAGGCGTCGGACCTGTTCCCATATGGTAGCTGGCGGATGCGGATTTCTGGAGGGATGGAGGATAAGGATGAGACACAGTGCCGCAACAGCTCCAATTGGAAGATTTATGTAGAAACACCACCTTGGGTAGAGCTGTCAGCTTTCTGATTTTGCGTGCATAACGGAAAGCCGTTACCTACCTCCACGAGACGGCATCAGTGAGCGCGCCACCTACGAGCGGACCAAGAACTGATGCGAGCCCAAAAATTGTCCCAAACAGGCCTTGGAACATTGGTCTCTTTCGGAGGGGGACCAGAGTGATCATGATAATGGTCACACCTGAAAAGATACCAGCGCCGCCCAGACCTGCGAGGGCACGGCCGACAATGAAGACGATCGAATTAGGAGCGGCACCACATATGACGGACCCAATTTCGAATACTGCGACGGTGACCAAAAAGGTTCTAGCAGCTGGTTAAGAGCCGAATACACGAATAGGACCTGCAGAGCCCCCAAGACATACCTCTTAATCTCGTAGAACTTGTAGACTCGGCCAAACAAAAGCTGCGACGCAGCCGTGGTGAGCTGATAGGCCGATCCATACCACCCAATATCTCCCAGACTGTGGAATTCCTGTGTGATCTGAGGTGTAGCGGTTCCAATAATGGTTCGGTCGAGAGCTACGAGGAACAAAGCTAGAAATATACTGATTATAATCGACCAAAACTTGAAGCTCTTGGGCTGGAATCGTTCTTCAGCACCGTTATCAGGTGGGCGAGCAGGACCAGACACCTGCGCTGGCGCTGGAGTGGTTGGTGAGGCTGCACCATTTGCTTTCTCTACATCATTGGCCATTGCTGTTGTTGGTGATCCTGAACAATGCGCAGTCGACTCGGAAGACCTCCGGGACGATTCGGTCATGGCAAAATGACAGTTCAGAACGAGGGAAGAAGAGCGCAAGCCAAGGAGCGTATGATAGCAATCATCAAGTAAATATTGTTTGGCCTAACACTCTAGTACTATCCTAGGGCTCGGAGACGGTTTCTTTGGATCGTCCGCGACAGGTTAATAAGACAGGTAGTCAATGAAGGCGTGGACTATTGAGTCACAGCCGCCAGCGATCTCCGGCTTAGAAACACCCCCGATATACGTGAGTCTCGTACATATAAGAGGGAGGGCAGACAGATGCCCGCACGCCCGCAGTCCTACGTGCAATCCTACTGAAAATAGATGTCCACGCCATCGCAAGAACATCGCGCAGCTCATGCGTGCTGCAGAAGGAGCTTTAGCAACCATGTGTGTGGTACCCAATGACGGGCGAGCTGAGGTGGTTGAGGGTTGGGGAAGCTCCGGGAGTCACACAGATTGGAGGTTCCAGTGCCTTGGCAAGGGACAGGAAACACGGAGAGCGGCTTTGGGGCTTGCAGGGTAAGCAGCTGTTGGGGACGGGGTTGGTCATTCACTGTGCTGTTCATGCTTACACCGCCTACATAGGCCTTAAGCTGAAGAGCTTCGTACTGGATAGAAGAGAAATATGTATCATGTAATTGGCGAGGTTTTAACAGTGGTGCTGGCAGGTGCATGTGGCATCTGTCATACATTCTATATCACATCATGGACAGGTCTAGATCACATGTAAGGATAAGATAAAGGTATCTGAAAGTGCGTGTTCTTAGTAGCACAGACTGCGCATTTACAACAAGAGAAGCAAATGAAGTCAGCCAGCACTATCAGAAAAGGAATTAAGCTTCTCGTTTTATCCAGTCTATAGGCGCTATGCAAGTAGCTAAAACAATGGCCTAAGCCAGCCCAGGTTAGGTCAGGTTAGATAGTACCATTATAGCTCGTGGCTTTCGGACAACTCGTAGTCGTTCGGTTCCGAACAAGCAAACGTTGCCCGTGAGCTCTTCGTTCTGTCAAGGCGAAATCCTAGACGCCCCTGCAGTTCGTCTACTTACACCACCTGCAAAAGTCGGCCATCGGTAATTTGCCCTTAGCGACCTCTATCGAGACCCCCATTGTAAGTCGGCGGTTCTAAGTTGCGATGTGCGATATTCTCCATGTTCCAAGCACTGAGTAGCTTGCTAATTAATGGTCAGGTTTAACGAGCAAGCAATGGAGGTGTGAAGAAGAAGCTCAATATCATCAGCCCCACGCAACACGTATGCCCACATACACAGCACTTCCACTCAGAGGCCATCTTCACCGACGACACTCACTCCGATTCGCCTCGTCCAGTGGGAGAGACAGTGCTACTACTGTATGGCCACCAGTTTTAGCAGCCCTAGTCTACATATAGCGTTAGTGTTTGTCTTTACAGCTCTGCCATGTCGACAGCCCTATACTAGTCTAGTACTGCACATTCATTCTCCCATTGGTTTGTTTGCTTACTCGGTCAGTATGCAATTGCCTCATCATATCATCTACTATGTATGTAATTGAACAGGAACTGCACGACTATTACTAAAGGTACTACCGGTACTACAGTGCCTGCAATTAGATCTGAACAAGTGATTATTCACGGGCGTCAATTGGCTGGGATTCCTTCGTAAAAATCATCTGCGTCTTTCATTGCCTATCCCTGTACTCTGTACGCGATACACCCCGCCACCTACCTGTCTACCTGGTCTACTTTCCCGTCTACTACTTACCCACCTGCCTACATACCACATCATAATCAATCAAGCTCTGCGAGGGCCGGCGTCGCGTATTTTCTTCATCTTTTTATTTCGCTTCTTCCTCGCCGTCGCCTGCTGCCGGCTCTTAAGGTCGCAGCAACCGCCTGAACGAGCCATAGAATATTCCAGTCGGTCCCGAAACCCCGCACCAAGCTTCCTTGCTGCGCTCGCATCATTGCCAATCAAAGCCTTGGGCGGGTATCCTCTCCTCATGTAGTCCTTTGCCCGTGTCCTTGCCAGATCTGCCTACCGTAGTTGGAGCTTTACCTGTATCGCGCGCGCGGTCGTTGTCCCGCTCACGCTAACGCTACACCACCACACCCTCCCTCTGTGACCTCACCTTCTCGTCCCGACTCGGGACCGACTGCGTTGTGATGATGCCTGCCACCCCAGAGTCTCACCACTCCGGCGATGGCAGCTCAGCCTACAACCAGACCACCCCGACCGGTGCCTCGGTCGCCAACACCCCACCAGATCCGGACTCCTCCATTGTCAAGGTCACCCGCGGGCACAGCTGCGTCCTTTGTCAGCAGCGCAAGGTGCGCTGTGACAAGAAGAAGCCATGTTCCAACTGCGTCAAGGCCGGCGTCGAGTGTCGCATAGTGCCACCCCAACCTCCAAGGCGGAGGAAGAAGCGCATCCCCGAGCGCGACCTCGTCGAGCGCCTGCGGAAGTATGAGACCTTGCTGTCTCAGAACGGCATCGAGTTCGAGTCGCTTGGTCCGGACATAAAGATCACCGACCCCGGCTCCGTTGAAGAGGGCGATGAGCTTGACCCTGACTTCATGAGACAGAGGGTTAAGACCTCACCTGCCGGCATAGATCCCGATATCATCTCATCTCCTGGCGAGAATCTGCACAGACCACGGTGAGTACTCCTATCCCGAACACACTCATCTCAATCACGCGTGCTAAATGAAACCTCTCAACAGCACTTTCAAATGGTTTCCTTTCCAAAAAGAGGTGTGTTAATGTGCTTGCTCCTTTCACTACTCACTCCTAACGCGAAACCAAGTTTCGGCTGCATGAGGATCTGATTCGGGACTCCTCCGAGGAAGAAGACGTTGGATCTACCATCAATCACGCCTACGACAAAATGTTTAGTAATACAGATGGCTTTCCCTTTGCGGTCGGCGGTCAGCACCAGAGCGTCACTGACCTACACCCATCAGCCATTCAGATTTTCCAGTTATGGCAAATATACTTAGACAACGTCAATCCCCTCCTTAAACTCACACACACACCCTCTCTACAGGTACAAATCATTGAAGCTGGGGCAAACTTGAAAAAGGTCTCTAAAAGTCTTGAAGCCTTGATGTTTGCCATCTATCTGATGGCAATTACGAGTATTAGCGATGAGGAAGCGGAAGAGACGTTCGGTGAATCAAGATCAGATTTACTAGCGAAATATCAACACGGCACACAGCAAGCTTTATTCAACGCAGGCTTCATGCGCATGCCGGACTTAGCAGTATTGCAGGCGTACTTGTTATACTGTGTAAGAGTTCCTTCATAATACCTGGTCTCTTCTAATCCTAACTAGTACCAGATTGGCGTCAGACAGTATACAGATCCCCGGTCACTATTCTGTTTAACGGGGATGGGCGTTCGTCTAGCTCATCGCCTTGGTCTACAGCGAGACGGTGCCGAATTTGGCATTTCGCCATTCGAAGTAGAGGAGAGAAGAAGGTTATGGTGGAATCTTGCTGGGTTTGATAGGCGCATAGGAGAAATGTGCGGATCAGTTATCACAGCCATCTCTAATGGGGGCAACTGCAAATTACCGCTCAACATCAACGATGCCGACCTCCATATCCACGCTAAGGACCCGCCGCCGCCTCATACCGGTGCCACAGAGATGATATTCGCCCTCACACGACTCGAATTTGCTAAAGCGCCAGGCAACGACAAGATGAGGGCTCAACTATCTGCTGCCAATCCACAAGCAGTGACTAATCTAGCTGATCACCGTCTTTCAGGGTACCTCGACCAATTCGCTCATTACATGGAGGAAACATACCTGAAGTTCTGTGATCCGAAAATTCCCATTCATTATATGACTCTTCTCATGACGCGGGCCAACATCTGCAAGTTGAAGGTCGTCTCCGGTTTCTTCCGGGTCGCCATTACGGCCCCATCTCCCCTACCCTCTACTGAGAGCGAGGCTCTCGTGATCGAGGCAATACGGATGGTTGAGTATGACAGCATGGTACAGGCTCATGAAAGACTTAAGGGCTTCCTTTGGTATACCAAAATGCATTTCCCATTTCCCGCATACGTTTGCCTGTTGAGCGAGCTCCGGCATCGCACGACTGGCGATCTATGCGAGCGTGCATGGGAAACAATTTTTGAGCACGCGGAAAGGAGGAAAATGACTACCATAACGCATACTCCGCTACATCTCGCCTTCAGTGCGCTCTTTGTAAAGGCTTGGGATGCCAGAGAGGCTGCTGAGGCTGCAAACGGTCGCACTCTAGCCCCTCCAAGGCTAATCACTCTCATGAGACAAATCGACGCTCGGATGCCCAAGAAGGCTAAGGACAAGACACCTTTACCAACACCATCGCCGAAGATTCCTGTGGCTAGCACGGCATTTATCTCAGCACCCCCGCCGTCATCTGGCGCGACAGCAAACGTTATGCCCAATGCGGCAATGTATTCTACTACCGATCTGTTTGGCAACATGCAGCCTGCAGATATTAACAGGCAATTTTCTTCTGCGTTTCCTGATGTCAACTTTGGCGGGGAAATGGACTGGAACTATCTCGTGCAAGAGTACGGGGGATTCATGCCTCAACAAGGCATGCATAGCTTTGGCGGTCCTATGCCGGTCATTCAGGATCCCGCACAGGCCGGGACTTGGCAGTAACTGTGTAATATGATTCTGGACGGTGATTGCACTGATGATGAGATAATGATTTTGACACTTGAGCTAGCTCGAAGAAACATACCCAAAAATCTAATAGCTCCTTTATGTATACCTAAAATTATATACAAGCACCGTCCTGTATTCGAACGCTTCGAAGTAGTTTTTTAGTTACTTCCTCTGTGAGCTCCTCTCACGTTACCAACAACTCATAGTTGTGGATAGAAGCAATTACGAAAATGAGGAAGAGAAATGAGAAAATATTACTGTATAGCCACTGACAAATAGAGTGTCTCGGTCGATGAAAAGCCCTTGAGTGTCCATAGCTCCGGCTCCGGTCCCGAAAGAAGTGTTGAGCTCGGACGACTAGTCGTACCCCCTCTGCACTTGCTTCGCTTTGATTGGTGCCGGCACGGGAGCGTCTACTCAATTAAGTACACATGCTTGCTGGGATGGCCATAATTACCTTGCCCATTTCCTAGACTAGGCAGTACCAATCAAACGAAATCTCTGGTTTGTGTTACATAGATATGAGATCGGTGTAGTGGGTTACATGCCCGAATACACATGCGAGCAGAGGACTGGGCGAATGAAGACCTTTCTCGCCATGATGGACATCTGATAAACAGTTGAAATTAAAGGAGGTAGACTACAAGGGTGACTACATGGCCCCAAGCCAACAAGACAGCACTATGAGGCACCAGATGTGTCATTCCATAAAAGCGTACTAAATGCTCACCATCTCGGCTAGGACTGCTTTCGATACTACCCTAACAAGGCGAGCTATCATGCCGTATCGTAGGAGATGTCGTTTCTTCTACTATACAAGACCCAGCCACACATAGATGGTATCAAAGCGTTATCTTGTAGATACGCTAGACAAGGACCCCGTCCTCCTTCTGAACTTACCCCTGACGAGTATGAGCTGGAAGGAGCCTTGATAGGGCTCCAAGAGAAAGAGGGATGTTCCAGTTTTAAGGTAGCATTGAGTTGTTGTAAAGGACAGCGAATGGCTCCAGGACTTTTCCATCTAGCCGCTCTCTATTAGTACGCAAATCACACCAACCTATTACCTCAGCACCTGCCCCGACATATTAGGCTTAATTTTAATTCTCATCTGTATAGTTCAGACCTTAGCCATCTCAAAAACACCGTTTCAAGCAAGTCGGTCGCCACATCTATCATCATGTCTCTTGTCGGCGGCGACAGGAGCAACTTTCAAGACATTTTTCACCTGCTCGGCACAAACGGAAGCACTTATCTAGTCCTCATTATTGTCATACATGGTCCTTAGGACAACATCATTGGAAAATGATCTCACGAGCCGAGCGGATATCGGGTCGGGGTTGAACAGAAGAAAATGTGCGCTCTGGCTTCCTTCAAACGCATCGGTCGCCACTTCACCAATGTGGCGCTGAAGAAGGCCGGCGTTGACTGTTGACAAGTAATAAGTCAGTTGGTCATTCTGCCCTCATGTTCTGTCCACTGTCCACTATCATCCCTCGCTCGAACTGGCTGTCTCTTGTTCTTCCTCTTCTTACCTACCTATATTGGTAGCTCCCCTCTTCGCCAATCTTCAGTTATCCAAGCACAGATATCCACCCACTTCATCCATATTCGGCTGAAGAATCCTCTGGCTCAACCTATAGCGCAGGTAATCTGACCTTCGAGGAACTCAAATACGTTGTGTTGATTGTGAGGGGTCTGGTCGCGTATGAGAGCCCGACATTCATGCCTAATCGCTACAGTCACATCGTCACGGACGCCAATGGCATATCGTCTCGAGCGCCGTCGAGAGCAAGCTGCGTGGAGACCTTGAGCGGCTTAAGCGTAGGCGCACCCACCGTAATCTCCGCCAACATTGGGACCTGCGCGCCCAGAGATAGCATATCAAAACTCCTCGTCGTTAAAGTCGTATGATCGGTATAGCTAAGAAGAACAGTTGGTTCAGGCGTGGGGAAAACCTAAAGAGAGGCGGAAGAGGAGCAAGGGGGTGGGGGGTAGGGGGGTTGAAGCGATTTAGGATGAATAAACCATAGACTAGAGCTACAAGGGTCCTTGTTGACACTCGCAAGACTTTCCTACATGCTTTGTTTGGACTAGGATTAGGAGAAGTCGTCCGGACTTCCTATCTCTAGCTCTTTAATACAAATTTCGCTCTTTGAGTGTTTCTATGATGCGCCTCTTTGAAGTTTGGCATGCCTAGGGTCTAGTGGCTCTGGCAACTCGAGTCGTTTACATTGTTTTATATGAGGTCTCAACCTAGAACGCTTCTCAATTTATCCATTGCTAATCAAGCAGTATAATCTGACTAAAATTGGACGTGAATAACGTTACACTCTCGTATTTATATTTTTGTGTAATAGAGAAGCTCTAGATCGCCGGCCAGTAGTGTCTATAAGTCAATAATTATTTCAGACTGTTGGCAGATCGAATCAAAAGGGAAAATTAGAATGTGGTAACTTGGCATGTGTAGTTTGTATTGGTTGTGTGGCAGTGAATATGGTGGTACTGCGCCAGTAACGTAGGTTAAATGGTAGATGTCTTGTCATCTAGCAAATACTAAGTATAAGTGTGTAGTGCAGTTACCATCCTCCTTTGCGTAAATACTGATATCTCCATTTTTCGTATATCCAAGCCCTAGGAAGCTCCAATAGTGCAAGACCGACGAAACCCAATTCGGATACTAACTTTGGAAATCTAAAGCCCTGCATTAGTAATATACTCGTAGTATTTCGTACGAAGTGAACATTATAAACAAGAGCTATCTATTGCCGGGTCTTCGTTTCTTATATACATACGACTATCTAAACGACTGCCGTACGGGTATAATACTTATCCAGAACACCACGAAAAGGTGCCCGGCATTCGTCCTGGACCTCCACTAAGACCACTTGGCACCTAGCTTCACTGGCACACTAGTTACAATAATATCCAAAGCCCCATATTCCCTCCGCTCAATAACCCGCGTGTATCTCTTTGCCCTGGCACTGTGGCTGCTGAGGTGTCTTGTGCGTGCTAGTGTCTCGTTCTTCCCTATAGTAGTATGTCAGTGAGAATTAGCAGAACATAAAATAGGATGAATGCTTACCTTATGCCTCGAGAATGATGGTGGCTACTTCTAATTCCTTGCTTGTAGAAGATGTGTGCATGTACGTGGTAGCGAGTTAGGCAGGTAGGGACTGAAATAATAGTCAGCAGTAATACATAATTGACCAAGGCAGGAAAAAGTAAACATACCTTTCGTGTGCAGGAAACTGCACATATTGCCACCGCTAATCTGCCATATACCAGCCGCCCAAGCAATGTTCCAAACTTGTCAACAAAGCAACACTTACGGTAGTCCCCGCCAATTCCCAACCCCGAGTGAGCCCAAGCCCTTTCTTACCAACTTTCCATGTCATCCACCCAACAGCCCCCAGTGTGCTCGCATAGGCATTAAATCACCTCAGTCTGCGATATGCAGCGTTCAGCAAGTGAAACACGCTCGGCTTATGACGTTTTGGTGAGTCGCTCGCAAGACCCCCTAGAACAACAGAGCCATTGGCAGCCGCATAGCGACGCTGGTTGAAGCTTCTAGGTTGAATGAGTTCTACCTCTTACTAACACACCGGAAACTGTGGGCTTAGCAGTACTTGGGGTGCACGGACTCAAACGGTGAAGGTAAAAAGGAAGAGAGCCGCAAGATGAGTCAGAATGCCGAGGTAAGGTCATACTTGGTGGTGATAGATGGAAGTGGTATGATGCGTGGTATGGTTCTTCGTGTCTTGTCTTGTTTCGGTTTTTTTCGGACTGAAGAAAAATGTAGGTTGGGAATGTGAAAACAACGGAATGTAGAAACTTACCTGCCTATGCAGTGCAATGGAGTGTTGAAATATCCTTGACGTGTTGAAGCAGGTGGTATCGTTCTTCTTAATGCTAATAGTCGGAGCCTGTGAAATGTGTGCAAAGGAATAGTCAGTTACAAAAAAAAAAAAGGAAGGGTGGAATCGAAGTGAAATGTGTTGACATATCAGTATTTAATAACCCGAGGATTCAAGGTCGTGTATTTATAGTGAAGATGTTCTATGTTAGGGCTTGGATGAAGATAGGATGCAATGATGGTGATCAAGTATGAGATAGAAGATGGTTAATAAAGATTAAGAGGTGATAATGGTTGTGTTGTATCCTGTGGAACGTTGTATGAAGAGCAGAGAGGAAAGAAGAGTTCGTAGGAGCTGTCCTGCCTTTTTATAGGGGCGCGAGAGAGTTGGTGCGTGTGTGTGCGATCAGCCGGGCAACCAACAATATATCAGGTGCTACAATGGTTGACCGGAAACCTGGGATACCAAGGTAAATTCTGATTGGTGCATCGACCAATGGTCTCGCAGAGCCGCATCGAAAATCAACAACACAATCGGTACGTACCTATTTTTCTTACATTGATTGGCCAATTGATTCTCGTCTCAGGTCAAGACCCGGATTTTCTAATCTGCTCATGCATGTGCACAATGATGTTGTCTCTCGATTGATCCAGCCCTGCCTGTATCTACAGCTACTTCGACTCAATTGTTGCCACTTATTGTTCCCAGACGGGGAGTCACCACTCGCCCACTCTGCAAGATATTGACGGTTACATTGTGACAGGGCTGCAACAATGTTCCGTACCTAGTCGCCAAATTGTTTTGAGGCTGTTATATTATCCCAAGATTCTTATGTTGTTCCAGGATTGGGAGCAGATCCCAATGCAGGATTTCTCATTGTCGAGTTGTGTGCCCAACCTTGGAATGAACAGGACAGAATATGAATATGTGATCGATATGGTAGCTTGTGGTATCATGATAATTTACCTATGAGATGCTGTGTGCTGTTCCATGTTCTCAACAATGTGACAGCAATGTGGAAAATGGTGTGCCATTAGGGTTACAGATCCTTTTCCCTTTATTGTATAGTCAAATGCTTTATTCTAATCTTATCGGCGAATTAGATGCATATGACTCTCAAGTGTACTGAATCGAGATATTATGTATTACTTAATGAAAGTTGTATCAAGAATGCAGTCGTCTTGACCACCCAAGAGCCCCGAGAATAATTAAAGGGCAGAGATCAAGGGAATGCACTGCGAACACTGCATTCTATGACTAAGTTAAATGTCAGATATCGATAGCTCGCGGATGTGGAACAGATCGAGGAGAGGTGCTGAGGGGCTGTTAGAGCAGAAGCACATCCATCTCGCAGTAAATATTGGATTCTTGATGCAAGGTATTATTAAAAGTATCTACATTTAAGACATATATATATATATATATATATATATATTTTCATGGGTAAATGCTACAAAAACTGACGCGCTAGGGACTGCACCAAATCTACATCACACGCATGCCCACGTTCATGTAGGCCAATTTGATCTCAGTGCAAGAAGGTTCCCAGCTGGTCACTAGATAGTTGAAGGTAGGGCTTGAGGCTGAATATTATAAATTCTTGGTCTTCCCAAATTCAGATTCGAGATGCTCAATCCATGTATCTTCCGTGGAAACTGATCAATTCCTACCACTCAGTAGTCTGTCTATAACCAATGTCTCCTGTCGTTCAATTAGGCCACTTGTATATTCAAGTCGCACAACTTCAAAATAGTTTGCTGTCGTTATTTTTGTTCTGTGCGTACCTTCATCGCACAGATCCAACTTTGGGAATATTATACTCACCCGTAGGCTTATCATAATTGGATCCTCAATTGCGCCAAGGTGATATAGCAACTTAGCGTGCACAGCTGCGAAAATGCAGACGACCTCTCCTGGAATGCGCGTCTTCGTGTGACCCATTAAGCACTTTGCAGGTGCTAGACAAGTCCAATTGGGGCTCTTGATTGTGTTGAGATGAAAAGCTTCCGAATCGCCTTCGGCCGATATACGACTATGCTTCAGTGTTACATACTTATGAAACATCACTGCACCTTAGTTGAAGCAGAACTACTTCTGGCGCTGCTTTATGAGAGATATGCATTGATCACTTTAATGATCACTTTAATGATCGCTTAAAGAACTGCACCTCGAGAACTAGTGACTACTAAGTAGTGGTCATTCTTCCATAATCGTAAGCTTATGATGAATATGTGGGAAGGGTAATGAAGATAAAGAAAACAAATAAAGAAATTAAGAGAAAACGAGAAGATGAAGGGAAGAAGGAAAAAGAAGAAGGAAAGCTAGGAAAAAGTAAAATAAAATGAAAATCACCGAATAGGGGAATCGAACCCCTGGCTCAAGAATGAGAATCTCGAATGTTAACCACCTATGTAGTGTTAATTTATTAACGTCCGATTATTGGGGGAGGGTCAGCTCACTACACCAATTCGGTTGGAAGTCGCTTCACAAAACGCTCTTAAATGGAAGATAGGCGGGTTCCGGTGCACAGCGGGATTGAGAGGGAACTCTGTTCGTCGCTTCCATTCCTGGCTGCGTGTATGCAAGTGACCGTAGTCATTGCGTCCCGCGTCATGCATAGACCAATATGCCCAGAGAGATACATATAGAGTTGGGGGGGAAGTTACGAAGGATAGATTTGCCACTGCATTGAACACAGAATATCATTCACGACCTAAATGATGTTTCGGGGACATGTTGGTCTATGTAGTTGTAAAGCTAGGATTGGTTATCTATTGCAGCGAAGGCCATGCCTAGATATCGATACAACCCTGTCTATATGAGCCAACAGCAAACACATCATCCAAACTTCGATTCGTTTGCTTTTCTGGCCTCACGAGCTACTTCTCACTTTCCTTATATTGAGATTAATGTAAGTGAAGTGCTACGTCATTTAGGTAAACCCTCAGAAGTGACTTAATGAACTCTTCGTCCAGCCTATTTAGCGGTGAACTGGAATCGAGCCGGTCATGGTGATGAACGAACAGATTGGAGGAAGGTCGGGATCAAGGACCCAGCTGAGGTACAATACGCTGTAGACATAATAGAAGCTGGCTCACGAGTTTTTCTAGTGTCTTTCAGGTGCGTTTGTGGATGTTTCTTTCATGTTTATAAGAACATAAAAATCTTGCATCTTGGTGCATTCTACACAAGATCTAGGCATCATGTATGCAGGGGTTTTGAGGTACTTTAAGGGAAATACTGGGTTGAATATAGTGGCAATTAACACCTACCTTGAAATAAAGACTTTGAAAGCATTATTTTGAGGAAAAACATGTGAATACACATCCATTTCCACTTGGGACTTTATTTAATATTATATCTTATAGCAAGGTAGCATGGTACTCCTACGGAACCTCAAAGTATACAGTAACCATGGCCACACTGGATTTAGGGGCTATAGAAAAAGGCAGTGCTAGCTCTAGATGCATCACCGTATTTGCTTTTGGACATAATTTTGATAGTCTAATCAATTTAGTCCCTGCTCGTAGAACTATTTCAAAGTTCGCAGGCTTCAGATCTGATTGCATGAGCGACATGGCTCATCTCGTTACACGATGCTGAAGTCTTGACGATGGTATGGAACCCCATGCTATAATCGGGGAACAGAATACTGCATAGATTCTGTCAGGGCGTCTAGTCGATCTAGAAACGGCGAATAAAAGAACAGGAACAAAAAAGCTAAAAATTGAGACAAGAGTTTGATTTGATATAGAAGGAGTAGACCCTTCGAATGAGCTGGGACTATCTTGCGGCGCGCCCGGCTTTGCTCGATGTTATTGTCCATGTATGTACATATAGTATTATAGTTTGAATCTTTCCAAAGCTGCTATGCAGTATAATCTTGCTTTTCGCTACGTTCGTTATTGTCGTGATTCTCGTTACGAACCAATACGCTACATCAATATATAGGCGATATGCCGTACTCTCGGTTCGCGCATCTCTAGTTTCCAATACTTGAGTTATGGGGAAATGTATTGTTCCTTGCAGGGAACTGTGCCAGAAGCGCATAGAGAATTAAGGGAAGTAAAAGAATGGAGTACCAGACATCATTTCATACGAGTCATGACGAGGTTCACGACTCTCCTGTGCCATTGACTCGAATAAACCGTTTTGCATATGTTCCGGTAGCATTTCCATGAATGGGTCAAAATCGGCGATGCCATACATGGGTTCACTGTTGGTTAAGTTGTCTGATGATGGGGTTGTTGGTGTTCTTGTTGAGTCTGGGTTGGCTTGGGACCATTGACACATGCCTGTTGTATCCACACTATCGCTGTCACCTGTCGTAGATCTCTGGGCAAGTAGTGCTCGCCTCCCGGGCGTTTCGTAGACGACTCGCTGCCCCGGCATCATCCACTCGCCGGTCTCTGACCTAGGCCATTGTGTCTGCGTCTGCTGCTCCGCCTGCTGCATTTCTCGCACGCGCTTGGCTTTGGCCATAAGAAGGCCTATCGGTTTTAGCAAGTAATTTCCGCGTTCAGTGCCGTTTCGCAGCTTGATTCGCAGCCACTCGTTGTGGACCGCCGTCACATATTTCCACGCCTCATCGCATTGTGGAGACGGTGGGCGGACACAAATCTCTGATAAGACGAGTGCTATCGTATACCACTGGATGTATGTGTGTGAGTGCCAGGACCAGCGATGAAGACGTGGGTCTTTGATAACGTTGTTGGACTTTTTGAGCGTATCAATTGCAGTAGTGAATAGGTGATTCCGTATAGCTGTGATATCGGATTGGGCTTGAACACTGCCATCAGTACTGCTGGCATCGGCGGAACTAACATCGCGTTTTCGAGATACCAGTTCCGTGTAGTATAAAATGGTCCTCATTCGCGCTGCGGCAATGTGGGCTATTTCCTTTGCGAGTGATTGCAATGGATCACTTGTATCGCAGCGCTCCACGTACTTCCTGATCCACGAGTCGAACTCGTCGACATGCTGGACAAGAACTTCGAATGAACTGCGACTTCTCGATAAGTCTCTCAATTCTCTAGTAACCAGCTTAGCGTTATTTCAAGTATGAGCATTGAGTGATCTGAAGGCCGCCCCTCCCCCTCCTCCCATTTCAATTTTTATTTTTATTTTTATTTTTATTTTATTTAATCCTTTCCTCTTCTGAAGAATTGTGAAAAAAAAAAGGAGGGGGGGGGTTTAAGCGGGGGCTGAGTACCGAAGTAGAGCTGAGAGATGGAAGAAGGTTGAGGGTGAGATTTGAAGCTACTTACCTTTTTAACTTCCAGGTGATACGCATTGCTTGACATCGGACGTGGAAAAATGTCATTTCTGTAGGACCTTCACTTTCAAGTGGTGGTTCTGTCATGTCAGGCGAAAGATCGGAATCGTTAATGTTGAGTGGCAAACGAGTATCAAATACGGAGTCGTCAGCCACGATGGGTTCAAAGCCGTGATACTCAGTGGACCGAAAATCAAGCAAGCAGAGATGGTGCCACATTCGGCGACGTATCTCTGTTTCAAAGGGCGGAAGTTTGAATACCGTTCCGTCACGGTGCAAGCCCATGGCCCTAGCTACATGTGACGAGAGTGCGATGAGCGACCACACTGTACGCGTACCATCATCTGACCGCAGCACAGAGATATACAGTAAAGCTGCCTGTAGTAATAGTATGCTCTGCGTGTTCAGGAAGTTAGCTCGTGCCAGCGCTTGTTCAACTGCGAACCGGTATCGCTCGAGGGCAGCGGGTCGCGGTGCTCCCACAATATCAGCGCACTGGGTCAAGTCCAGGCTTATGATAGCCGAGTAGTAGATAGCAAATAGAAGGGCTTCTGTTTCCTTATCCAGAGAGTCTGTTGCCACGACTGCTTCCCAGAAGAGGCGGGTCAGAGTCGCGGTATGGAAGATGCGCACAACTGGTAAAACGTTATCGTTAAAAATCTGGAAGAGAGCCATGGATAATTCAAGAGGTGGGTGATATTCTTGCAGAGAATGAGCAAGCGAGCGGTAGCCTAGTATGGCGGCGTTTGTGCCTAAAGATCCTGGAATCGGTGACTCTTCATCGTAATATGGAGGACTGTCCTCAAGCTTGCTTGAGTCGTCGTCTTTGGGATTGGGGTCAAGAAACATGCCACGCAATTGTTCGATCTCTATGGTATCAGCTCAAATTTCAAATCTATATAGTAAGATTCAGAAAGACTAACCGACTCAGTAAGATCTGCCCACATCACATTGCTAACATAACGACTTTGAGACTCCTCCACGACGAGGCGGCCCAATTCTTCGTTCACTGTGGTCGTCGGACTCGCATCAGTGGTTAAGTCTCCGCTGTCCCTCGCTTGGGAGGGTCTGGATGACGCGTGGTGCGATGAAGCTTTGGAAGTTGCATGAGAGTCAGCTTCAAGTTCCTTAGTTTCCTGCTGTAGACGCCTGATAGTCGCCTCTAATTGGGATAGTCGATCTAGTATTTTGGCATCTATAGCTTGATTTTGACGTGGCCGCTTAGCTGCTCTACCCGCACCAGGCGGATGAACACAGGTGGTCCCGGCCCTTGTGCAGTTCGAACATGGCTGCCGGCGATCACATTTAACCTTGCGCTGCCGACATAAGACACAGCTTCGGAGATGTGTAGGTTGTGCAGGGCTTGATCTGGTTGAGGTAACATTTTTATCTGCGGGTGCAGCTCTATCATCCGGAGGCGAGTGGACCATCGGCACGGGATTAGCGGGTGAGGTCATGATTAGGTACGAGTTGGAGAGTTTTAAATCGTGTCTCTAGTTACACATGGTTATGCATGATTGAAAGCTAGCTACCTGGACACACCTTTGAAGCAATTTATAATACTTCGTTACAGGCATACGCCGACTCTGTCGACCTCATACAAACATAAACCTGGTTCGGTATATTGCATGATAGAAGATTCGCTTGGGAATGATGACAGCATGACATATCTTTGACCGAATGATTTGGAAGAACATCATTCTCTAGGGCTACTTGACGATCTAAATGTTCTTGTCTGAGAATTAACGTTGAAAACAAGGTCTATCGGTATGTACATAGCATCGTAATTTACATAGGTAGCATTATAGATCTGTTAGGGTCCACTAAGACGGGTAGCTTATCCGAGTCAGTCCAGGGGTTATCACCGTCGGAGGCTCACTCGGAGATACGCAAAGGGAACTCGGAGGATGCGGTAGGAGTATGGGAATAATAAGGACTTGGGATGAGGGTTCGGATGATTCCACTCACCTCAATCAGCTTCACGAAGTATATCGTTCTTCAGAGCCCTTTCGTCTATCACTCACGTTTGCTTCCCCTCATCCACAAGCAAGAAAAAGTACCGATACAAGCTATCGAAGTACTCAACAGTATAATATAATTAATAGCATCTAATTAGTTCACACACTGAAAGTTGACATGGTGCTAAGTGCAATGGTATACCTAGCTAAGGTTATGGTCATTTGTAAGCTTGTTGCTTACCTTCCACCTACTCAAAGACTAGTATTGGGCCACCAAACCGACTTATCCTTAAATTTGATGGAATCATAACTACAATGAGTGTCTAGAAATCGACATCCTAGTGCGTGGAGGTCTAGATGAGTACGCGGTATTGCATGATCAGTTTGTCAATAGAGATGACATAGAATGCGCCTGGATGCTGTCTTTTCGCGGGTACTAGAATGTCGATTGCCGGATCGTAGGAATGTCGGCTATCATGAATGATAAAGTGACGTCCGTTTCTGGACATAGGTGTATTTAAGATAATATTCTAAACAGGTGATAGTAGAGTTTCATGCTAGACTCCTCCGAGTAGAACTTGTGTGCAATGAATCTGCAAGGATTGTGAATAGTTCATGTAAAACAGCGTGTCAAGCCTCGACCTTATCTGAACATGCATGCTGTTGGGTAAGGATAATAGAACACAGCTAGTAAAATTAAGAAACTAAAATAATGCATTGTTACGATAGAAGGTTGCAGAGTTACCTTTTGAATGCTGTTGCTATTAAAAGTACAAAGTACGAATTCTTCTAACAAAAGATTAGTTTAATGGGCTACATAACGTCATTTCTTGGACGGGTGGGAATACGGAACGCGTCCTGGGGTCTCCGTTATTTTAACGTTGAATCACCGCTAATTACAGAGTAAACAGCAATCCACTCCCGTAACTAACTCGAAACGGTACCTGCAATTCCGAAGATGTGCTAACTCACATCATCGTGATGGCTCATTCCAACCACAACATTAGCACACAATGATAATAAGAGGCAGATCAGTAGTTTCGGGTTTCGCATCACATCTGACACGTGCGCCATACTACTTGCGCACCATCATGAGCAGCAGCAACAGCAATGTTTCTCGGTCATCCCAGGGCCCGTTGTACTTCGGGCCGTTCGATGTCACCACTCAGGTATGTAAGACACGGGCAATTGACGATGACGACCTTGGTCATAAGAACCTTTATCTACAGCAAAGCCAATTCACTTACATACATTAGGTCTTCATGACAACACCACTCTCATTCGCCCTCGTGAACCTGAAGCCACTGCTACCTGGCCACGTCCTCGTGTGTCCGCGCGCGCCTCATAAGCGACTGACGGATCTCACAGCGGCAGAGCTAACAGATCTGTTCAGCGCCGTGCAGCGCGTCCAGCGAATGCTAGCGCAGCACTACTTTCCTTCCCCTCACTCACAATCCCCATCTCATCCCCAGTCCCAGTCCCGGTCAGAAACCCCTTCGGCACCAAAGGTGGAAACCAAGACACCAGCAGCAACAACCACAACACCATCAACGGCAACTGTAACAGCAGCGCCCCCAGAAGCAGGCTCCTTCACCATCGCCATCCAAGACGGCCCCGAGGCCGGGCAGACGGTCCCTCATGTCCACGTCCACGTGATCCCGCGGATCCGGGGGTCGACGGCCAAAGACGCTGCCACGCCGGGCGACGAGGTCTATGAGCTGATGGCGGCCGAGGCCGGCAACGTCGGCGGTGCGCTCTGGGACCGGGAGATGAAGAGCCGGCCAAAGGCCCGTGGCGCCTTCCCGCGGATCGAAGACCAGAATCGCAAGGCGAGATCAATGGACGAAATGGAGGCCGAGGCGGACGTGTTTAGGAGGGTCTTGGCGAGTTTGGGAGATGTAGAGTCATGACACGCGTCGTAAACTAACTTGATGCGTGGTACCACAATCAATGCCAAATAGCCCAAGTAACATTGTGGGCATTAAAATAGAGATGTTGGGCAAGCGGTAGGCTCTCTTTTCAAAATGCTTTCCTATGCACGCTACGAAACACTAGTCCCACGTTACATCTACAAGCCCCTAAGCAAGTCATCCAATGTCATCGGTTTCCTGACAGCGTTATTCATGCCTTCATGGTACGTAACCCATATTTTCGTCTTTGTCTTGTCCAGTAGCTCAGTACCGGCGTTCCTTTTGCTCGTGCTGTTCCCATCTGTCTCCGAGAGAGGCCGCACTTCAGGCTGGATTACGCGACCGAAGAAATCTCTTTTCACGGGGATTGCTGGTAATGCATTCTCTTTCGTAGTATTTGCGTTCTCTTTGTCGTCAAAGATATAATCTTCTGAATTGTGTGGGTTACCGGCTTTGTATCGTGCCTGTCGAGCCGAGTTTTCCCGCAACATATTCGTTTTCTGAAGTTCTTGGTCTAAGACTTGACGGACTGCGTACCGTGTTGGTGCTTGGGTTCCGTGTAGTACAGCTGCGCAAGTCTCAAAAGTGGCCAAGATATCAAGATCGCTTTCGTCTCGTTAGTACGAGGCTAGAAATATATACGTTGGATGAATCACTTACGGTTCCATGCGATATACCCACTGCGGCCCTCGGCTAAACGGTGAATCGCTCTCAATCTTCCCTCGCTGGAGCTCAATTCCCACCTCAGCAAGGACGTTTGCAGCACGTTTAACCATGATCTTCTCTGTGTCCTTCCTAACGCTTGCTGTTCCACGCGAATCCCCGCTCCCACCGACGACTACTGGCTTGACATCTGGTGATATCATCCGGATCAGATACGGCAGGAATTCGGTAGAAACGTCCTCAGCGCTGCGGAAAGAGCGCATCAACGTTGGGGGAAGTTGAGCTTGTAGAGCCTGAAGCATTGATCGGTTTTCCTTCTCGGACTCACGAGCAGCAAAATCTGCCCTGGGGCCAGAGAATGGAAGTGGTGGGGCTTCATCTCCCTCATTATCTCCCCATTTCCTATCATACCCATGATTTGCGTGCCGTATAGGGGAGGCAAACAGGTGATGACAAGCTAGAATGGGTTGACAAAGATATGGGCCCAGCTCCCAATCTTGGTTCCCGAACACTCTGGAAGAGCACATGTCGTGAAAATGCATCCACTCGTATGCCTGGTTGGGTTTGCTTAAGAAAGAGTCATCGTTAAACTCATGATTGGGATAGTCAGAGAAGACTTCAGTTAAGACTCTGTCCATATCCCCACTCGTTTCTGTCATCTCCCGTAGCCGCTCCATCCCGTATTTCTTCTTCTGTTCGGAGAAACCAAGTTGTGCTTGCGGTTGTTCGTGTAGGTGCTTCGTTGGGGGAGCTGCGACATGCATGTTGCCCTTAGGGAAACCAGCACCATCCTGAAAGACACGCGTGACAATGTCCCTGACGTTACCTCTCCCAACACCTCTTGCGCCACCTCCCCCATGAGCGAGGTCCCGAATGACATGTTGTTCCACCCAGTGCCTAGTCAAACTAGGGGTCCCGTTCAGTGACTCAGATCGGAGGCGACCAGCGACCCACTCGCCAACAACCATAACGCCTCGGAGATCTCCCTCTGCTGTACTTTCGGCGCCTCGTCTTGCATCGATGCCACTGTTTACGCCCCAAGCCGCCTCACACAGTTTTCGAGCAGCATCCTTTTCGCACGGGATGCCTTCTTTCTCAAAAATTGATTTTAGTCTGGTTACCACTGTATCAACTGTCGGTTTCCCAACATGTATGATTTCAGCTAGACTCGACTGTCGCAAAGGCCTCAAGGATGGATGGTACACATCATTGCAGATAAGTATAAGGGGTCGCATCTGACGAAAGTCGTCGCCCCTTTTTTTCCGTCTACCAAAATCCTGGGCTTTTGATTCCTGCCCAGAGGCGTTCTTCTCCCCGGTTATAATAAGATCCATCAGTGCTCTTATGAAGCCTCCTTCACCAGAGCCCCCAGATCCAGTCACGACACCATCGACTTCGTCAACTACGACACAAACGGGGCGAGCGATCTTCTGCTGTTTGCCCAACTGGGTCTTCGAGTGTTGGACAGTTTTGACGTTCTCTGTCCCAAGACTAGTACGTATTCTGTTCTTGACGACATCTCGACTGCGGTCATCGCTTGCGTTGATCTCCATGACTTCGTAGCCTGCCTGTCTGGCGCAGACATGTGCAAGGGTTGTCTTGCCAAGACCAGGAGGACCAGTCAGCATTAAAATCTTTCTATGTGGCTTCTCCTCTTGAGCTTCGGTCTTTGCTCCTGGACGTTTGATAGAAGGTCGAGATCTGGGAGCTCCAGGAAACACAATGGGATCCCATCTTTTCAACCATTTTAATACTTGTCGATTTGTGAGATCGTCCCCAACTAGGTCCATAAAATTCCGAGCACGGTATTTCTCAGTCCATAAAAGAGTCTTTCGCGGCTTCTTAGCGGTATGACGTTCCACGGAAGGCAGAGGCTCGTCGGAAACAGGGGTGGTTTTCTTCGTTCGGTTCGCAAGCTCTTTAGAAGCCCCGTCGATCAATTCGTGAATATCAATACCGTAATAACTTCGTTCTGCTCGTCCTCTTTTTGTCTTTGACCTTGCCGCCACCATGCGTTCGTAAGATATTTCGTTATTAGGTCTCCATTTCTTAATATTGACAGTCTTGCCTGAGCATGTCGTGATTTTTAAGACATTCTGAGGCAGATACGAGGAAAGTCGATCGAAGATTGATGTGCTGGTCGATGTAAATAATGAATTCGAAACAGTCTTGTGACTCTCAACTCTTTCGCTTGACGGAGGACCAGAATCCGCGTTCTTCGTGATCAGATTGGGGAGTATAGGTGGAGGTGACGATGGCTCGGTGAACTCTGCAGGTGCATTATTTTGAGGACTGCTAAGCATTTGCCGCTTGGCTGCGGGCTCTAAAGGCGTGTTCTCATCGTCGGAATCATCGTCGAGGAGAAAGCCAGCCCTCCCACGAACTCGAGGTTGGGGACCTGTATGTGGGTTTGGCCGCTTTGCAGGTGCAGGCGAAGAGCTTGCTGGATACACTACAGGAGAAGACGCTCGTGGCATTTTCAAAAGTTAATGACAAGCCATAAGCTTGAATAGTCTCAAAAATGCGAAAATCTACTGTGTCTTCGCCTTCAGGGTCGTGCAGTCGCGAACAGTCAAGCTTTGTGTCGGTTTAATTGAAGTGGGAAACGCGGGTCGCGTTCGGCGCGTCTAACACTGCATCTGTCGTGGGGCATGACAATACGCCAATTACAGCAGTCGTGCACCGTCTGCCCCTAGACTACTGTAACTAAACTCCGTTTTCTATAACTTTTACGGAGCATAATCTGTACCGTAAAGGCCAACACAGTAGGTTAGTTAGTAATAACAGTGCAAAACGAATTATCTACACGGTGAGACACTCCAACAGTCAGTCACTTAACAAATCTATTCCAGATACCATAATCTTATACCATTCAAGAATAGATAGTCTACGGCCGTGTGCCTCGTACAATTCTGTGCAATAATTGATGATCTGGGTATAGATTTTAAGATGTCCCGTATCGTCCTTTAACGCGACACAAGGAGCAGTGTACCCTGATTAATTAAGACTGGTTACTCACAAATATGTCGTTGTTGTATTAAGATTCGACTTTGTCTCATCTGCATCCAGATGAGTCGTAGCTCGAGTCTGAATGTTCTTATCTACAGCGCAACATGCGATCTCATAAGACGCGTATGTAATCCATTTGTGTATAGGTTCATGTCACAGCTCTCCCTAGCTATGGTTGTATATGAACTACGCATGACATAGACAGGGCTATCTTCCTAGCTTAATGGTTAACTATGGGAACCGAGAGTGGACTAGTAGACATTCGCCCGTAACACTGATGGGAAAGAATCGCCAGACAGGTTTCCTGGAAGTGGAAGTTCTGCATGGCTTGTGCTGAAGAGCTCGCATAAAATTAGGGGTTATATTCCGACATTATTGTGGAAATGATTTTTTTACATACAACCGAGGACTATGCTTAGGAGTCGAGCTACTTTTTCCCTTTTATAGATAGAGAGGCAAGATTGGGTGATTCTGTAGTCGTCGTGGTCATTGACCGAACAAAGACCACAGTCTCGCCCTAGGATTGCTCAGCGATTGGCCAGGGGGGCTAAGATCCTGTGGTTCTAGAGCCAGTGTTGCCTTAGCATATCGGACGTGGGAAGGCTAGATATGCATTGCATTCACCGCGTTCCCCGAGCCTATTTATGCATGTGCAGAAGCCGGCATCCAATTTGCCGAACTAGCGCAGCTGAGCCACTGAAGATGTTCAACCTTTAATTAGGGTTCTTAGTTCTGAATCTAGGAACAGATAGAGAGGATATGCTGTGGGCCCCATCTCCACAACCTTGCTCTAGTCAGGTACGCAGCGTGATAGTGTGATAGCTCGAGCGCTTAGCTACTACATAGTCGAGCTAGTAGAATGCGCAGCCATCACTTATAGGGGCACGCGATTACTTCTTTTCAAACTCAGCTAGCTATCATGCGCTCCAGACCTTGAGATTACAGTACATTAGGATCTTCCCAATAAGTTTCCCAATTGAAGTTACATATAGAACCCCGCAGAGGTGAACAGCTAAGCCTGTGTCCCTGAGTATGGCCCGAGATCAAGTAGTTGATCATTATGAGCCGTTTCAATAAGTATGCGTTATCTATCTTTTCCTATATCAAATACGAGTGCCTTTCGCATTGTGTGAGGCTGAAAATTATTATTGCTGACCTACAGCCGAATTAAACTTGTTAGCGCGCAGAGTAGGTATAGCTGAACAAGCATAACGTAGCAGCCCACCGGCGAGGCCAGACAGCTAAGTACTTGTAGCTGAACACAAGCCTGCCAACGGCTTAGCTTTATCAATTCTATCCACATCATCAACTAAATATCAGAACTATGCACATCACTGAAAGACCCTTATATAGTCTTGCGAAGGTCTAGATACCTGGCCTTAGATGGCCCTTCTGGATGGTTGGCAGGACTTACAACAGTAGTGCCGGCTTCCGATAATGCTGCAAGGCCTTAAATAGCGCTTTAAAACTTGGCGAGCTTGGCAAGGCTATTCCAGGTCTAGCTCTACTATGAAGTCGTTCGAGCTATTTAATAAGGCTGAAAGTAGTGGAAGTTAGACCCACTTTTAGATGGGACTAAGCCATTGGTGGGCTATTGCCTTAAACCTTCCAGAGTAGCCTAAAGCCCAAAGTCGATTAAGATCTCCTTCGATATCCCGTCTTATTGGTTCTGATGGAAGATTCAGGGGTTGAGGCTGTTATCGGCCTGCAGCCACACCGCCATACATATTCCCATATAGCTGGTTTTTTATTGTTTCTCGGCAAAAGACCAGACGCCACCTTATCAATTAGCTCCCTCTGAAAACGCTAGTTGCGTGTGATTCAGCTCGATAATGAGTTACAGTCAACCCGTCCATTGACGCAATGCGCGGGATAACTACCACTTCGGGCTCAAATTGGCCATATAGCGTAGTAGCTGAACGAGCTATGAAGCGTCCGCGCAGGATCTACCAGCCCGATTGCATAATTAACAGATACTCGCCAGGCACCCTGGTTACAGTAGACCCGAGACGGTGGAAAGAGTGGGCTCTTTGACTGCACTACTTGGTCCCTAAGGGAGTCGAAGGGCCATGATCTAGTACACTTGGCACCTTGCTGTGCTTGAAGATGCTTGCAGCCAAAAGCCCTTGTCGAAGCCTATGCAAAGGCCCTGTGAAATCCGAACAATGGGTCTGTCAAAATCTTGTTACGAGTCTCAGGAACCGGCTGGCTGTGCCGGGAGGCGAGAACTATCTAATTGTACGAAGCCCAGGTGGGTAGTGTTGACAATAGCTATGGGTCGTGGACTCGGGTACGGAAATTTTACGATACCACTTACACGTGGCTGCAGGGCTAGTCCCTTTACATTGTTTGTATCCATTTACTATTTTCAGGACGGGATATTTTCCTATATTAAAAGACTGCCTCTCCTGCCGGTCGTGCGTGCCTCTGAGAGATTGTTGGTGTGTCCGTACATCCTTCATTTCGACGTGACAGACGTTAATCATAGAGGTCATCACCATCAGCAGAAGATCTAGTCATGCTTTTGAAATGCCTCGCACGGGCTGCGCTGCCCTTACAGCTCCTCTTGCTGCTCTGTCTTACTGTATCAGGTCAGCAGTTCATGGGTGACTCCTACAACAATAGTCTAGATACGGTACCAGGAGCAGAAATCGCCTTCTGGAAAATAACAGGTGGGAAATGCGGTATTGAACTCTTTGCGAGGCTTTAAGACTAATGGCAATGACAGACAAGAAAGGCAGAACGTTCACTCAGCTCAATTATTTCTCTCAGGCTGGCAACGGCCAACGTCTAAACCCAGCGAAAGTAAAACGAGCCGTCATCGTGATTCACGGTTTGCAAAGAGATCCTGGGACTTATATGTCAAATATGTTGAGTGCTTTGTCGCAAGTTCCACAAGGCACTGGACCAGATTTCACCAACACGCAGATCATTGGTACGGCCCCTGACTCCGCTCTAATAATGTTCCTGACTGATATGTACAGCTCCCTATTTCCCCAACGGCGACGACAAGGGCGTCGGTTACCCCTGGAACGCCTCAGCACCAGCCGGTGGCTACGGATCAACTTCGAGAGCCCTAGTGTGGAAGGGCTCTGGGTGGATGGATGGCGACAACAATCAATACCCCCGACTGGAAATCGCAACTTCTGCCTTTGATTGCGTGGATCAGATGATCACCTATTTCGCCAACAAGACTATGTATCCCAACATGAAGCAAATTGTTGTAGGAGGTCATTCAGCAGGGGCCCAATATGTGCACCGATAGTGAGTAATTTTTGGAGTTATTGCTTACCCTTTCGTGCGTTCTGGGATGCTTAACTCTTTTTATTTACTTCCGAACTTGACCGGAGAGTCATTACTGATTCATTCTCTTGCAGCGCCGCCGTTGGAAAGGACCTCAGCAGTGTACTTGGTAACATCGGCTTGACATACTGGATCGGAAACCCGAA
Source organism: Xylariaceae sp. FL1651 (assembly GCA_025201745.1). Taxonomy (NCBI): domain Eukaryota; kingdom Fungi; phylum Ascomycota; class Sordariomycetes; order Xylariales; family Xylariaceae; species Xylariaceae sp. FL1651. The sequence goes on along the minus strand of MU624236.1, from coordinate 1,331,231 downwards.
CTCTTATGTCTGGCTCAACTCGTCTCGACCTGTCGATCCAGGTAGCTGCTCGATTTTTGATGACTGGCGTTACGGCCTGCAAAACTACACACCCTCATACAATACCGATCTTATCAAAAAGGGCGCGGCAGCCGTCCAGGCCAACTACCAATCCAAGGCGATTGCCTACGCTCGTGCGCTACAGGACAGAGGCGATACGTCGTCAGACTGTGGTCCAGAAAGCACTGGAGCCACCAGAGACGAGCGTTTCTTTAACTTCATTCAGTGGTTTCCTCCTACATGTAGTAGCAGCGCTGTTTGTGATACCGTCGACTATGTCGATACTGGCCACGATGCCAGTGTCATGTTTGCATCCGCGGCCGGACAAGCCCGCTTATTCATCGATAACTTCAATGGCGACGGGTCTGTGGCGACGGACTTCTACTGTCCGCGACAAGCGGCTGGTGATAATCCGCACCCTGACTCTTCTTGTACTCAGATCGCCAATCAGCCACCTACGGGCTCTTACAACGGCATGACCTATCAAGGATGTTGGTCTGACCAAGATCCCCGAACGTTCTCAGTCCAACTGCCCGATGACCCCAACATGACCATTTCGTCATGCACTGCGCAATGTGCTCAAAAAGGTTACAAGTTGGCTGGCATGGAATACAGCGTTCAGTGCTTCTGCGGAAACCAACTGACCAGTAAAGCCATCCCGATCACCGAGCGCAGTTGCTGGGAACCTTGTGGCGGCAACTCTTCCCAGGTTTGTGGTGGAGACCAACGCCTGTCTGTCTGGGGTACACAAAAACCTACCGTTATATCTCCGCCAAAGGCACCAGCGACGATCGGGAATTACCAATACGCTGGATGCTACTATGATAACAATCCGTCTAAGGCTTTGACAACTGCCAAGCCGGGCGGTTCGAGCATGACTCTGGAAAGTTGCGCGGCATCTTGTGCAGGTTTTACCTACTGGGGCGCCGAGTATGGAGGAGAATGTTATTGCGGAAATTCCCTGACCACAGGAAACACGAAGGTTGCGGATTCGGACTGCCAGATGACCTGCAATGGAAACCAGACCGAATATTGCGGCGCTGGTAACCGTCTCACCCTTTACTCACTCAACGGCACTGCAGTAGTTTATGGTGATGGCGGCAGCCCCGGCGGTAGTGGTACAGCTACGTCTACGCAGTCCTCTACTGGTACCGCAACTACGTCCACACAGTCGTCTACTAGTACGGCTTTGACGTGCCCTACCAGTGACGGAGCGACTTACGTGTCATCAGGGAAGACCTTCTCTATAAAATGTGGCATTGATCACGCCGGTGGTGACCTGAAGTCGTTGACTACTGACACATTTTCTGGTTGTATTGACGCATGTACTGCGACTACTGGCTGTGTTGTTGTGGCCTATTCCGGGTCTGCGTGCTATCTTAAATCTTCTGTTGGTGCTGAAGTTAATGATGGCGTATGGGGAGCCGTCCTCGTAACCGCAAACAGCGGGACGTCTACAGGAAGTCTGTCAAGCACTACTCCAACAATTACCAGCTCAGTGGTCACCAGCGCGACTACTTCTCAGCCGTCGACTACCCCAAGCTCTACTCCTCTAGCATGCCCTTCCAGTGATGGATCGACTTATGTATCATCAGGGAAGACCTTTTCCATTAAATGTGGCATCGATCACGCCGGTGGTGACCTGAAGTCGTTGACTACTGACACATTTTCTGGTTGTATTGACGCATGTACTGCAACTACTGGTTGTGTCGTTGTGGCCTATTCCGGGTCTGCTTGCTATCTAAAGTCCTCCGTTGGGGCCGAAGTCAATGACGGCGTATGGGGAGCCGTACTGGTGACCTCAAGCGCTGGAACCTCTACGGGAAGCCTCTCAAGCACTACTCCAACAGTTACCAGCTCGGCAGTTACCAGCTCAGTGGTTACCAGCGCAACGACTACTCCAAGCTCTGCGCCCCTGGCGTGCCCTGCCAGTGATGGTAAGTCCTATGTATCATCAGGGAAGACCTATACCGTCCAGTGTGGCATTGACCATGCTGGTGGTGATCTAACATCATTGACTACTGATACATTCTCCGGCTGTATTGACGCTTGTACTGCAACCAAGGGCTGTGTTGTCGTGGCCTACTCTGGGTCTGCTTGCTACCTCAAATCATCCGTTGGAGCTCCGGTTAGCGATGGAGTATGGGGAGCTATCCTTGTCACCTCGAGCGCTGGAACCTCGAGTGCGGGAACCTCTACAAGGAGCCTGTCAAGCACTTCGCCAACGATTACAAGCTCGGTGACCACTAGCCCGACCACTTCCCCGCCGTCGACTACAACGAGCTCTCCAATAGCGAGCTCTACGCCTATAACTTGCCCTGCTAGTGACGGTTCGACGTACGTGTCGTCAGGGAAGACCTATACCGTCCAGTGTGGTATTGACCATGCTGGTGGTGATCTAACATCATTGACTACTGATACATTCTCCGGCTGTATTGACGCTTGTACTGCAACCAAGGGCTGTGTTGTCGTGGCCTACTCTGGGTCTGCTTGCTATCTAAAATCCTCCGTTGGAGCCCCGGTTAACGATGGAGTATGGGGAGCCATTCTTGTCACCTCGGAGCCCAGTGCAGGAAGTACTACGAAAGGCCTCTCAGGCGCTAGTTCAACAGTTACGAGCTCAGTGGTCACTACAAGCTCAGCGATTACTAGCCCGGCTACTTCCCGGTCATCGACAACGTCCACGTCGGCAACAACAAGCTCTACTACAAAGTCTAGCTCAACGATAACCAGCTCGACGACCACCTCTCGACCGTTGACTACATCTACCTCGACAGTAATGAGTTCCACGACTACTTCCCGGTTGTCTACGTTGTCTACTTCAACGATAACAAGCTTTACGACCACTACCAAGTCGTCGACAACAAGCTGTGGTGCAACGTCAACAAGTTGTGCGACCCCTTCGCCTTCCGCAGTCACCTGCCCCAAGAACAATGGCACTATATATACCGCTACCTCCGGTACTAACTTCACCGTTGAATGCGGTTTTGAGCGTGCTGGCGGTGATATGGCCGCCCCTAATCCGGTGTGGATATCAGGCCTCGCTGCTTGTTTCGAAGCCTGCGGCGCCAGGGACGGATGTGTGGCGGTTGCAATGTCCGGCAATGCATGCTATCTCAAGAAGTCCGTGGGCACGAAGGTCTTTGATGGTGTGAACGGAGGAACTCTTCACTAGAACAAACTTTAGTCGCGGCTCTTCGACGGTCTTTTTCACAGACTTGTGATCTAGCTTCAAGTCCAGCTCTTTTCTTTATCCTGCGCCGCGCCATACTGCTATTCAACAGAGGCTCAGTTTTCATTTTATCGGCATTTAGAAAACAGGCACATAGAGTTCAAACACCATTTCGAGTTCTTATGTTCAACCTTCAAGGAACGAACCGAAACAAGGAGCACGTCAGCCCGTTTCGGTAAGAGTCGAAAGAAATACTGGGCAGGTGCGGTAGGCATCATATAGACTGGAATGTTTATGATAAACGTACCTTGCCAGAGATTGGTGTAGAAGATGGACATCCGGGGGTTAGGGTAGGAGGTAAACCCAGGGTCAATAAGCACCTACCTAATGATAATATGACTCGAGAAATCGATCCCGGGTCAGAGCTAAGATAAAGTCTACTTATGATTGTACATATTTTTTATTGGTATATAGCATGGTATTGCTACTTTCAGGTTGCGCTACATTCATATTCCAACACCAACGTTGTGGGATTTAGACGTCAATAAGCTCTTAATAGAATCTTAAAAATCATTATTTTACCAAGCAAAGCCATAGGAGGTTGGGACGATGCATAGACTGTTAATGTCGCCACTAAACTCTACAAATAATGATGCGCTGGGAGCCTCCAACAGTTAATTCAGCCTACTAGCTCTTGCTTATCGTTTCCTCCTTAATACTTCAGTCGGAACGCGAAGATTAGAGTGACCTCATCGTTGGCATCCGCTAGCGGCCAGATCGCGACTATACCGCTAGCCCTTCACCCGATCTATCCGGTTGATTCTTGGTCTTGAACTGTGCCTATTCCTTCGTTGGTCTAGACATTCCCAGGCGCGATAGGCAAGGCCTCTGCACGTTCCTGCAGATGCGCGTCATGATTGTCTTCAGCTGTCAAGAGGTGTTGAGCCAGAGTAAAAAGTGAGATCGACAGTAACACAGATTGCATACTGTGATATCCTTACCCCCAAATGCCAAAACGTCATGTTCAAATGCTCCTAGATTCAAAAGCTCGGGCTGCTAATCATCAGCTGAATATCAAAGTATCCAGTTGTCCAGCCGAAGAAGAGTGCAGATTCCTCCTGTCCCTGAAATATCGTGAAACTTTTATATTACAAGTCAATAATTGTACGCAGCAGACTGGCAAGGTCAACGCCAGGCTAGAGAAGGTTGGTGCGAACTTAGACACATGAATATGACAATAGATTTTACATGTGATATTTCCATTTTTCAACTTCCATAATATATTGATCCAGACACTTAAGCGATACCTTCATCTCGTGCATCGTGTGGCTTATCATATGCTGATGGCAAGCCGTTGAACGAGTTAAGTGAACATCCCCCGGTAGGACCAATGCGACGAGCCCATAACTCGGATGATAGGGGCTGTCCTTTAGTGCCACTGTCAGTGAATGCGTGCGGCGTGCGGTTATTAGGAAACAGGTAGCCATAAATGCACCCTATGGCAAGGCATACGTACTGGCATGACCACCGGGCCTGTACGTGGGCGACGCTGTCCTCACCCGGAAAGGAATCAAGTCGTCTTGAAACAAGTGATCATGCGCGGTGCGACGCGATCCGATTAAAGTTCCCTCAGTGGAAGCGGCGTGTCGCTCTACCCCAGACGCGTCTCGCCTAGCCACCAAGCCAGCGTGGTCGTTCGACGTTATCCAATGTATAACGAGGACACTGAGGAAAACTGTGACGGGGTTACCACTTGTAGCTTCCCGGGTTCCTAAAGCCCGACTTAACGTACTGTCACTTTTACAACATAGTAAACACAACCCGGCTGTTTCACCATCCAAAGCCAGTAGTGCCGATAGATTTCTGTGTCATAGATGCCTTAGCTGAGATAGTTGTCCCCGGCGTGAGCTTCTCTTACGCAACAGTGGTTGCGAGAGTGCAACAGGTCCCAATCAGGGTCCGCCTCCCCACTTTACGCAGCCTCTCGTCTGTGTTGTTCTGGGGCATGCCTGTGTTTGTTATATGCATAGCTCCAGATCGCCATTTAACACGCAGAGAGTACGATTCTGAAACTGTTAGCCGTAGATAAATAATTTCGGGTAGAGGCATTGGAAAGCGCACTTGCTAATGGGATAAGAAATAGAGTTGTAAGATACACCTAGCTGTAATTAATATTCCTAACGCCCCGTTGCAGATCCGGACTATAGAACTTACGTTGATAACAACGTCGAACGAGATCGAGGGTATAAGGGCATCACGCTCCAAGCCGATCACGCATACACCATCGGTCAGGTTGTTTATACGGCTAGACTACTAATAAGCACGTTGTTCCAGCAATACCCAGTTCGCATGGCACTAACTATATGAAGAATATAATAGTCAAGACAATATAGACTCCTACTTAATATTTAGCATGTGTTAACAAATAGGTCCCAAGACCCTACCTATCATCACGAAAGAGTTGAGAATATAAAGTTTTGATCTGAGGCGGCTTCGAAATGTGCCTCGAACAATATGCTGCATAATGGATTAGTTAGGAATTTAGCAGTATTTAAGAGCAGGAGGACGCACTGCCCGATCAACCAAGAATAGGTAAATGAGCTGGGTGGTGAATCAATATCTGCTACTAGCTGTTCGAATTGGAAATTTGGTGGCCTACGATCTAGTATAAAATCAGTGGATATCTCCTATGGCGCCTCGCATTTGTTAGTATGCACATACCTTCGATACAACATAGGCGCTAAGACACAGAATTATTGTTGCCTGACATACTAAGAAGTGGCCATTGATGTCGAAGGAGAACTGTAGTATAGATGAGGCGAGAATGAAAAGGAACGAGTCAACGTATATCGCGAGCACCACTGTCATGCCATCAGTATTCGTGTTAAGCCTTCTTTCGTCAAGTAGTCGAGACGTACGCCATATGAGATACGGCAGCTTTCGCCAGTTCTTGATTGCAATATACCTAACCGCTATGAGTTCGTCAGCCTTTCCAATTATCTTTGGGGTAGTTGTGCGCCTATTAACCGAAACAGGAGCAGCAGACGCTGCTGGCGAAGATGGCCAGTATCACGTTGCATATTCTTCCCGCCAATGGCTCTGGATAATGCCCAGTTGACTGCCTAACTGCCAAATGAGAACCACCGGCAGCATGGCTTTCGAGACTGGAAACGACTGGTATCGTAGGGGTAGTAAGATATGGTAGAAACATAGCGACGGCTGCGCTGGGAATTGTGATGTCACCGGCGTTCTAACCGCCTGGGAATTCGGACTTGTTTCTTGCCCTCGGCGATTCTATTACTTGTTCGGTAATCAGATGAAAGGCGGCCATTCGCTGCTCGTGAATAGTGGTGCTAAACAGCGATTCTCGTTGTTGCATATTCTCTGCTGGTATGGATCCAAGGCCGCCGTTGTGTCTTCGTTCAAATACAAGCTTTTGAAACGCCTGAACAATTGAGCAGAGTCTAGAAGAAATCGACTGGAAGGCCAAATTATACGACGCACTGATTAACCACTCTCTTTACATCCTGAGGTTGATCTCGATCTTGGTGCAGAATGTGGCTTGCGATCCAATTAAACGTGGAAATAATAAAGGAGGGTAGACTGTGTGTCATAAAATCTATTTGTGCGGAGAGCCTCAACCTAAAATGGCCTTTTCCATAATCTCCTACGCTTGCCAGATCCCCGAATGGACTCAATATAAAGTTTCAGAGAAATGCTCGGAGCTTCTACTGCATTTTCACTGATTTCTCTGGTAGGCGGGCGGGGGAAGGTCGGGCTCCGCCGTTTGAATTTGCAAGCACCTTAAAACTCCGTGATCCTTGTTATAACACGGATTATCTTCTGGGGCATGAGGATAGTATGCCTGGTTTGTAGTTGTGATGACATTCAGGGTCCTTATTCCTCGATATTGAGCTCATCTCAAATATGAAATATTGCCTGTGAGATGACAGCGAACAGGCATCCCATCTCTATTGCTGAGGGCCATAACTAGGCTAATGGGAATAGCTACTTAAGCCGAAATTCATCACTGAACTCGATCAAGGCACCACTTCTAAGCCGTAGCTCGTCTTTACTTATTAGAATACAACGACTCGAGATCGATCTAAAGAACCACGTCTCTAATCGCGTTCACCAAAAGCAGTCACATTTTTAGGGGCCTATCACGTCGTTATCTTTAGTTTATTCAATACATACGTGCCAAACTTTACTAAGTAGTGAGTAATATAGCGTGAGAAACAGTGTATAGAGCATTCTGTAAGTGTCCACAGTGCCAGACCTCCATAATTTCTATGACATCAATATACGCAATAGCCCAACGAGTTCTTTAAGGTAGACGCGAGGGAACAGTGTATCCAAACGCTTCAAACAGTGTTCACAGTGTTCAATCTTAATGATGGTGGCGGGCGGTGGTGGATCCATGCACTGCTTTTCTATGTAGTCTCTACAGGGCCAGCTTGCCTCTCCACTATGAAAGTCAATTGGCCGAAGGATTGGACGAAGAATAATATTACCTCCACGAATAAAATGATCACTAGTCGCTGATCAGGTGGCACCACCAAAATTCTTGCAATATAATTATCTGCTGAGGCTGTCGGAAAAATAATTGGAAGACATTTTTACCACCACCACTACACCCCTGGCAGTTCTTCCAATTATTATTTCGATAGCCTCGTCTGCTTCCATCTCAGCACTTAGGGGCGGCTATTTCATATGTTGGTAGCTTGAGTGTTAGGAACGTACTGCAAAATGAGAAACGGCTTTCGAAACTGGACAAAGGAGGGCTGCATGATACGGGAGTCTTAATGCGCATGAGTAGCCTCCCCATACTCGATTTTGTCAATGCCTTATAGGCAGTTCTCAATTAGGAGTGGAAATGGGACACTAAGCATGTCTCAAAAACACTAGTTTGAGTAAGTACGCAAAGACTCCCAAGAACACGTAACTTTCCAATTCAAGAAAGAATAGGAGAGGCTCTAATTACCTCCTTTCTGCTCGCTGGATACTGCTGCCTACTCCGCCCGATATCTAGCTCAAGTTGATAATTATGCCTATATAGGTTCATCCCACGTTAATTCCATAAGACTTCATACCAATCGACCTAAGCAGTTGTCCACAAGTTGACCCCAGCGTGGCGTTATGGGAGTGGCGGCATGCTGATAGGAAAGTCATAAGCAAGCATAATGGCGCACGACACCAGGGCCACTTCTTCAAATCATAATACGTACATGTAGGACTGCGAAGTATCTTCTTTTATGCATTTCACAAATATTAAACTTACGTTGACATTCCTAATATATGATCAAGTAGAGGTGCATCAGATCTGTACTCACGACCTTAGTAGGCTACTTCCAGTCCTGGAGTAAGCCATAATGATATTAGGATGACAGCCTTGTCTGCCAGGTTTATATGCTTTTTGTGCTTTGCTTATGTTCATCAGCCACGTCACCCTCGGCACTCCGAGTAGTTCGAAAACATCTTGACCCCACCAAGGGATTCTTTGTAAATTTATGAGCTACATTGTAATAATGCTATTGTGTGTTGGAAGTGGCTGGCAAGTACTAGTTAATGGTCAGCGCGCTATGGGATAATTACTTACGGAACTGGCTGCCTGGGAGTTGGGTAGCATGAATAGAAATTGTATAGGAATAGCTATTGCAAGGCGGATATTTCCTGCTCGCACCTATATATGAGTAAATAACACACGTCTCAAGATGTGGCCTTCGAGTCATCGCTTTTAAGTAGAAAGTCTTATATAGTGCTCATGCACGGCGGTGAATTCATACAATATGGCTATATAACTATTGCGGTGGCTTCAAGCTACGTGTCTTGTGGTTATCAGAGAGAATTGGGGGCTGGGGGGTGGGAAGTTCACACTGCGGCCCAGCCTGTTACAATTCCTTTCTGGTTTCAAGGAATTATTCAAGGCTGGTAACTTGTGTCCATATTATATTGTCTATTGTTAAATAACGAAATTACGAATTCCTCAATTACAGAGTCCGTAGAAGAAGATAAATTAGGCACAAGAACCGTCGTTGCGTCAGAAAGGGAATCACTTCGAGACATAACTTTGGCGAGTTTTCAGGTCGGATATTCCGTATCAGGACAGGAAAAAGGAATGTAATAACGAAAGCGGATCGCCGACATTCTACCAATTAGTTGCACTAATTTGAGCGAGTATGAAATGTAGATATTTCCACTAAACGGTGTATTGCACGAGATGGGGTGTCAAGAAACTGATACTACTCCCCCCAAAGCGTTACCAGTACGTATTGGGGGAAAGAGATTGTCCTGAGTGAGAAAGCTGATTTACAACTAAATCACAGTCTTTAGGAATTACACAAACATATTCCTTTTACTAGATTGGTAAGCATCGGAGAATGGCTTGGAGAATTCTCCTCAATGTCTTTGAAACACTCATCGTAATAATTATCGAGTGCCACCCCCTTTTCCCCTCCCTCCCTTAGGTTTATTCGTTCTGTACCGACTTCCATTGGACCGTCCACACCAAAAGCTGCGGCCCGTAGCCGTGCGAGTAAAGCTTGTTTCTCTCGAACCGGTCACCGGGGCTGCACCGATCACTCCAGTGATGTGGGAGGCCGCGCCAACTCATCTTGCTGACCGATTGGCCATCTGTGCTGAGGTGTTGACCTTCAGAGAGCGGGAATCGCCATTTAACGGCCCAGGTTACAATGTCCTCCATCTCCTGACGTTTATTCTCGGATGTCTCGAAGTCGATTGTTAGGGTCTTCAGCTTCGACATATTTGAGAATAACCGTCCCCACACTTCTGGCCCGAAATCAACATTTCCCGTTTCTGCTAACATGTCCTGACGCATAAGATTCACAGTGTGCGGGTAATAGCAATTGCCTTTGAAAGGGTTGATCCTAAGTGTTGCGTCATTTTCCCAGTCCCACCAGTCACTGCGGCGCAGTGTAATACGCAGGTGTTCGAGATTAGGGAACCAATTGTCAGTGCGAGTTACTTGCAGCAACTTGTCTTCTAACCAGTACTGCTGAAGGAACAGGCGTGCTGATCGTACCAGGTCCTTCTGTTGTAGACCCGGCACGGGAGCCGGTTCGCTTAGCCTCGATTTGATGAATCCAATCATGTCGGCACGCGAAACCTTTGATCCGTATCTGGGAGGTCCGCGGTCATAGCCACAGTAGAAGCGTTGCTCAGTTTGCAAGAGCGGTAAGGAATGGGCCCTATCCGCAATCAAGAGTCAGCTACTACTACTTATATTATGCTTCCATGGTCTTTTTTGTGTGCACGCATAAGCAATGAGCCCCAAAAATATCATGAGGGAAGAACACAAAATTCCAGAATGCGTACTCGAGATAGGCTCGCCGACAGGTTAGCAACAAGGCAACCCCAACCGTCGTCGGCTCGGTGTTATCAAACCGAAGCCAGTCGAAACCGTCTTTGGCATCCCGTGCTATGGCACTCGGCGGCACAGAACCTGTACTTAAGTGGTCAGTTTCCATATATTAATAATGTCTTCGTAGTAGATGCATTTGGTATGGAAGCAGCCGAGTCGGAAATGCGTAACCAGATGACACTAGTCATTCAGCTACAGGACTGAAACACGACAGATTGACTTACGACTGCGGTGCAGTGGGTTTTGCAGTGGGCTGGATATCCTAGTGATTTTTTCTTTGACATACTCGGCTAGGGAGGAGTCAGGGATCTCTGGCATGGGCGCTGGATCATGTGAAAACTGAACTAAAGTATCTCGACCGAATACTGCAGCATGAGGAGATGGAGACTCTGTCATAGCATACTCGAATATGAGATTTCTAATCTCGGTAGGGATGAGACCACTGTAAAAGGGAGATGAGAGCTGAGAATTGATCTCTTGCGTCTCAAGGTGCTGGTATAGATTGAACCAACCAGAGGCGGATTTATGGGTTCTAGCGTGGCCAGGCATGGAGAGATATTATCTACCCGAGCACAAAGTAGGTAAGATGTATAAATGACGTGTTTTCTTTTTATTTAATGATTACTGTTCAATTTTGAACTTTAGGAGGGAGAGAGAGGACGGGAAAAAAGGGTCAACGTTAATGTTATTGTTGGTGTTGATGATGGTGGCGTCGTTTGCCTAATGACGGCAGGCAGCACAATGGAGGTTTCATCTTGATTGGTGCTGGAACAACATCGGGGCTGTACTGTTCATGAAAACAAGCATGCTAGAAATCTGGGTCACATTGATCCCCAGAAAGTCCTGAGCCAAGCTGGCCCGGAACCATTGAGTGCGTAAAGACCGTTGCGGACCTGTTGTTCCTGTTACGAGAGGAGGACATAGGGATGATTACCAGCAATCACATATTCAGTGAGTTCCTCAAACGGCAAGTCATTCCACGGAAGCAATTTATGCATCGACTGATGACCCCGCTCGTCGTAAGTGTGTCGGCTGCCTTTTCTTTTTGTATGTTTAGTTGCTCAACCTGACAAGACACGTGAAGAGCGGGATCCCTTTGGAAGCAGGTATCTGTAGGCTGACTTGGCTGAGGCGAACTAATGTCGTTGGCCGTCATTGATGTGGGGCATCCTGGATAGTGGGACAATGCAAAAGCTTGAAGAATACCGGTACAAATGTACGGTACATAGGTACCTTGAATGCAGCCTGTTTTGCCGATAATCTCCCGGCACTAAATTCTACTGCAGCAGAGCTAGTCTAGAGCTGGGATGCTGCAACCAGACACTGACCAGAGCCCTACTGGGAAAGAGTCTCCTCGCGCGCCGCGACAAGCCAGTGTCAACCGCCGACCGCCAACGATTTTTCTCGTCAGTCCAACCCGCCCACCACTCTTCCTCGTCCTCTTCTAGCGAAAACAACAGGTAGGACAGACGCCAATATGCCGGTTGTCAAAGGGGGCGTCTGGACGAATATTGAGGACGAGATCCTCAAGGCCTCCGTCTCTAAATATGGCCTGAACCAATGGGCTCGCGTGTCATCCCTGTTGCCCCGAAAGACTCCCAAGCAGTGCAAGGCAAGATGGAGTGAATGGCTGGACCCGAGCATCAAGAAGATCGAATGGAGCAAGGAGGAGGATGAGAAACTGCTGCATCTCGCCAAGTTGATGCCTACACAATGGCGGACTATCGCTCCTATCGTCGGCCGCACCGCAAACCAATGCCTCGAGCGCTACCAAAAACTTCTCGACGAGGCCGAGCAGCGAGAATCTGCTGGTCTTGGCCTCACTGGGCCCGAGGGTGGCGAGACACAAGCACCTACCGCTGACGACGTGCGGCGGTTGCGCCCTGGCGAAGTCGACCCGGACCCTGAAACCAAGCCAGCGAAGCCTGACACCATCGATCTCGACGAAGATGAGAAAGAAATGCTGAGCGAAGCTCGAGCCCGCTTGGCGAATACACAAGGGAAAAAGGCGAAGCGGAAGGCCCGCGAGCGTCAACAAGAGGAGTCTCGTCGCTTAGCTGCCCTGCAGAAGCGGCGTGAACTTAAAACGGCTGGCATCAACATTAAGGTCGTTACTCGCAAAAAGGGTCAGATGGACTATAATGCCGACATCCCATTCGAGAAAGCGCCTGCGCTCGGGTTTTACGATACTGCAGATGAACAGAGGCGGAACGAGTTTCAGCGAGCGAACTTCGATCCCCGCAAGCAACAGCTTGCGAACAAGCGCAAAGGCGAACAGGATGACGAGGCTGACAGGAAACGAAGGAAGAACGAGAAGGATGCTCCTTCAGCTGCTACGCAAGCTGCTATCAAGGCCGGCCAGATGCAGAAAATCCGCGAGGCAGAGCAAAGCAGCAAGCGAAGGGCGCTGAACTTGCCAGCACCGCAAGTAAGCGAAGGCGAGCTCGAAGATATCGTCAAGATGGGTATGATCGGCGAACGTGCCAACCTTCTTGCGCAGTCTAGCGAGAACGACGCAACAAGAGGCCTAGTCAACACATACTCAACACTTAACAGCCAAACGCCGATTAGAACTCCAATGGCCCCAGCACAGGAGGACCGCGTCGCTACGGAGATCAGAAATATTCGAGCGCTTACAGAAAACCAGTCGGCTTTACTTGGTGGCGAGAATGCTGATCTTGATGAGGGATCTGGGTCTACAGGTTTCGAGGGTGTCACGCCTCGAAAGCAGGCCATCGCGACGCCTAACCCCTTAGCTACTCCATTACGGAATGGCATGAACGGCGTTGGTGCTACTCCGCAAAGGGTCGGGCAAACGCCTTTAAGGACGCCTCGTGATAATTTTGCACTCAATAGAGGTGATAATGAAATGGCTTTAGCGGGAGGTGCTACGAATGATATGCGCCTTCGCGAGTTATCTTTGAGACATCAGCTCAAGCAAGGGCTGTCGTCTCTACCCAAGCCAAAGGAAACCGAGTGGGAACTCGAACTTCCCGAGGATCAACAAGAAGTCACTGCGGCAGAGGAGCTCGAAGAAGACGCTGAAGTAAGAGACCAACGAGAACGTGCTATTCGGGAGGCTCAAGAACAGCTGGAGCGGAAGAGACGAACTCAGGTGATGCAGAAGAACTTGCCTCGACCAGAATTCGTAGACATTGAGGCTCTTGTTCGAGAGGCATCTGCGGTATCCGATCCAATAGAGGCATTGATCGCTAAAGAAACCGCTCTTCTCATTGCCAACGACGCTGTCCGATACCCCACTCCTAGCTCAAAAATTAAGGGCACTCCGGTCCGTCTACAGCAAATAGATGATACCTCACTGGCTGAGGCTCGGCTGAAAATCTTGATGGACGTCAAGGACAAGCCGAAACCAGAAGAAGTCCAAGCCGTCTGGGAGCGGGAAAATAGCAATGCGCTGCTGTTAGGCTTGGGGTGCTACGAGGACGACGAGGAAGAGGACCAGGTGGCTGCTATGAAATCCGCATTCGAGGTAAGCTAGGATCCGTAGATTCATTTTACAAGTTTCTAGAATGGTGACTAACGAGGCTGCAGATCGCGCAAGAATCTACGATAGCCACCGCGGAGAAGTGTTCCAAGTTGGAAAAGAAGCTGAGCCTCCATTTGGGCGGATATCAGCAACGAGCGAAAACGCTCCGCTCGAAAATGGGAGAAGCGGCGGAGGCACTTGAGAAGGCTAGTTTTGCGCTAGAAGGTTTCAGGACCTTGGCCGTATCGGAAGAAATTACTATCAGGAGTCGTCTAGAGGCGCTCAGAGAGGAAGTCAATTATGTCAGTCGCAGGGAGAGAGAAGCCCAAGAGGTGTATCGGCAGACCAAAGAAGAACTAGACGGTTTCACGGATGGCGTCAACGGCTATCATTAAAATGTATTACTTTATCGAGAAACTGTATGATAATCACAAATTGTATAATTGTGGGCTTAGGGAAATACCCACGGCTACTTTTGAACCAAACCTGAAGGCCGTACTGGGGGTATCAAATCTAGATTCAGGTCCTACCTAAATGTTGCTTCTTGGGACTTTTATTTTTTCCCCAGCCGTGGTAGCTTAGTAGGCAAGATCAACAACACGCTGACGGCAGCAACGCCCAGACAGACCAAAAAGGTGACCCTGCAGGCAGCCTCATAGCTCATGATGACCTGGTCCTTGGCGCGGCCGTCGGATAGCTTAGCCACAGCCTCGACGCTGCTGCGCACGCGCTCGATGAACTCCCTCTTCCACTCCTCCCCTCCTCCTCGGCCGTCGCCGTCGGGAGGGGAGGGGGTCACAAAAGCGACGAGGTACCCCAACAGCGCGTTCTGGAACACGAGGCTCGAGCACGCGACGCCGAGCACGCGGCCCAGCGCGCGCCAGAGCTGCAGCGTGCTGGTGACGACGGCCTGGTCGCGCTGCGCCGACGCGGCGAGCACCGCGATGAAGGTGCCCGGGAACTGGAAGCCCTGGCCCGCGGCGGCGGGCACGAGGCACAGGAGGTACGCCCACGTCGGCCAGCCGCGGCGCATGGTGGCCAGCAGGGCGGTGCCGGCGAGGAAGCAGACCGTGCCGAGGAGCAGCGGCCACCGCAGACGGCGCGTGCGCGAGATCAGGACGCCCGTCGCCGTCCCGGTCAGGGAGGCGGCGGCTACCGGGACCACGAGGTACAGGCCGGACTGGGTGGCGGACTTGAGGAGGACTGCCTGGAAGAAGAGGGGGCTGTGGATATGACGACGCGTGATGAGTTAGTGGTCTGGCTGGCTGGCTGGGTAGAGAGCTAACTGCGTACGATAGAAAAGGGAGAGAAAGAAAAAAAAGAAAAAAGAAAAAGAAAAAGAAAGATGAGACTTTGATGACTTACGCGTTAAACAGGATTGCGTCTACTAGGAAGGAAGCCAGAAAGTTTGAGAAGATAATATTAGCCCGTGGCGTGCTATGGAGCAAGACGAGCGGCATGATTGGCCGCTCGGCGTGGCTCTCGACGTATAGACATGTCGGAAAGCAGACGCCGAATGTAACGAGCGAAGCGATAATAAAAGGGTGAGACCCTAGCCACGAGTTAGATTATGCTATGTATACATCACATTTGTGAAAGGGGCACTAAAGTATGGGTTTGTAGAGTCAGAATGTACTTACACGGCAAGATATTGCCACCCAAATTCTACATCGCGAAAATCAATTATCAGCTTCTCAACTCTGCGCACAACAAAAGATAGGCGCGCTTTGCCCGTAGGTAGGACGGCAGCACCATATGCAAAACTCACTAGACCCAGGATCAAAAACGTAGTCGACAGAGTCAGCAGCGCCGAGCCCTTGAAGTCGAACGCGCGCATGGCCTGCGCGAGCGTTTCCTTCTTCTTCTGCTTGCCCAGGTCGGCCGGCATGCTGAAGAAGGCGGTAGCGAGGCACAGCAGCACGGGGAAGACCTGGACGCCGAATTCCCAGCGCCAGCCAAGCGTGTCTGCCAGTGTGCCGCCAAAGGCGGCGCCTGACGCTGCTGCCAGTCCGTACACGATGTTGATGTAGCTTTGGAAGGTGCCTCGACGCCTGAAAAAAGAAGTAGGCTGGATTAGCGAATGCTTATTAGGTTACGGGTAATTCAGTTTTGGAGAGTGAAGCCTCCATATCGTATCCTATTCTTTGAATACGAACTGCTTGCTGTCCGCAGCTTAAGATCACACGAAATAAGAGAAGCTGATGAAAGGCAGAACCGGAAAAGGGGGGAGTAGCATACTCAATTGGCACGCAATCGCTGATAGAAATAGCCCCTAGCGTCATCATGCCGCCGGCGCCCAGCCCGCACACGGCGCGTGCCGCGATAAAGCTGGCCATGGACCCTGCGAGCGCGCACCAGGCCGTGGCGGCCGCGAAGACGGCCATAGTGGCGAGGTAGAGCGGCCTGCGGCCGGTAGTGTCAGACAGGCGGCCGACGAGCGGCTGGAAGGCCGTTGACGTCAGGAGGAAGGCCGTTGTGAGCCAGGATGCGCTGTTGGACGAGTGGAAGTACGACGTGATGACCGGGTGCGACGACGCCATGATCGTGCTGTCGAAGTTCGCGATGAAGTACGTCAGCATGATGCCCGCGAAGACTACGTGGAACCGGCGCGGATGCGTGTCAACGAGGAAGGTTGACGGCTTGTTGTCATCGTCGTCATCGTCGTCATCGACGGTGGCAGCATCGCTCCCGCCAGACGAGTCGGAATTTGCCTCTACGTCTAAATCGCCTGGTATGCATTCTTGCAACACCGGCTTGAGCGGCCCAGGAGCAAGGTTTGCTGGGCTGTCTTCTGCCCAAGAGTCGTTGCCTCGGGCACGATTTGCATTTTGTAGGAGCGCCGTGTGCTCATCTGGCTGATCTTCGTGATCATGAACCCCATCAGGCTGCTGCTCGTTGTGAGCCATTATATTAATCCTCTTCCAAATATTCTTTGATAGCTGGAAGTCCAAGTGGCATGGGCGAAGTCGCTGAGACAAGCTGAGAGGTCATGAAGCGGGATTAAACGAATATATGTTGTGCGCATGAGGCTGAAGGTAGGCTGTTTAACCCTGAATCACCATCAGGCTGTTTTCGGGGCTATTTAATTTCTGAATCATCCACTGGAGCTTTTTGGTCATCCTTTACTTTCTTTCCATCTTCGTGACGCACAAGTAGATAAATTAAGGGTCCATAAAATGAGATTGAATGGATATATCTTATATACGTGAGGCTGAAGGTAGGCTGTGTAATCCTGGACCATCATCAGGCTGTTTTCGGGGCTGTTTAGCTTCTGAATCGTCTACTGGAGCTCTTTGGTTATCTTTTAATTTCTTGTTATTTTCGTGACACACAAGTCTCATTCAGTATGAGAAAAGAATTTCAAGGTGTGCATCTTCCAGATGAGCTACCGACACTAAGAAAGACGAAAAGTTGGAAGAGCGTTGGTCCGCGCCGGAGTGCTCAGCTAGTTAGTGTGGAGTTGAGGCGAAATGTATGCCGATATGAACCCCACATTCTTCCGGTACCATGTATTTCTCCGGACAGTCTGAATCGGGTCGGCATCTCCCATCGTATCCCAATTCATAGCGCCATATACAATAGCAACACTGGAGATGCAATCATTTACATGTTATACCGAGTCAATTCGGACATCTCGCAAACTTTGTGCCGTCCAGGCGTAAAATACAAGCGTACAGCTCTATGCCATCAGGGACATTGGGTTCCTAATCCATCTATTCTTTGTACTCCATGCCTCAGGGTATTCATTCGTTATGCCATCGTACAAAGCGGCTACACAGTGAACCATAAGACGTATCTTAGACATCTTTTGATTCTGCTTGGGAGGCACCACATAGGACACCAGCGCCTATTATTCCTCCGTCGTGACATGGGCTCAATACCACCCTAACAGGAGCATGATCCCCGAACTCTGCACTAATGATCGAGTCTAGGAACCACTGGCAGTCCGATAGGTAATCTTGAAAATGAACTATACATCCGCCAGTGTATCCCACTACTAGGTTCATCTTTGCCGCCACTCCATTTGTCGATTGTTGATTCGTCTTTATCCTTAGCGGATTTGAAAGCGGAATATCATCAGCACAGGCGAGCAGCCCTACAATAGCGGCAGCAACCAGGCCCGAGGCCCTGATTTCGATAGATTTGACGATATGATACAACGCTACGGCGCTCTCTTCGGTCCATTTAACAGGTAGCTCAGAGTTGTTCGGTGGAAATTCAACCTCAAGCTTCCGTACTAATGTAGGTGGGTGTGGGGGTTGATAATGGCTCAGGAAGGTTGTCGTAAGGCCAAATCGACGTGCCAGCTGTGGCGGCAGACTTTCTTCTGGTACGCTTAGATGAGCTGTCATATAGTCCACAAACATAAGACGGGCCAGTTCGCCCAGATACCGTCCTGATGTCATGTATTCGAACGGTTGGAAGCCAGGAGCCTCCCCCTCAGCGTCGAGCTTAGTGTCCCATTTATTGATTAAGCCAAGCTTTCGTAGAGCCTCCGCAGAGCCGTTGATACTCCATTCGGTATTGACTGTGATTTTCATATCGTCAACCTCGTCTTTGGCCGTGACCTTTATCTTTCTCGGTAGCTTTTGGGGATTAAGGGCACTTTTCTGCAGGGGAATCGTCGCATTGGTGCCTGTGCCACATATAAAGCCCATTGCAGCTTTATGGCTATTATCTTCTTGAAACTGGTAGATGAAAGAAACCAGTGTAGCGACTGCATCATTAAGGATTGCAGCAACTCTAATGGGTGGTAGGTCAGAGGACCTCGACTTCTCGTACCCATTCACCAAAAGTGTCCCAAGATCAAGTTTTGAGTTGATGGCAAATCCTTTGCCCATTGCCATTATAGTTGCATCCGACAGCGTATTCTGCACAATGGGAAAGCTGAAGGCCACGCCCATTGGAAGCTCGCTGTTTCGTTTTAAGTGAAACATTTCGACTCCTTCTCTCACAACTTCGGCGATACAGCTGCCAATCCAGGCAAACAAAAAGTCGGCATTCTCGTTTTTTAGATGGTCCTGGATCGGCCATGATTTCTCTAAGACTCGGCGAATGTTTGAAGATGTTCGATAACCTGATTGTTTCCCGTTTGTAGGGCCTCCATTAAGAGCTGAGATATTGTCATTGCCTAAGAGTTCAATAAAACCGACTCTCAGATTCGAACCACCACTGTTCGATATCAGTTAGTATATATCACAATCAAGGACAGTATTCGGCATACATGTCAATAGCAAGGTATCTGGCAAGAAGTTAGCTGGTTGAAGGCTTACATGCAGAGTAGCTCATGTATTAAGAATTGATGAAGCTACTGGGAAACGGTACGGGAATAACCTACCGTCCTTTCTTTCGTCCCATGGAGGGACGTAGGATAGATTCAGATATGGGAGTTGGCAAGAATTGGGTTAGTGATTCAGCGGCCAGCTGTTGAAAGGTTTGATGCAGCTCGTGTGCGAGCGCATGAGCTTTCGTCACGTCAATATGGAGGGGTCTGAGGAAGTCTTCCAGCCCGGGTGTCACGGGCACTGGATTAGACACGTTGTCGATCGAATTCATCTTCGGTGCTACCTGTCTGCCATGTGATGTGTATGCGGGCGTAGCCAATGGCATCAAGGACGAGATACTCATTGTAGATAAAATAGTGAGATGCCCAGGTCCAAGGTAGCTATTCTATGTAAGGGAGTAAAGATTCACTCTCGATTGCAAATAGTGAATGATCTTGCCCTACCTCCCAGGGAAGACAGTCATCAGGACAAACAAATATATCTACCCAGCGGTAATTATAGGTATTTGTGTTGGTGAGGATGGTAGTAGCAAGGGAGAATTGCCGACTCTGGAAACGTTGCAGCGTTGCAAGGAAAATGGAGCTGGACGCAGATCGGCGTGGAGAAGCTTGACGAACATAGGGATTCAGAGTAAAAATAGCCAGCTAGAAGGCTCTTAACCAGGGGCTCGTTCAGAACCTTCAACACAGTCGGAGCGCCTCATATCATATAACCGGCCGGAACAAATTGTATGCTTGAACAGAATGTACAGATATCGGGGATGGTTGCATACATAGCTGATGGAGTGGTGCACGTACTATGGCAGCAAGTAACGTACCTGCTTATAGCCACTATTCCCGTCCGATACTGTACCTGTGACGCACCTAAATCAGAGACTCGCGAATCAGATCTCTGGACGACGGTTTAAGCCTTAACAGACAGACTCACAGTGGGTTGCAGCAGCGCCCAGGGCAGCTTCAGCCACCCGAGACACGCCTATTCGGGTAGGTACCTGTACCCAGGATTGGCTGGGCAGAGGGAATCGCATGGCGTGATTGGCCAACGCCTTGTCTTTCCGAGACCCTGACGCACCTGCTCTGGGTCAGCTGCACAAGGGCCCAACGTGCAGCGCAGTTGTCGCTGCCTCTATTCGGAATTAGCAAGGGGAGAAGAGGGCTCCTACATTCGTAAGCCCAGCTAGCTACCTAACCTTACCTACCTTTGCAGGTGCTGATAGGATTCATCCGTCAATTGTGTTATCGTCAGCGAAGCGACAGCTGACTTCGCCATCGCCACAGCAGCATCGCTATCTAATGCGACCACTTTGCTTCGCGTCGCTTGCTTTACATTCTTTTTCGTACTGTATGTATTATTACAATCTCATGGCACTTTAATCGCAAGTAATAATCACATACGATACCTAATCAAATCATCTTCAGCGGCCAGCCTGAGATGGCCGCCAGAATTAGCCTCCCCCTCATGGAGGATAAACGGGCAGTACGAAGCCGATCTCGACGCCGACACCGACCACTTATAGTTTTCTTATTCGTCGCTATCACTACTTTCGCGCTATATACTTTCGTCTTCTCCTCGTCCGATGCCCGCGCACTTCCCTCGCCTCAAACAGAAGCTGTGCTGACTTCCGATGCCCCAAACGTGAGCGGCGTGACCGAACATTCTGTGTCAACGACGAGCAGAAACTTGGTGCCCTTAGAAGCGCACATCATAAGCAAGTGTCCGGACACCAGAGATTGTCTAAAAGGTCAGAAATTTACCAAAGATTTTATACTCTTTGTCTGCAGAGTCCTAGAAGTAATATTACTGATCATAGGTGCTTTTATTTCTGGTGACTCCTGCATGCTTCCGATTCCGTTATATATTTAGCAATTATTGACTCTTAGATTGCGTAGAGATGATACTACCCGCTATGATTCGTGTATACGACAAGGTCAATTTCACACTCACTTATATCGGAACCCCGACCGAAAACGACGGCGTCGAATGCAAGCATGGCCCTGGTGAATGTATGGGGAACATCCTCGAACTGTGTGCGCACCAACTGTATCCGGACCCTAAGATATGGCTCGGCTTCACTATGTGCTTGACCCGGGACTACATGCACATTCCTCAGCGCGAACTAGTAGAGGATTGCGCGTTGGAACATGCCGTCGACTTTGATAAGCTTAACGAATGCGCCACCAGGGATGATGGTGCTTTTGGTATGGGTATGCTGCGTGACAGCGTCCAGAGATCTGCTAGCGTACGTTTGGCCCCAATTATCAACAGACATCTCGCTCTGGCCAATGCTAATATTCAATACAGCTCGGAATAAAGACGAGCTGCACGGTTCGACTGAACGATGAGATATATTGCGTACGCGATGGCGGAGAATGGAAAGACTGCCCCGGCGGACCATCGGTTAATGATCTAGTCATTGCGGTACAGAAGCTCTATGGGACATCTTAAGAGGTTCGAATATATCAGTCCACAAATTTGACGCCTCTCCTACCGTATAACTTAGCGAAATGGTGTCCATACCCGTTTCCTCATTCCCTTTCATCGACTCGAGCTGCTCAATGATGCTATCCAACCCGACCGCTTTACCCACCGCCTGTGTGGAAGTCGCTTCCAACATGACATGAACGATGTGGATGTGGAGATGATAGTATGTCGGGTGGTAGTGACAAAACAGCTTAAGCTGATCTGCCCCAATCTGCGGAAATGTCTGGATCGTTGCGTCGATCAGCTTGGCTCTCATATGTTTGAGCCATGGAATATGCTTTTTTTTCAGATCCCGTAGGCTCCAAAGATCCCGCCGCTCGACGATACCTAGCAGATGTAGCGCTTCAATGGTCTTTTGGTCCCAGTGTAAATTGGGCAGCAATAAAAAGCCCTCATCACCATCCTGTCCCGATGGCGTTCTATACAGGACACTCTCAACTTCCTTCCGCCCCTCGATGATATTATAGAGCCAATTCAAACTGCCCCCCTCTCTACTCGTCTGCATAAGTGGCTGTATCTTATGGTGATAGATCTCGGGCGTCTCGGTCACGAAACGGGCTCCTTGCCGGCTATACTTTTTTATATGCTTATCATTGCAAGGGCAGATTAAGTCTATCTTGAAGTCGGCGAACTTGTCGTTCTCTTCGTTCTGAAAGATTGGGCCACCAGATCCTAGAAACCAAGAGTATATGTCATTGTTGCCTAGGTTCGTTAAGCTACGCAGATTGGTAGGTAGGGCGGACAGGTATTCGTGTGTGTTAGGAAATGGAGCTCGTTCGAGAATTAGGAGTGCAGGTTGCGAGTTCACCTGGCCGTAGAGCTTAATGCGCCGCCCCCCGTTGTCTACAACATGTTAGCTTCATTTCAACAGCAATGGGTCAGGCAATACTCGCTTGCCAGCGCATGAGATCAGCAAGTCTATTCACCGTGCCTTACCTTGGTTCAGTAAACGTTCGAATTGAAATTGGGGAATCAGCGCCTCAGCACGCTTCTTGCTCTCCTCCTCGGTAGTCATCCTTGCAGCTTCGAGATGAGCTGCCACTAGCGCAGTTCTGGTGGTTTTCACTCGCTTGTTTGCTAGAGATTCACACGTGAACTTTACTTTCACCGATAAATTGAGCACGTACCTAAGGCTTGACATTGACGTACAGCTGTCAAGGTGTGGCAACCCCTCATTAGGAAGAAGTCAACCTTGCCTGATTGCAGGGTCTCGTCCTGATGCCCCCCACCAAAGCCCCGTAGGGCACCTGAGGTTAGGCTGTCCTATCCGGAGATAGTATTAACGTATTCACTGGCCAACTGGGCCCACTTCCCATTTCGGCCACCTAATTTCCAGGCTTTTCAACCAAAACAACAATCCAACAACCAAAGGCCCTATTACCACTTCCACCACCCAAAATGGACCAAAAAACCCGTATTCAGAACGCTATTACTGCTATTCGCAACGATAAAGCCCTTAGCGTTCGAAAAGCCGCTATTTTATTCCAAGTTCCTCGTTTTACCTTTTAAAATCGCCTTACCGGCTACAAGACCCATGCCGAGGCCAAAAAACCTTTCTAACGACTTACACTAGCCGAAAAAGCTTTTATTATAAAAGTTGCTCTTTAAATATAAATTTAAAAATAGCCTTTAATAATTAAAAACCTTAAAACCTTCGTTTTACGGTTTTTAAAAGCTAAAAACAATACTAAATTATTTAATTATAATTAATATATTAAGTTTATAACTTAACATTTAAAATTAAAGCTTAAAAAAATTTAAAGCCTTAATTAATAACGCTATAATGGTACTAATTACAAAACCTTATGCTAATAATTCGAACTTTACTACTAAATTCAACTATTATATAATATTGCCGAAAAAAATATATATAATATAAACAAAAAAAGCGTTATAAAAAATATTAAAAATAACGCTAAAATAATTATTAACCGTACAAATAAAAAGCTTTTACTAACTAGCCTAATAACTAAAAATAAATTTTAATTATCGAATATATTAAAATTAATAGCTATAACTTACCTCTTTTTATTATTTTTTAAAACTAACGGCTTTAACAATTATAAATAAATTTAATATTCAATTTTAACACCGTTATTTAAATAACCCTTAACGGCTAAACTAATTATAAAATTATTTTAACCTAATTAAAACATTTTAATTAATAAACTAAAAACTAAATATAAAAAAAATATCGGCTATTAATTTTAAACGGCTATTTAAATTACTAAACAATAAAATTCATTAAATATTATACTCGAAAATATATTATTCTTATATACCTACCACTACACATAACTTATATTTTCCAGCTTTTAAATACTAAAATTTTTAACCTATTAGCAAAAACTTATAAACAGCTCGTTAACCAATACTTTATCCTTAAAGCCTAAAAAATAAATAACTTCCAATTCTTTTTATTATACCAACATGCCCGCAAAACTATTATTCTTAATATAAACAATATTTAAAAAAGTACAAAACTATACCTATATAACCTTAAAAAACTATTACCAAAATATAAACCAAAAACACCACCTTTTGCCAGCTTAACCGATTAATATAACTAACAAGTCAATATTCCTCTTAACTAAAACTTAGCACAAAAAGTTAACGATATCGTAAAACAATTATACAACATATACCTAACCCCCGTACGTCTTAATATTACTTTTATTCACTAAACCTGTTTATTAAACTTAACTAATAACTAAACATTAAAAACTATAAACCATAACTTTATTAAAAAACAACAAAAAGCCCGTTAACAAAAAACCAACAAAAAAACCTTTAAAACAGCCAAAATATTAACTATTAGCGAAATAATTCGTCAACAAAAACAACAGCAACAAGCTAACCAAATAAAGCTTAATAAAAAAGCCCGCAAAACAGCATTAAAAGGCAAAATAAGCTTTGCCAAAGTGGTTTAAAAAAAATTACCTATAGGAATAGATGTATTTAACGCCGAATAGCTGTAAATAACCTTGAATACGATTAAACGGCCATATTGGCGTTAAAAATTGGCCTCAATGGCCTTTGAATGGCCGGAATGCTTGAATGGCCTTGAATGGCCTTGAATGGCCTTGAATGGCCAGAACAGCCAGAACAGCGGAAATTAGGTGGCCGAAATGGGAAGTGGGCCCAATTGGCCAGTGAATACGTTACCCAGAAGAGGATTATTAAACTAAGTACCCAAGTAGCACACAAGAGTATCATCTAGCTCTAGTACCTACAAACGATACAAACTACAATGCGACATATCTCAAGCAGTGTCTCATATGCTGTTTCACTACTCGGAGTACGAATCCAGTAGAAAAATCAATAATTAGAACATGTTTACTAGCGTTCACAAGCTTGAGCAGTGTCTTTTGAGCCGTTTCTTTGTCCAGTTCCTTGCTCCGTCGGTCTTAGTTTGCCTTATATGTGATGTTTTGGCTTTATGAGATGTCTCCTCTGCTATGTCTGCTCTGTTATGCTACACCTTAAATTCACTCGGTATACACTATATATAACCCTTGCAGGGGCACATAGACCGCCGCGATATTAGTTTGACAAGCCGATCATAGCAATCAGTAGATGGCACCAGTACAACTACTCATCCAACCTCGCACTCATTCTGAATCAGACCCAAATTCAGAGAGCTTACTACGGGGGCAGAGAAAAACAAAACACCCATGCTTTAACCGCTTAGGAGATAGCAGTACGTAAGTGCCGGGGAAATAGTTGACGTAGAAAGCGATGGGCTCCTCGCCATGTGTAGACCGCAATACCGAAGGATGCTATCCCCATTTCTTTTTCTTTTCCTTTTCAATAGGGCTTGGCTGGTGTACTTATCTTAGAGGCTAAATGAAAAAGGGGTGCTTAGAGTTTCCCTGAAACAAGTAAAGTTGTTTCTTTTGTTCGAGCTCTTAGGGAACCTCACCCCCTCCCCCGGCCCCCCTTTCCAAAGACGAAATTCAACACCATACCAGTCAAAAGATCATCTAGGAAGTGAGGGACGGAAATGTGATTCTCAGCAAACACCTAGGAACCCCCCACACGAAGATTGCGTTACCTGTTTTAGCAGACAATCCAGTCTGAACCACGGCCAATGTAGCAAAGAAATGACGGGATACATACTCGCGCCGGCGACATGTCGAGGCTCCGCGTTGTGTATCCATCTATCTTGGAAGAGGCGGCACTCGGCTCCGTTGGCAAAACGCCACACATCCACCCATAAACCGGCCGGCAAACGTTCTCCGAGATAGGGAGAAAGGACTTACCAGACCGACGCAACGAAACTCTTTCTCTTTTCAGCGTATGTGGGTGTGTGTGTGTCTTCATCGATAACCATGTAGCGACGAAGCAAAAAAAACCATATATGTGCGACTGCTTAATTTAAAGAGATGCAGTTGATGTTGCTACTGTCTCATCGAGCGTTGGTTTTCGGAAGGGATAATATAATATACCATCCGGCAGACCCAAGAGTAGGTTCTAAGTATAGAAACACCGAAACGGACGACTGGACGGTGTGTGTATGCGTGTGTGTGTGTGTGTGTGTGTGAAGCGTTCCATCGGCGAATTATCAAGATCTTATAGATCTTCTAGATCTTTTAGATCTTTTAGATCTTCGCAACTAGCGCCTCGTCCGTAGCAGACGCCTTATCTTGTCGATCTGGGGGGAGTTGGTGGTTAGGATAGAGAGAGACGCGAGATAAGGAAAGCTCCATTTCGGTCCTGATGGTACGACATGCGCCGTCGTTTCGTACTCGTAAGAGGTTTAAACTCCCACCACTGCTCCAAACCAAAGGACAGAAACTCCGTAGTCAACCCTTCGCACCATATCCAACTGGCCGTTGCGTATCGAACAAAACAAAACAAACCAAAATAACAAAAGATAGCTTGGCGCAAGAGAACAGGGCCGAAAAGGGTGGGAGGCGAGCTTGCGTGGCCGTCCCCCATGATAGAAACGTCCCCCTTTTGTGGTGCTGAAAAAGCATTGGTAATATCGAGACCCCAGGCAGAGAGGTTACATCCACAACAACGGCTGGGGAGATTGTCCTTGGTGGAAAATACTCGCACGACATTCACTGTGTGGCCTAGGTCTTTGGCATATTCTGGTAGCGAAAGCCGTACGTCTATTTCAGGCTACTTGAGGTATCATTGGCTGTACCAGACACTCTCTACGTCTTCTACCCCCCACCGTCGCGCTCGGCGAGTTATCTCTGAAGTCTAAAGAGCCTGAATACTGAGTTGACAAATACATCGCAGACGGCATGTGAGTTATCATTGTGCTTCAAAAGAACCGATTCGGGCCGTTGTCTTGGGCTCGAACTGTTTAGCTCTGTTTAACTATATTGCTGATTCTCAATCTCGCGCGTCTGAAAACCCAGAAGAAAGATTCGACTCAAAGGGAGCGATAAAAATCCCCAGCGCAAATAACCTTCGTACAGTTACAACTAACTCTTCGCCTAATCGTATAAAGAGCTCCCCGGGCCACCGATAACCCAACTACTCAAACAAGGCATACGTGGAACACAAATGTCTTCCCACACAATGTCGTTTCCACATATCAGGCACAGGAAACAAATGGAACAAGGCGAACCCCATCCCCAACCTGCCTCCGTTTTGTTTTTGGGCCGCCCCATAGAACCGAAGCCTTGACCAGTACACCGAAGCTGAATTTCAAAAGTAAAATGACGCTATATTCTCAGAGTAGGAAAAGGGTATTTATAGTAAAGGAGAAAGTGGAAGTCAACACATTACGCCCGCATTAGAGGGCCAGGCCGCTACCATCGCCAGTCCAACGATACAATGCCAACAATTCGCGGCGTCGTTGATGCTGTTCGCCGAGGTCTTCAGGTACACGACCGCGAACCTGAGCAAGAGCGCTACGCATGACTTTGCTGAAATTACGCTGTTCGGACCATGTTAGTGGGCAAGCGCAGACCAGCAGCGTGTGGTGGGAGAAACAGGGTCGATATACCTGATATTCGGTGTTTAGCGTGACGACGCAGGCCTCATGGGCGCGAATGATGGTCTCGCAGGCGCGAACGACACTGGCAGAAGCCTCAAGCTGGAGCTTGTCTGCGATGAGGAGCAGTAAAAACGAGCCCTGTAAGAGGTAGATACCGAAGAAGAAGGGCATGAATTCGAGGCCTGGGTCGTATTCGAGGATGTTACTGATTGCCTCGGCAGCTGAGACAGCATGGCCAGTGGCGGTGATAAAGCCTTGCGACGAGATCCACAGGTCGTTGTCGTCGAGCAGATTGATAGGGTCCCACTTGCCTGTGAGTAAGATGTGCAGCACATGCATTACATGCGTGCCATACGACATGACGATGCGCGTCTGGATATCAGATTCGGTCATTCGTGACGTGTTGGTATGTGAGGATCGCACTGAGGACGAGTCAAGATGATCCAGTTCGCTAGGCATCTCCAGTGTGGCAGATTGCTCGTTCTTGTCCTCGGAGCTGGCGTTGAAATGGCGCTGCTCGAAATTCTTCAGACTCTCTTCGTACGTCTCAAGATGTCGAACAATCTCGGCCTGCTGGTCATCCCACTCGCGAGCCGATCGGAAACCCACACCAAATCTAGGGTGATTGCGAGCGTGATGGAGATCAACGATTTCGCCCAGGATGGTCATCAAGGGTAAGAAATAGCCGAAGATACTATGACCAGTACATTCAAACTGGGGCCCACGGACTCGACCTGTATTCTCAGTCGGATCATCTCCTAGAGCAGGGTCAGTCGTATAGGAGCCGAAATTTCCGTTCTGCCACTCCGTATCATCCATGGGCTGAAGCAAGCCTTCGCACTCTATATCGAGTAGAGAAAGCGGGCGATTATAGCAAAGGGCTAAGTGGCGGTCCATGATATAGACTAGCCACCATATACGTCTCCGCTCCTCGCGTTCCTCTTCGCTCACCGTGACAGTGTTGCCTTCGTTTCCAAGCTCATCACTTATATCACCAGCATGCTCGACTTCGTCTCCGTTCTGAGCCGCGGAGGGTGCGTTCGGAGGCAGCTCACGGCCCAACTTCAACTCCCTTGCGAGAGACCACGCCGCATTCCACCATCGCATGCTGGCCCCCTTGTACTCACTTGCCGAGACTACTGTGGCCAAGTGGATGTATGTAACAACATCATCCAACGACCCCGCGGCCCCAAAGGCCCCGGGTTCTCCGCTCATGTTCTCCATACTCATGGAATTCTGGAGGGTTACACCGAGTCCACCTAGGGCCACGCCGTCGATTACAGGGCTGGACAAGGGAGATGCATCGCCGGATGAGGTATGGATTAAAGGCTTTAGTAAGTTGACAGTCAGCTCGAGCAGCTTCTGACAGATCTTACCCCTGGCCGATGGGACCTGGGTCAGAAAAGGAGCATCGCTGGTCTGCGCAGCTACCCAAAGCATACTCGCTAACAAGGCTGGCTGGCATTCCCGGGGTTTGCTGGGATGGAGGAATGATCGTTTTCTGAAGATGAATCCAAGAACATAGGGTGACATCGGATGAGCATGAGCTGACGAAGAACTTGCGAAGTATAAGTCGACTAAATCGTAGGCGAGCGACACGGGTATGATGTTACCAAGATGTGGTACAAGAGGATTAAGAACTGGGTATCTGAGCTGTTGGTGAAAGCTGTTCTGTGGGATATGGGACTGATACTGAGGGGGTGGTGAGGACATGGACATCCACCCAGGCGATGCGGCATCCCCAGCAAGAGGGTACGCGCTGATTGGGCTAGTTTCCATGCGGAACGCTGCCGAGGCATTTGTAGAGTAACCGGTTGGGCTATGAGCCTGGAGAGCATACGGAATGTCAGGATAGTTAGATAAGCCGCCTTGGCCAGATCCGTAAGCCGTATGTGATGAAGCACCCATTAAATGGCTTATAGTTTGCCTGTCAAAGGGATTATGAATGTTTCCATATCCATTGAAGTCCAGTGGGGCTGGACTATCCATGTGGTCCCTATCCATAGCCAGAGAGTGAGTAACTAGATTAGCTTGATGAGAACCCAGCTCAGCCAAGCTATCAAGGCTTCCCGTCCTCTGGCTCCGAGCCATAGCATCCTCATTGATCTCGGCCAGGGCCTTCTCAGATGAATTCTGTTGGTCATGCTTTGATGAGGCCGCATCTTCTGCTCGTCCTTCGGTAGTCGATGCGTTGTCGTCATTGTGATCTGGTGATTTCTGGCCACTCTGAGACGCAGCCGCGGCCGCTTGCGCTGCTGCCTGTTGAGCTAGGTCTTTTCGAGATGCCTTTCCTCGCTTTTTTCGTTCGCGGATATATTCACAACCGAGACCAAACTCTATTATTCATTAGTCGCGTTCGTGAAGCCAGACGTCAAACCAAGCTGCATGTACCTATACAATGAGCGCACGGGTGCTGCCCGTCGCACTTAGTCCTCAATTGATTGCACTGGTCACAGGCTCTACTAATCCTTCTTCTTATGGGCCCAGCAGCCCCAGTCCCTCTCGTGCCTGGCCCGCCATAGGGATGTTGACGATGTTTTGGTTGAGGCGCTCTTGTGAGATGAGGTGCATGAACCCCGACGTGTTGCTGGAGGTGCTGAAGAGCATATTGAGGTCCGTGGCCAAATGTTTCCAAGCCAGTTCCGTGAAGGTGACCTCCTTGGACATGAGCGTTTGACAGGAGGGTGTTGGATGGTATTGAGTGATACGGTGAAAACCGTTGGAGAGGGTTCGACAGCATTTTCGAATAGTCCGTGGTGGTAATGAAGATTAGCTGTAGATGAAATTGATGTCGGGTATAATAGTCTAATGTCTGAATATTACTGAAATTCTGCAAACTTCGAACGAGTGCGGGCAGTTGGGTGAAGTACGGATGCGTCCAAACTGCGTCAAGTCTTAACTAAGCTGAGAAGTTGCGCGATGGGTAGAGCTATATGCTCCACGAGAATGCAACTAAAAGCTTGTCTCGCTTGGACCATAAGGTATCCCCCAGGGCGATGGTTCGGTTAAGGAACGGACCGGCACCCTCTTGCTAATGTGGGAGCCAGAAGCATGAGCATAATGTTAGGGTGACCTGCATGGCGGGCTCAGAACAGCAAGCAGAAGAAATGATCAACACGATATGGAGGGACGGCACAGCTCTCCACGCAGAATACAGGATACGCAGGATCCAAGGCGGGCGGCGGGGTTGGCGTGTATGAGAGCAATGAGTGGGTGATGGACGATATCCAGGGGTATGCGGACTTAGTCAAAGGTTGGTATACCAATATACCACAGGTCCGCAGAGCGTCTGTGAGTGAAACCTCAGTTAACTTTTTTCTCGAGCTTGCAATAATAATCGTCGACTTAATACCAGGGATGACTATCAAGCTCGGAGGAACGATGGACTAAAGGAAGCCTAGAAATGCCCGATCTGATCAAGGCGATGATGTCCTAGGTCTGGACTGCCCACCTTCTCAACAATTGCAGGCAATTCCGTATCCTTGGCATGCATATAAAGAAAGGGTTCCTGTCTTCCCCAAGCTGCTTCGATTGGCGAGGAGGGCCCCTTTCTGATCAGGGTAATATAGAACAGAATACGTATATTGTTGCTTAATATACGAAGGACGGCACAGCGTTGTGGCAAGTGGACTGACTAACTGGTTGGGGTTGCAGAGGGCCAGAAGTTTGGTTGCGTTTCAAGAACGGTCATTCTAGGGAGATCGCTTCTTAGACCTGCTTGTTATATGGCCCGCTTCCTTACTGGAGAAGACCACATGGGTCTTGACTGGCTCGCAAGAAGCGTGACAGGGGGGAGACGAGATGTGGCATTCCGCACATTGACTTTATGGCGGCCAGCATCCGACCCACCAGTGCAGATGCAGAAGCTGGAGATGACAGGATGGAGAATACGCAACAGTTACGATCAACCAGGTGGGCTTGCTATCTTGGCCCATTGCATTATATTGGTATAATAGTTGTCAGTGGGCAAAAGGCAGACGACAACCTTTTCTTCTTTGTCAGATTGGCTTCTTAAAAATATGTCAAGTCGGTCATGTGAAAGGCAAAAAAGGTACAACGACATATGAAGATACTCGTATCGGTCATTGATCGGTGAACAGTGGTCAGTACTATTAATGCTAAGTGATCAGACGACTTGATGGTTTTGCTACTTGTGCGAAGCTTGGTATGTCTAGCAAATAAGCTTACAGGCTTGGGGTATTTTAGTGGAAATGTTTAGCACCGGAAATACGCCATTCCCACCAAGCCCGCTGGTACGATGACACATGGTCGTCATGCCTGTCATGGCCAGGGAGCAGGACCGGAGACAGAAAAGCGCCTCCACGATCCGGATCGGTTGACGGAGTGCCGATAAATTGTGGTGGCCAAGAGCCAGGAGGAGAAGAGGGAGTCGAGAGTGCTGGTCCCCAGCTCGTCAGGCGGATCCGTGCCATCCATGAAGATCGCTACAACCCAGTCGGTCTTGGCAGGCAAGTCAGCCCTTCGAAATTCGGTAATCGCCCCTTGCACGACATTCCCTCTCTACAGCGGAGTCTGTATCGACAAGACCATGCTTTTGAATATGCACAAACGATAGCCCGTATGACATACATCTCTTAATCAACTTGATAGAATGGGAACGTCACGTAGCAATATTCAGCGATGGCTTTGTATAATAGCGGCCATTTACTCTCGCTTCGTATTGCTCGATCTATAAGTAAAGGTGTATTGCTTCGTAGTGGGCCGGGGTTGGTTTCGGTAGCAAGACAGTGCTAAATTGTGGCTTGCGAAGTACGGCAGTGGTATCGGCAGTGGCAGCGGCAGCGGTAGCAGTAGCGGCAGCATCAATACCTAAAGCCGGGGCAATAACTTATGAACTCGGTATCTTCGTCTCGTCTTGCAGGTGTTTGAGGGTGCAAATCACGGGATAGCCGCTATACAAATTACTGGGTTTTAACTTCTCACGCTCGCGGTCTCTATTTAATGAGAAGGCGTGTAATGATCGAAGGGTTGGAGAAGGGTTGGAGAACAATTCCACCAACCATGAAACGCTGGCTATGCCGACTTTACAGACATGATCCACATACCTAGTGAGTTTCCTGTTGAGACATCATAAGAATTGAGTATTATCATTAAACTATTGAGTCAGGTTCAAGGTTGCCAACTACGTCGAACATTTTGGAGTGGAATGAGTAGGGCCATATTATCTCGGCCAGATAGGTACAATACACTCTTGGTAGGCATGGAAGAGTAGCCGTCATCAGGAAGGGCATGGTATAACTATTCAAGAGTGTGAAGGATCCCCAGCTTAAGAGGTGAGAGTCGGTCAGTGGTGAGGACTGTTTGCCATACGCAATGTTGTTCATTCTCCTAATTAATCCAGGGGTAGAGATCCTTGGCGTCGCCAGCATTTTTTGGCCCCCAAGTCGACCACAAAACCTTAGTTACTAGTCTAGGCTTGGGAGTATACACAGGCAAGTCATTCCACACCTTTGGAGCTGTGTATTAGTGCGCAGGCTGTTATAGAGTCAAGTTCGTTAAATGGGTACCGATTCGCCAATAAAGCTTTCGCCCTGAGCCATATTCGTACTTGAGACAGCCATATTCGGCACCAGCTGTCTCTCTCGCTACAGTAGTCGTTGCTTATTATTCTCTCTTCTTTTGTGATTGGCCATGTCCCCGTTCTCTTGGGTATGGGCAGTTCCTCATACGACCCAAACAATATGCTTATGCATGCCTCCATCTCCTTGTAAGCGAGACTCGGTCCTTTCCGGTGGACACGAGCCGATGCTAGGTAAGTAGGTATCACGACATCCCAATTTTTCAATATTCGCCAAGTCGGACCAACTGACAACCTTCCTAATGGTGGTCTTCAATGCGTGGAAATTGCAGCCAAGTGCTTGCTCTTTAGACCATTGGCACCGCCAGTCAGCTGGAGAAACCCCTCACGGCCAAGCTTCTCCGCGCTCCAGGTTGGTTTCTTTGCATGTACAGATCACTCACGCAGGCTCACGCTTCTGGCAACACGCAGACCCCGCCATATGCCCGCTTGCATATGCGTGTATGCATTACATCGATTAACTATCTCCTGCATGCAACAGTGGCGCATAATGGTACTCTCTGTGTGTAGTATTCTGCTTTGAGGACACAGGCCAGGGCATTCAGTCTACCGCCACAAGATCACGACATTGATGTCAGGTAAGACGAACCTCTGGTATCTCATAGTGTATTAGTACTGTAAGCAGATCCAGATTCTGGATTATGTACTGAATACTACTAGTACTCTTGAAGAAATACTAATAAATGCCTCCTTTGGTCTTAGTCTACCGTTGGTTGTACTACGTTGACTATACTTGTAATGGTCTTAGCGTTCCTTGAGAGTTCATTCGGATGCTGCCGAGCTGCCTGTCACTGCCTGTGTAGTATTACCTACAGCACACTGCAGCACACTCTAACTTCCTAGGATGAAAAAGCTTAGCGCGGCGCTAGTAGCTTATACTTCGGGGTTCATCTTTTTTGAGAAACTCTCCCTATTTGACTCGAGATCTTGGCTGTGTCTACAGTAGGTAAAGACTGATAAAGCGAATAACGAACTGATAATCTATAGCCTTAATCTACCATATCTTTTCTTATACCAGAATTCAGTGTCGTGTTAGTCTCTGTCATCCTGAATTTTTGTACGCTAATTACCCCACAAAAATCAAAGTAAAAAAAAAGAGAAAAAGCTAATCCTTGCTACGAACTGCAGAAACAATCCCTGTAATACCATTGTAATATGCAAATGAATGTTGTAGCAGGGAACTTGTAAAAAACTACACCTATCTTTATAATATTATTAGGTTCCTTATTTGCTCTTAATTTCAGAACATGGGGATTGAACATTAAATCGGAGGAAAATAGACGCCACCCTTCTAATTTACATGTCTGTGTTGCACTAACTTTTTGCGAGATGCTATGATTACGGATATACGAAGGAGACGTCCTATGTGCAATGTAGGAAGTTAGTCTTGACATCATACGAACAAAGGCTCATGCTATAGAAATTAGGAAAGAATGTGGCCGATCGTAGCCGGTGACCGGGCCGAGATCCCCATCTGTACCAGAAATAATCCAAGACTCTTTTGCAATCACTTCCTATTCGTGGCTTGCAGGCACCCTGGCGCAAAGCCTGGGGTTTTCAATTCCACGAACCAATGGAACTCGTGTGTTACCGCTAGAGAACCATATGTACCGCGTGGCGCCCTCGGCTTCAACTCGAATGGTTTCTTAAGAGTCTGAACATATAGAGAAACAACCTCGGAATCACAACGCACAATGGGAGTTGAACCCGACTATGATACATTTTGGACCGCCCATCTACCACCTTGTGAACTGCCGGCGTCCACCAGCCTAGTGGTGTTCTCGGTCTCTGGACGCGGTGGGATAGGAGTCTTGATAAATCGTCACAAACACACGGCATAATTTTCGCCCTCATGCGCCCCGGAACCCCTCCAAGCCAGCGAGTCCAGAGGGGCTAGATTGCAAGTTCCACGAGATTCGTGCAGGCGTGTGATCAAACAAAAGCCAAATTGGCTTTCCGCTGCAGTTTCTTAGGTTTTCGGTGCCCGTTAATGTCGACGCTTTTTGAGGAACCCAAGGGCTCGGCGGAGAACCATTGGCTGGTTTGTACTGCATCGCAGGCAGCCATGCAAAAGAAACTGCAGTTCTTAGGTATAACGATACTCATGTGCAAAACTCATTGTTGAGACTACCGGAAGCTGGCAACAATGAACATCTAGGCCAGCTGGTGGCCCTTGGAATTCTGTACCTGAATTATGCACTCCAACATTGAGGCTTCATGTTCAGAGTACAGGCTAGCTTACCGCCTCACCGCCGTAGCTATGCCGGTCCTGTGTACTGTACCTGTGAAAACGAGGACGGCTGAGTGAGCCTCACATTTTCTTGGTGTCGCCATCTCGGTACATACAGTAAGTCTAGAAGGTCGAGACCCTATTTATCCCACTGATCCTTTTCGCATATTTCTGTGTGCATATCTGACTCGGCAGTTTCTTCACCATTATTACCAAAATAGGTAAGCTAACGTCAGATTGGATTGCATAGAGAGTACTACTGTATATGCCAGCCATAATCCGGAGAAATATGCTCTTCTAGATATTGTTTAAACGATCTTGACAGTGCCGTCCTATGCCAAGCTTACTGGGTGCGCTCAGACTCTTTACGTTGCAGTGCAAGCCGTTGGCCCGACAGCGGGAATGTGGACCGAAAGCCCTTCGGGGCTCGGTCAGATATTCACCCCGTATGGTGAGCATAGGTAACACCATTTTTACAGCTTGCTACCCATGATGTAGGTTCCCCAAAAAGCAGACTAGACTATTGTTTAACTAATATGATGTCTGGAAGTCATCACGCTCGTACGTCTAATTGAAAATTGATGGTGATATTTATTCCACCAGTTCTATGGCTTTGACACCTCCTCAGAGTTGATCGTACTGTATACCAGCTAAGCAATATGTGCAATCAATTATACGGCAACCTTGTCGCCAAATGTCTGGCAGTCCTAGTAGTATGTCAGTGGCCAGAGCGTATGACTGAAGAACAGCATGCCACAACTAGCAGTGTTCCTGGTCTCATAGGCAGCATCTCAACATGATACAAACTAGGTAGCCAAGTGGCAACTGTTTTAGTGACACCATGCTAATAGGGCCCAAAGCTTGTCATGTATATGAATACTTCCTACCACCTCGCGAAGTACTACTCACTCTTCGTGACGGCTGGTTTCCCGCGGCATCACGCTCGGAGAATGGGGCCAAGATCTATCATTTCCAATAACGGATCATCTTAAGACGGCTTCATTAAGGTGGACATTGCAAGCATCCCGCAGAAAATTAATGAATTTCGAGTCTCTACCTGCTTTCCACTTGAAACGGATAGAGCAAAAGACATCCAGAGCATGGGTGACCGTTGACACGGAATCTAGGTATAGCATCCCGCACAACCGCGTCTCCAGGGCAGTGGGAATTAGGATACCAAAAACTACCGAGTCATCATCCATCGGAGACTATGTCTGGAAGCGATGAGGGGCTCTCGATGGAAATTAATATCTGAACCTTATATCTTTCAGGTACCAAACATTTTTGCATGCTAGTTTGCTAGTGTACTGAACATCTCACGCCTTAGCGAGCTACCTGAAGCTCCGAGACTAGAACTCATGAGTAGAAGACGGAGCCATCAGACTATGTACGCATATGTAGCTTAAGCGGCTGTCTACTATACGGCAACTTGCCGCGCAATCTACAATATCAAGAGGAGCTTCTTTTAGTACCGATGCGCCCCGAATCAGTCGAGGCCAAACTTATACGTTGGTAGCGAGGAGGGACCTGTAGTCTCCACGATGCTCAAGAAAGCTCCGATGTTTCATTCGGCAAGGGTAAGAGTGGTAAGGTAAAAAGTAAACTTTTCGTTTCCCACGTGTATGTACGGAGATATGCATCATCCAGGCTGTCGCAGCAAAAGATGTATCTTCCTGAGCATAATCCCAGGCACCAACGAAAAGGCTAGACGGCACTCAGGAACGGCGGGTTTCGTTCCAGATCAGTCATGCCCCCGACAAGCAGGGGTGCGTTCGGCAGTTTGTCAACGATCTGGGGTACAGTAGATTCTGAGAACAGCAGATCCGCGGATCAGGGTCTCTGCCCACGCCAGATGCCATCAAGTGCCGTGTTCCTGAGGAGACCAATCATGCGGCTCACTATAGGGCTACGCTCTTTTGGAACACTTCACCATAGACCTCTACTTCCGTCAGACAAACTGGATACGGGCATCTGCTCGAATGTCTCTAATGCTACACCTTAATGCCTATCACGGGCATGATTTTCATCTCAGGGTAGTATTCTCTGCATCATAAAGAGCTTGTGCCTTGCGGCCAAAACGTACATGGCCACACCCCGGGTTGGCCACTTCTTTAATAGCCTTCTTGAAGCAGTCCGTCTTGCTTCTTATGGAAGACGCCAAGTCATAGCGACGTCGAGATGACAAGCTGCTTGCCCTCTGATAAGTAAAGACCGACAGCGTGGCGATCAAGCGCTTCTCGTCGGACCCTTGCATGGGCCGTCATCTGAACGATCACCCGGGCAATGCGACCTCCACATCCCGGCAGGATTAATACTTGAGGTCCACGCAGAACACGAGGATCAGCTATCGTCATTGACAACATGTCGATCAAACCCCGCCAACGTTGACCATCTGAACTCTAGCTGCCCCGGATCGACGGTGGGGGATATCTGCCGGTCGATAACTTAATGCTCTCTAACTTAGCTGCGAGATCGATCATGCTAGGAAAGGGCTGGTCTTTCCTACTAACCCTCTGCTCTAGCTATATGCCTACTCTGAGATGATCATCTGCTCTCCTCTACTGATGCAGTGTCACATCGGTGAACCAAATCGTACGAAGGATTTTTATTATTACGGAGATCAGTGCGCCGCAATATGCCTGATGAGAGCTCGAGGCGAGTGCATTGTGGCACCGGTGCCTCTACCACGCTCATCAGGCCAGAATCATGCCTCAGTCTTGCTCAGTTCTCTCGATGAAATTCACAAATGTAGAACTCTCAAAATCCCGTCATGAAACCTGGCCTTTACTCCCAGGCATCATTATCACAGTAACTCATCACTGCTGGAGTCGCCACAGCCGTATATAACTATTTTGTGCTATCATGAGGAACTATAAACTCCTTGAAAATAATGCTTCTATCCGCAAAGATGCTCATCTAATCTCCACGCTGCAAAAGGGGAGATTGTGTCTAAATAAATAGTATGATTCAAAGACTGACTTGTTGAATTTATCTACTTGATTTTACCGTTAAGCAAACAAGCCGAACTAGACGTTTGAATGATTTTCCTACCATGGCAGCTAATATAAACGCTCGAGCACGCCTGATTTAATCCCTAGACGTTCGCCCTAGCTCCTAACAAACTGGTCTTGAACAGTGAAAATTCAAGAAGCCTAGCCACAGAAGACAACATCGCACGGCTTTCTAGGCCTAAAGACGGCAAAGCCTCTCACAAGATATCACCATGTCCTTCGTTGTTTCGAGCCAGGGGTATTTCGAAACACCATTGAGTGTCTGGGAAGCACGGCTGATGAATAAGCATGAATCAGACGAACTGATACTCCAAACAGCTCCGACACGTGGAGCTAGCAGGGCACGCCAGCCCGCCTTAGATACGATTCTAGACCCCAACCCTCTCTAGGAAGGGCATTCACAGACCAAGATGTCTTCATGCGACCCGTATAATCTCACCGAAGCACATAAGATTGTCAGTCCCCCAGATCTACACTGTCGAGTCTCATCTCCCTTCTCGAAGCTCTTGAGACTCGGAGGCAGATCTCATCCGATGTCGACGCGGCTCACCAGCGCCCCTTCTTTCATCTGACCCGGGACGGACTGATCACCTGCACAGCGGCGCACAGATGCAGCGGCAGCGGCAGCGGCACGGTAAGGTAAGGTAAGGCAAGGCAAGGCAAGGCAAGGGAGAAGCAAGGCAGCAGAAAAGCCCGGCCAAGATGGCTGGGCGTCTAATAATTCCGTTTACCTAATACCCTATATTGACCAACGGCTAATACCAACGAGAGATGATACAGAGTTTGCCACCATTCATTGACCTTATTGCCCGTAGCCCGCCTCAGATATAGATCTGGTTTTGTGGTCTGGTCCCCTTGCGGATCCACCGATACGAGCCGCGTTGTAGCAGAGGCAAGACAACTATTGCCACTATACCACGGCAAAGCGAATGAGCAAGAACATGCCATGTATGACTAGTTTGAGCTCCAGGATGGATGTACATCAAGGCCGACGATCTCATCTGATGTCTCTGTAGCTATCAGAGGGTGCATAGGTAGCTAACCTGGCTGCATTTGCCACTTTCTATATGCCGTGTGTGCATGCTACTGCTGCTACTAGCCTCGTATCGTCCTCTCGAGATTCTGACTGCCTCTCAGGTTCACACAGGCACCCTCCGATGGTTCTATACTCTACTTTTTCTGTTGATTTGTTGACTCTTTCTCCGCTACCATGCCTACCAGATTGTGCGTACCTTGCATCTCCTGCAAGCAAGAGACGGAATGCTGCTGCATGAAGGGTCCTCGTCCACTGCGTCCTATCAGTTGACGTTACGTATCATAGCTTATGCGAGTGAGTGAGCTTTACCGTAATAATTCTTGACGATCGTACGT
The DNA here is from genome assembly GCA_025201745.1 of Xylariaceae sp. FL1651. NCBI lineage: Eukaryota > Fungi > Ascomycota > Sordariomycetes > Xylariales > Xylariaceae > Xylariaceae sp. FL1651. Next base: position 1,291,219 of record MU624236.1, on the reverse strand, counting down.
GCTTTCGAGAGCTCTGTGAAAAGTACGCCAATAAGCAGTTTGAAAAAAGAAGAAAAATAAAAAATAGAATGAAGCTTGAATCAGAGAGATATACAAGAAGAGGAATACTACCTATACTCTCATGGCTCACCATGTCGTCCCGTCACCTGCTCGCTGACACCCATTTCATCTTACCTACTACAGTGCTAATACAGACACCACAATTCTAAGGACCCGAATAGTGAATATTGATATAGTATCGGAGAGGTCACTTTTGACGTTCTGAAGTATGATTGTCCATAGGCGAGTCGGTTAAGGCGCCTTTGCCAGAACGGCTGAAGTTAAATGTGAAGCTCGAAATGACTCTTGAAGTATTCTCATTCGCCTTATACTAACACTTCAAAGGCTCGATCTTATCCAAATATGAAGGAGATACAAGAATTGGGTATTCGTACATGTATATGATCCACCTCCTTCTGCTAGTATGCATAGCTCAGGTAGACAAAGGCCCAGACAAAACAGCAAATTCATCGGCTGGCTGTAGAATATACACTGAAAACAAAGAGAGATTTTGTAGACGATACACCGTGGATATCTAAACTGAAGCAAGCAGAGCACTAATTTGGATTCAAGGTCCATCTGCTCTTATTTTTTCATGTGAGCCCCTCGATGGCAACACTGATGAACCACCGCTACTATTCTGGGTAGCCATCTCCGCAGCCCTCTCCTTTGCTGGGGCGCGCGCTGAGGCGCCCATCTTCTCCTGCTCAGCCTCGAGCCTGGACGAGCTTGGGGGTGACTGGCCGTTGGTGTTGGCCATGTTCTGGTGTTCCTCGATACCGTGCTGGGGCACAAAGCGGTGGCCATCGGCGGCGGGCTCCTCCTTGGCTGGGGTCCAGGCTAGGAAGTCGCGGCGCACCTCGACGTAGTCGTACGCAAACTCACCAAGCTGGTCGTCATCCATGCCCATGAGCTCGGCTTCTTCGGATGCCCGTAGGTGCAAGCCCGGGACAAGGTCGATCAGCTTCGCCAGGATTGCCGTCACTACAAACGAGTACGCGCTTACCGCCACGATGTACGCTACCTGAATGTACAGCTGCGCGTAGTGGTGGTCCACCCAGCCGCCTGGGTATACGCCGTTGTTTACGCCGTCCAGCCCGATGATGTAGTTTGCGCCGAACAACGCGTTGAAGACGAGTCCCACCATGCCGCCAACTGCGTGCTCAGCAAACACATCGAGAGAGTCGTCGATCCCGACAACGAATTTGACTAGAGTATACGTGGTCAGAAAACGCTTGAAAAGGTTTAACACAAGAGCATTTAATGATGGAATACTCACCCTTAGTGGCAAAATTGCAGCAGACACCTGTCACAACACCCAGCACAATCGAAGCCCAGGCAGGAATGAAACCAGATGCTGGAGTAGCAGCCACCAAACCTGAAATGGTACCAGAACACCAACCAACCATAGACCACTTTTTGGCGAGGCGGAAATCGAGCAGACACCATGTCATAGCGGCGAACATAGCCGCAAGGCACGAGTTCCAGCAGGCCATGGTCGCGCGTAGGTTAGCACCGAACGAGGAGCCGCCGTTGAAGCCAAGCCAGCCGAACCAGAGCAAGACTGTCCCGAGCGTGACGAGGGAGACATTGTGGGGTCGGAAGTTGAGCATCATCTTCTCGTGGCGGCGGCCGAGGACCCATGAATACGCGAGAGCGGACATACCGGAGCCGATCTCGACGGGGCCGCCTCCCGCGTAATCCAGGACGCCGTAGTTGAAAGCCCATCCGTGGATGTTCCAGACCCAGCACGCGAGCGGGCAGTAGACGATCGTGCACCAGAAGAATGTAAAGACCATGGCAGGCAGCACGCGACCGCGCTCTGCAACGGCACCGACAACGAGGGCCGCAGTGACGCCGCAAAACATCATCTATTACAACACCAGTTAGCGGATTGGTTTCTGTGCTAGGAGCATGGAGAGACCGCGCGTGCCACACAAGTTCTCCTGTCTCTGGTGAAGTCGGCCGGCTTACTTGGTAGAAAGAATACAGGAGTTCCGGAATAAGTGGCGATCCCGGTGATGGCACTGCCAGCGTGTTGGTGAGCCCAAAATGATGCAGATCGCCGATGAAGCCACTGGTCGCTGTGCTGCTAAATGCAAGCGAGTAACCCCAGAAATACCACTGGAATATGACGACGGAAAAAGACATCATCACGACCCATATCAAAGAGAGAGCCGATTTCCTGCGTGACAATCCCGAGTATAGGAAGGCGACTCCCGGCACCATCAGCAGCACCATACATGATGCGACAATAATGAAGGCTTGGTCTCCTGATTGGTACCATTGGTTTAGGTTCTCGGTGTCTGCGCAAAAGTTCAGTCTGGTCAGCTACCTTTGCTGCTTTTATATATGCCAGTTACTGCCTTTCATAACGACCAATGGCTCCCAAGAAAGTTCACGAGTGCTAGAAACGTACTGGCATCTCCTCCCGTTGAGTTATTGGTGCCATTGAAAGTGGTCGGCGGCCCCGTCCAAGAGTAGGAAGGGGACCACGACATGGTATCGGCACGGGTAGTAGAGGAACGAATTCAACGGCGCTATTGAGTTTTCAAGACGGTGTTCGCTCGTTTTACAAATTGAGCAGTAGGTGTTTACTCGAGACTCGGTCTCAAATACGCGTGGCGCCCTTAGTTGAAACTTAAAGTTCTGGAAGACTCGATTGGTATCATGAAGTGAAGGAAATGGGGAGAAGGTGCTTGACATGTGAGTGGACGCCGATGCGGAACTCTCTATGCTATATACAGTATGAAGGACCGCCGGGGAGATCGAGGTAAGATTTGGCACCTTCTTAGCGTTGCAATGATGGACGTCAAGCTGTACTACTGCGGCAGACAGGGTCCCAGATTTGGGAAGACATTGACGCCTTGAGCCAATCAGACAATATCAAGATAAGACCCCTAGGTGCAGTTCGCTGGTCCGACTCCAAGCCCATGTTAGCTTGGTACAAGTCCCACGATGGGCTGAGAATTTTGGGCCCAGAGAATGGGACGACCCCCATATGTGGCCGGAAAAAGTAAGCAAGCTGGACTCTTGTCTGCGGGGGGCATCGGATTACTTGAGCATCTCCGAAAGGAACCACAGCTAATGAATGGAGGATAGACAGCCAACAGCAATTGCCTAGGGCATCAGATTCTACTGTTACGTCGCGAGATCCACGAAGCCGGGCCTGCTTCTTTGCTGGAGCGACATCGGATTGGACGCTGTCGAGGCTGTTGCATGCTGCCCAACCATGGTGCTGGGAGAGGTTCATTTGACTTGTCAGGGATACATATCAAGACATCTTAGGCAAATAATGCGCTTGCTACACTAGAACAGCTCTGAAGCTCTAGCGCAGGTAATGAACGGAAGACAACGCCGCTGTGCGCTCACTTATGAGCTCACGATCATACCATATAGAATTGACCTCTAAAGAACGTTGTATAATGGCAGCGCACCCACATTTAGTGCTAAATATGTCCCGTTAGCAGCACCATCTTGATACCGTCTCTATGGTTTTGTTAGTCATATGTAACATCATAACCTTCTCGAAAACCTGCCATCGTCTCAAGCTCGCGTGACAACAGCCTCGAGCTTCGCAGCTGCCGCGCCATCATGGTCTAGAAGAGCCTAACCGTCGACGGTGTTCAACCTTGGCACCGAGAGACGGACGTGGGATGTGTAGACATTGCGGAGATGCCGCAAGGCCCACAGCTGACCAGGGTGCCCTGGCTGTCTAGAAAGGCAATCGTTCCACTCTGTCTATGACGCAAAGCCTTGTTTCTGTCCCTGACCTATCATGTACAGACGCTGACCTGCTTGATGAGCTGGGTCGCTTAAAAATTGCTTTTCTGCTGATACCCTCAACCTCAACGAAACTCCAACTTATGGGTTGGGATTAAGGCTTCTTAATATTTATAGATGTCTGTAATATAACCCTCAATGCTGCCGAAGGGTCTTCCCTTGTAAGGCATAATGGAGCCAAGTAAAGCTCGAGCCCTCTGGATGGGTGGAATCGCGGTATTTATTACGAAATCGATTGCTTGGTATTTTCATTTCTATTTGCAACGGGCTCTTGCGAACGAATCAGACCTTCAGCTTTCGAATCCGAACATTTCCTATCTTTAAAGATTATATTTATGCGTACTAATAGTATTCCCGCATTGTCGATCGAGTCGTGCCTGCGTCGGGTTGCGGAAATGGGCGCTCGCTAACATCCACATCGACGAGCTTGAGTCGCCCAATCTTAGGGTTGCGCACGCTTGTCCTATGTTACCGTAAAGTATATGCCAATAGGGGTAGATATTTTAAATGCGAGGATAGTGAGCTTTATAGGGTGCCCCTAAGCATTTAATTTGTCATTTTCGTATTGGTTTTGAAAGACACTTGCGAAGCCGACACGCCCTGCACATAATTAACCCTGCGCATCTTCGAAGTGCGTCCCCAGGTTGACTGACCAAAGCAAACCCAATCGAGGTCGGTCATACAGCATTACGGCCGAAGTACTTGCAGTAAGACCTACAAAGTGCCTCATTATCAGTTTATATGGTCCAGGGTATCAGCCACCCGGCCTATAATTGTTAGCGCAGTATTTGGAGCATGATGTCAAGCAATAGACTTCGACTATTCTGATGTGGGGATGAAAGTGCAGGAGTAGCACTCTGCATCGCCAAGAGAGCTTGAAAACAGGCATTCGACATGCTTCGCCTTTACCTCTGAAGCTGTGTCCAGAAACCAGACAGTTGCCAATTATATGAGCAAATTCAAGCGATAAAACCGTTAAGGTTGTACATTGCTGCGTTTGCCGTTGCATGAATCATGAATACTGATATCAGGCTAGCGAGTAATGCTTGGTGCAAGCTGAAATTGACATCGTCAGAATGGACAAAATCATCTGAAACAAGCCCATTATAGTGTAAAGATCTGATGATGGTGGAATACCCTAACCCGTTGTCTTATCTTTCACCAATGAGAAGTCCGGGTCAACATCATGATTTCTGATTGTTCGATCAAATCGTGGCTTGGCGTTTCTCGTCTCTGGACTCGATTGAGCGCTGGAGAACCGAGCTCTCTCATCGCGTCAAAAGGGGCAGCAGCTTTTCGACTCGTCTCTGATAGTCTTATAGTCCAGCACTATCAGTACTATGCAGTGTTTTGTAGATGCCGTTAAGGATTCAGCCCGAACCCATTGCGGCGGGCTGTAGGGCTTAGCTCGCGAAGGCCATCTTTTTTTGAGTACGTAAAAATTTGGTGATCAGTGACAAGCTTGGTTGCTGTTCCAGTGTGCCCTTCTAGAAAACTTCGATGAGCAACACCCCACACTCAGAGGCGACGTTGGATTTTAAAGTTTGATGTGCATGATTAATCTACAAGTGTATGCAAAGCAGAGGTCTTAGCCCCAGCGCTGTCTGGAGCCGCATTCTGTGCCTGTGCCTTATAAAGCTGACGCACAGCCTACTCGAACCTTTGCCTCGATGTCCATTCGGGACCATGAGGATAAATGAAGTGTAAGTTAGCCAATAGCTTAGAAATACTTCAAGGGACTCGTCGTGCTACATGCAGTTCTCGATATCAAATATACTAGAAAAGTGATATCGAAGCAGAATAGCTGCTTCTTTATGTTTGGCTCTTTGGTAGGTTGTTGATTGCTCTGTTTCTATCCTTCTTGATTCAAGACGCAATCTAGTTGAGACAGTTGTTGTATTTCATCACAATCAAGTACTGGTAGCTAGGCGTGTCATACTGTACATATAGGTACTTCTACTTCGCCGGCACTTGTTCGTTAAAACTGGGTAAAACACACTATTGGAGGAGCAGCGAAAGTAAGAAATCCAATTGGCATCAGCATTTAAGCTACGATAAGATAACACGGAAAATAGGCCAATGTCGGTCAACATCAGCCACCGACAGCCACTACTCTGTCTATGCACTAAATTGCGGGGTATTTGGGGTATGTGGCTAGTTAGGTAACTACTGTACCTAACCCATAGGTGGTTTTCTGGTCAGCATTGCATCATCTCCGAGAAGGGGAAACGTACAAATGCCCTTAGACTAACTATCACAGTAGCTACCTACGTGAGTAGGCAAAGCTTCCTTTTTGACGTGGATAGAGGTTGTGACCACCAAACCCGACGCAGACGTGAAAAGCGAATTTCTAATTCTTAAGCGCAGATTAAGATGGCATTGACCGTTATCCCACCAAACGTCGTTCTTTGAACCTCGCCAATAACCTCAGTTCCCAGCATCCCCTAGTTCAAGACACGACAGTGGCAGTGGTAGCAACATGGCACAGGATGCTCTCTGCATTGGCAATTGCCACTGCGAAACGGGGCGCAAGAGAGTGAGTTCTATGGCTCTGTGATATATATGTGTTGCTAACACAGCGCCTGTCAAGCATCATATCCCGCCTTCTGTACATATACCCTGGGAGAGCGCCCCGACCGTTCCATTGCCTCTCCATATTCAAGCTAACCCTGGACCGGATCTCGACTCCGACTCTGACTCCGAAGTGGACGATGACGTTGACGACGAGATTAACGATAACGCCATGCTTCAGAACGACACCACGCATGGAGACGCCGACCCTGCGATTCTACCAAACAATCCTTTATTGTTGCTCTTGAGCCAGGCGTTTAATGACACCGACGACAATGACGCCTTACCTGCCGGGACCGTCCACTTTAATATCAATGTTGCGCCCGAGGCCCTCCAGGGACTCATCGAAGAGAGCAGCCAAGATCTCTCTGACTCGGCGTCAGACGCAGGAGGATCTGACCCTCCCGGTTCGGATGACGACGAAAACGATGGGTTCAGCGAAGAAGGCGTCCCACGGATCGCTCCCTATCGGCTCAACCTCACCGCACTCTCTCAGCATTACAACATCTATGCCGTAGCTTATAGAAATAAAATTCATCTATCTCGTGTCCGCAGCTGTGTGGAAAATGCCCTCCCGGCGCACCCTGGTAAGTTATATTTACGGAAATAAATATCTGAACTGGCTAGATGTTGCACGTGGCCTTTGGAGCTGAATCCATTGACCTGCACCTGTCCACCACTTAAATCGCAGCCTACAAAGCAGCAGTCGTTGACTCTCGTCTTTCTAGATATAGTTCTGAAGCCACCAGCGAGCGACTCGAGCTTGAGAGTGGGTGGATATCTCGATCGGAACTTCCCCCACCAAGTAAATCATCTCATCATGGGGGACTTAGGCGATGCGGAGATTCTCTTGCTTGCGTACGACGATGGCGATGTGATTGCCTACTATACTAGCTCTATTGAGAAAGAGCTTTTGCGTCTGGAGTCTGGTAATCCACTTAGCATAACCACAGCCATCAGGCCGTTTTTTCACCAGAATGTTGAAATTTCAGCCTGGGGACTTGCAGTTCACAAACAATCTCGACTCATTGCGGTTGGCACCAACAAACATAATGTTCATGTGTTTGTTTTTGGGTTGACAAATTCAAGAAGCCACCACGATGAGGCCGATGCTGAAATATCATGTAGGTCTGATTTGTTCATAACCCTTACCAAAGATTCGGAAGGAAGAGTGCGTAAGAAATCTGTAGCGGGGGAGGAACTTGAGCAATCTGAAAATCTCCTCGGCAACATAATCCTAGAATCTGGAAAGCTTCCCCTTTGTCAGCACCGGGGCCGTAACTATCGCATCATTTTAGAAACTGGGGACCAAGGAGGTAACATCCCAAACCTAGCCTTTGGCAGCGATGATGAAGGAGAAGCTTTGGAGATTCTTGCCGTTGATATCCTGGGAAACCTTTGGGTGATGGATATATCGTCACTGGGTGGGCGTCCTCACTTGCGCGTTGAGAGTCTACATAAGACATACTACAGATCTATGCTGTCTCGGAACCCTCGCCGGAGGGTGCCAGTAGAGTAAGTTCCGCAATTTCATACCTTCCGCCTTCGTCCATATGCCTACACGGGTAATGATGGGGCCATACTACTGTCTATGCAGATCTACTAATTGAGCGAAACTCACAGTGTGAGTCAGAAAATGATCTGTCCTCTGCGTTATGGACCGCTTGGCCTTTCCCCTTATTTACTCCCTTCAACTTTTTGAAGCATACTGATTAAGTACAACAGTAGCCTACCTAAAGGCTGGGGCGTTCTCGTATTACCAGAGAGTAGCTTCATGCCGACCAGTACTTTCAAAGATTCACTTGGCTTAAGCCCAGAAGAAGCTGTGTACGTGCATCATAATGACTACGGTTATTATATTGGAACAAAAAAGGCCATTCAACACGTTAGTAATAATTCAACAGAGCACCCATGGCTTAGATCGCATCAATTGCACCGATTCGGTGAAATGCCGCTCTGGCATAGGGTTGAGGAATATCATGACTGGTATAATGCCAAGATAGATTGCAAGCCGGATTGGTCGGATTCTCAGGACCTCGCCGCGGATCAGTTTACAAGACAGCATCCCCGCACTCTCCGGAAGAGGAGCAATCCAGATTCGAAACCCAGTGTCCTCCTAGCTGACGGTAGCAGTGTGATGCGTACGTATGAGTTGGACATCGAGCTCTGCGGTGGCGACCTGGATAATATCGGAATCATGCTTGATAACGCTATCTTCCAGAAGAGGCCTAAGCGATCCCTGATACCCCATATGCATTTCTCGCCCGAGCGCCTCGCCAACCTTTTACATGTGCCGGAATTATCCTTGGTCGTGGCGGGCTCATTGTGCGGCCGGGTGGCACTGATCACGCTAACGCGGCCGACAAACCCACATTACTCTTTCAAACGCGGCTTCAAGGTGGAAGCCATCCTGCCCACTCAACAGGACGAAGACCGCTGTCTGCGGCCCATCTGTCCGCTGCTCGGCGTGGCTATTGGACCAATCCCATCGGCCGGCAAGGACGAACGGCTCCTTGGCGAGCGCCGCTACCGCATCATGATCCATTATTACGATCTGAGAATCTTGAGCTACGAGGTGTACCGCGATATCACGACGAACGAGCTTTCTGTGGTTTGGGCGTAGTTTAGATCCCTGGATGGGACAGATGGGGACGAAATTTTGGTTTGAACATGACTAGGGAGCAAAATGAATACTCCAAAGGGAAGAGCGATGGGAGACAATAATGTGAACTATCTCTTCTACTCTTGAGTTAATCTCGAGACTTCTTCATGATACCCCCTTCTTGATGGCATAATGTTATGATGGGTAGCAAAAGCCTATAACTTAAATAACTGCGTTGAAATAGAAATAGACGAGGCTGGTTTTGCATGATCGTCAATTTAACACTCTCTATTACGATATATTATAAGCATCTTTAGGTAAGGAATAATTGAATTCCTAGTAAGGAGTAGAGAAATCTCACCAAAAAGTAAATAGATTTAAAGATTAGATAAATAGGAATGCCTAGAGATAGATGTAAGAGGTATTCATGGATCTAACAGTGGGTGTGTTAACAGTTAATACAATAACCATCAATGGCTCTTACTGAACAAATAAAGATCCAAATGCGACTTTTCTTTTCATTTATCCTTGATCTATTCTACAGAGAATCTTCACCGACATGAACACAAGATTTGTCGATATACGGTATATGGTTGGCATGTTGTCCACGTGCTCTCAGTTTTGAAGCGGAGCGTTACAAGTCGGGATATGGATGTAATAGGGCAGAGCAAAGAGTCTACTCTAGCTTCAGGTCTTCAAACTGCTTGATGGTTCCCTCGAAGCCCTTAGCCTCGGATTCAAGGTCACCAAGTTTCTTACGATCAGCTTCTTGGAGAGCGGCGGCAACTTTCTCCTGGTATCCGGGATCGGAGAGTAGCTTCTGCTGCTTCGTAATAGCGGCGCGTGTCTTGTCCAGCTTCTTGGTGGCCTTGGCGATCTCATTGTCAATGTCTACGCGGCCCTTGACTTCCAAGAAGACTGCTGCTGCGCTTGAGACGGGGAAGGCAACGCAGCCGGCTGGGCGGCCTTGCGATTCTGGTATGATCTCTATGCTGGTAACACCTTTGTGACTTAAGGACTTTATGGACTGGACCTGCTCAGTGACAGTTTGGTGTGCGGTCTCATTGTACGTCTGCACGAAGACTAAAGACAGGGTTAGTCATGTATCGTATAGTTGACAATACGGTACTTGCCTTTGGCTTCATCTTTGAGTGCATATTCTGCCATCAGAGATCGAACACCCTTTGAACAGCCCTGGACCAGCTCATAGGCAGCCTCGGCGGAAGGGTTATCCAGTTCTGCGTCATACACGGGGTAACTAGCGAGCATAATAGAAGGTGTCTCATCACCAGGTCTCCTAGGGAGGCGTTGCCATAATTCTTCTGTTAGGAAGGGGCCTGTAATATCTAGATTTAGTACGATGACCTGATATCAAAGCAATCAATACCTCCCAAAGTCATCTAAGGACCGGAGAGGTAAAGAAATGGCTTGTGAAGAGGAAACCATAACTGTCCAGGAGTAGGCAGAGACTTATGCATCAAGGGGCTTTCCATGGGTACTTACAAAAGGGATGAATCATTTTCAGAGCACTCTCTAATGCTGTGTATAGGGTATTCACAGCTGATTTCTTCTCATCTTCGGTACCGTCCTGAATGATGGCTTTCGAGTTTTCGATGAACACATCGCAGAGCTCATCATACCAATAACGGTAGATGGCTGACGTCGACTTCATGAACTCTCTTGCTGGAATTGCCTCGTTCATTTCTTTGGCGCATTGGTTCATCTTATGAAGTATCCACTTCTCAGCCAAAGACTCCTTTCCACTTGGTTTTGGCGTTTTGTACGGAACGAAATCCTCATCCAGTTTGCCAAGGACGTATTTCGTAGCCTGATAGATCTTATTGCAGAATTTGCGGTAGCCATGCATGACTTTAATGTCGAAATTGATATCTCCACCACCAGTTGTGTAGTTGACCAAACAGAATCGCATGGCGTCGGCGCCACATTGTGGAATTCCATCCGGGAAAGCTGTTTTCTGATATTTCTTCGCCTTCTCAACCTCGCTAGGGTGAAGATTGCCCAGTGCTAGTTTCTCATGGAGTTGCTCCAGAGGTATGCCACTGATGACATCCAGAGGATCGATAACATTCCCTAAAGACTTAGACATCTTCCGTCCCTCCGAGTCTCTGACAAGGGTATGGCAGTAAACTTCGCGGAACGGCACCTCACCCACCATCTTCAGTCCCAGCATAATCATTCTAGCAATCCAGAAGAACAAGATGTCCCAACCGGTCTCTAAAACGCTTGTTGGATATAGTGTCTGCAAGTCATGGGTTTCACGTGGCCAACCAAGAGTGCTGAAAGGCCAGAGACCGGAAGAGAACCAGGTATCTAGAACGTCTTCATCTCGCTCCAAAGTGAAATTCTTCTCTGGAAGGGCCTTTTTAGCCTTAGATAAAGCCTCTTCTTCTGTTCTGCCGGAAAACCTGAAAGTAGAGTTAGTACTCAGGAATAAACGTGTAATTTTAAGGGAGTTCGAGAGCAGGCAGAACTTCTGATCTTGAAGAACCGAGATTCACGTGAAGTCCTTGCTGTCAATAAATACTGGAAAACGAAAAAAAGCTGGACAATTCACATACCACAGCTTGCCATCAGACTTATCGCCTGCTTCCCCTTCCACTCGGGCGAAATAAACCGGGCATTGGTGACCCCACCACCTACAATATCTTCAGTTAGTAATACATCTTATTGCGAATATTGAAGTAGTTTCATGACATTGCAAACTTTAAAAGACAAGAAGCTAGCTTGAAAAGACATTCATCTATCAAGCAAATAGCCCGGCATTTGCTGTTGATGCGTAATAAATAATCCATCTTCAACACATATTACCGTTTGCTGGCCATTGTGCTTGCGATATCGAAACAAGAAGTAACTCTGGATATCACTTACAGTTGTCTGCTGAGACACCAGTCATTGATGTCTTCCATCCATCTATAATATGATCTTTCTGCCGACTCTGGTAAGATCTATTCCTTGTCAGCATGTTATCTCCTATTGTTACCATTGGTATGAGCGATATACCTTGATTTTTCCATTTTTCACTACATCGATGGCGGGTGCAGCAAGCTCTTTCATTCTCATCCACCACTGGGGTTTTAGTATCGGCTCAATGATGTCTTTGCTCTCTTTAGGAACCAGGAGTCAGTAATCACAGTCTATGAAGATCTGGGGAGGTTGGGTTTATTCCGTAGCAATGGGAGTAGTGATCCCCTTGAATAGGCAAGTTGCTCCTGAAGGCTACAAAAAAGAGAAGTTAAGGCTTGTGGAATCACTTACTGTCGCAAAGGGGCACTTTCATTGGATTGTCCTTTTTATCCACCCATAGCCCCTTCTGCTTCAAGTCGTTTTCAATTGTGTATCTGACATCGAATCGTTTTTGGCCCTTGTAGGGGCCTGCATTCTCGTTCATTACACCATCATCAGTCAAGATATTGATGAACTCTATGAGAATGACTGTTAGTTGCTGAAGTTATAGCGGGATGTCGGGAGTCTTGAGAAGTAACGGTACTCTAAACGCCGCGACGTGGCCCGTGGGAAATGAGCGAAGGATTATACTTACGAAGATCATGTCTTTGGCCCAGCGCAAAATCGTTCGGATCGTGGGCAGGTGTGATCTGTGTTTATTTAGTATTCGCTTTCGAGTGAGTGTTAAAAAAACAATGCTCGGCATTAAACGAAGCTACTGTAAGGATTCCAAAGAAACAACTCACTTTGACGCATCCAGTACCAAATTCAGGGTCAACATAGTCATCTGCAACGATCGGAAGTAGCCGACCCTCAATGAATGGGTGAACTGCCATCTTTCCAACAAGATGTTTGTATCGCTCATCTTTCGGGTGCACTGCTATACCAGTATCACCGAGCCTAGATCCCCAGGTAAGCCTTCACAGTTCAACTCATCGCATTTTATCGTGATAGTCTTACATTGTTTCAATACGGGTGGTAGCAACTTCGATTGACTTGGTACTATCTTGGATAGGGTAGCGAAAATGGCAGATAACGCCAAATTCGATTTTCTTCTCGTACCCTAAACAAATATTAATAATTTATACGCAGAGTAGGCCATTGGGTTCACTCGCCTGGAACAGTGAGGAGCGTTCTTCCTGGTAGTTCCTTGTTCACGACTTCTAGATTTGACAACGCGGTGTTGAGCTTCGTACACCAGTTAACGAGCCTGTTGGCTCGGTAGATAATTCCCTCCTCATGGAGTCGACAGAAGGTTTCGGTAACGGCGGCACTCAAATTCGCATCCATCGTAAAGGCCTCACGGCTCCAGTCGGTGGAAGCACCCTTCTTGCGCATGGCATTGTTGATCCGCTTATGATAGTCGTCTTTCCAATCCCATACAGTTTCAACGAACTTCTTGCGGCCAAGGTCATGTCTGGTTTTGCCCTGTCTGCGCCACAGCACTAGCACATGAGTCAGCCACTTGGATATAAAGAACACTTGATAGAGCCTGATACAGCACTCAGGGACATGATAATCAATCTTGGAAATCGGCGCAAGTTCGATTTTATGTCTTAGTACGGGAATGGAGGCGAGGATCGGCTCAAGGAGTATGGGTATCAAGATCAACGTACTATTTTCGACAACACTTTGCGTGCTGATACCAGCGTGGTCGCAGCCCGGAAGCCACAAGGTTGTCTTCCCATGCATTCGATTATACCTAATCATAGTGTCTTGTAACGCGGTACCCAGCGCATGGCCCATGTGCAATGCACCAGTGACCTAGGAAAGTAAGAATCAGTAATGGGTTGCGACAGAAATTGAGGAGTACGTCTTTCGAGGGGGTCCGCTCTAGTCTGTCCTGCGATTTGAGAGTAATATATGTATGGATATAACTCACATTCGGAGGAGGTATAACGATCACTAGTAGAGACCGATCATTAGCTTGCTTCTCTAAAACAGCCTTCATGGGCCACGTGATGCGAAGTGAAGGCCGCCACGAAACACATACCAAAAGATCCTTCATCCTTGACGCTTCCATCTTCCTTGAATTGAGGCTTGAAGAATCCTGATTTCTCCCACCACTCGTACCAAGCACTTTCGACGGCGATGGGGTTGTAGGCCTTCATCTGAGGGTCATCGAGAGACTTGAGCCGCTTCTTCTCACCCGGGGGGGTTTCTTCAACGTAGGGCGGCAGGGCCTCTTCCTCGACCTTCGCAGCCTTGACCTTCTTCTCTTTCTTGCTGCCAGTGTCAGGAGTGGCCTGAGAAGTTTGAGCTGCCTTAGCCTTCTTCTGTTCGAATTTGGCAGCCTTCTCAGCCTTCTTGCGCTCCTTCTCTACTATTGACCAAGATCGTTAGCCGGGTGTTATCTCTATATTCGAGTGTATAGATATGGCGGGTGTGTATACGTACATTCCTTCTCGGTTTTCACCTTGGGCACAGAACTCGGCGACATGCCTGCGTCATGGCCCGAGGCGTGTGTGCCGGCACCGGCAGTCTGTCCAGCAGCATCCTTCACAGCGCCCTTGACATCGTTCGCAACGGGAGGCGGAACCGTTTCGCCTCCCTTGGGGCCATCGGTAGCATCAACTAGCACGAGAGGATATGAGTCAGTACAGCTAGAACAGCTCGGTTGTAGAGGGTTCAGAGTGGTACGAGCTGAAGGGAGGTATGCATACTGATGTTACCACGACCACTGTTTGTAGCCATTGTGGCACTGAAGAAGCGAAAAGTTGGTCTGTACGGCGGCCTGCGCACCCAGAGGGCTCGAACTAATAGTCTAGACAACTTGGCGGTATTGGTGAGAAAGATTGGGAAAGGCAAGAGGTGGCATTGGAGGGGGAGGGGTGTTTCTGCAGGTGGTTCTGAGTAGCGTATCCCGTGTCTGCTGTGCTGCAGCAATTTTCTTAAGCTCAGAATTTCTGAGTCACTGTGGGGTAAACCTGCCAGCTCAGGACGCATTGCGCCTATGGCACAGTGTTTCATCTGCCATATCGCTTCTTTACCACTGTCCATCTATTCCATCTCCAGGGTAGTTCATACTCCCTACTAGACTAGATAATAGATCCCCTGCAGCAGTCACAAGGTAGCATCTACCAAGTGCACCAGAACCCTTGGGAAACTATCATCGCCTTCGCAGCCCACATGATGATGCCTCTTTTCCCTCCATTGTATATATCATTCTTCTCCTTAACCTAACTTTAAGGTCTTGGTATTCTTAGTATAAAGATAGAATTTTCATTATCAGTATTTTGCTATATACGTAGGACCACTAGGAGCCTCTAGCCTATTGAATGCTACAAATGGTATCAGATCCCGGTAGCAACACCAGGTAAGGTCAGTATTAGCACGCGAATTAAAAGGCTGGATTATTTTTCCAGCACAGACAGAGAACAGGTAACCGGCAACTTCGAAAACATCTGCTCCGCAGACGTACCCAAATCTCTCAGTCTTCACATAACATTTCCAGGATTGCTACTCCTACCAGTGTATTTTGTCCGTTCAATCACACATACAACCTTAGACACCAGTTTAGTCTTTTATGAAACCAAGTCTCCATGATTTAGATGCCACTGAAGCTATCCCATTGCAAGTGCAAGCTGTTTGTCTTTTCGCAGCGACTTCAGCAATTTCAACATCTTAAATCGCTGCGTTGCTCTTTGACTCCTCGGGAGTCTCTGTAGGGGCAACCTCCTCGGCTGCAACACCTCCAGACACCGAAGTCGTGGGTCCTGTTGCTACTCCAGTCGTAACCTGGGGGTTCTCGTTTGTCTCCTCTTTACCGGAGTCAACAGCAGGTGCGGGGGCAGGAGCAGAAGTAGCCTTCACACCTGTTTTGGCCCTCTCCTTCGCGATCCAGCCCAGGAACAGGGGAACATCCTTCCAGACAATTCCTGCGAGGGCTAAGTCTTGAATCCATAGAGGCAAAATACCAGCGGCATCGCTCGCCGTTGCTAAGAGCCACTCAATTCTTCCGTCGTCGAGTTTGCGTATGCGTTCAATGCTTGCGTAGAAGGCGATCTGAGCGCCTTTCTCCTTGGACAAATTGGCCTTCTCACTGGTTGCGAAATCCGGCACGGGTATGCTGACGATAACGAACTCGGGGGCACCAGTCCCCTCTTTTACCGCGCATGACAGCTGCAGCACAGGGAATGTGCGGTCCTTGAGGATGGGTCGACCGACCTTGTGGCGCATCTCCTCAACAACGAGTGAAAACTTGTCCCATGACTGGCCAGACGCCTCGGTCTCGATGCCGTCGCAGTCCCATCGTTGCGCCTCATTTGCGCCAATGACATCGGGTGTGAAGGCCATCTCGGTCTTCCCATGGTCTAGACGGAAGGAGTGGTCGAACTCGTCCCAAGACGCTGTGCCCTTCTTTGCCGCGTCCTCGTGCACACTCAACCGGGCAGCCCATGTCTCCTCTTCTACCTTGCTCTTGATTCCATACTTGGAAGCAACGGTTTGTAACTCCTTGGCCGAGATGACACGCTCCAGGACCTGGACCTTGGCAGTCGAATCCGGGCTGGACTTGTCACCTTTTGACTTCCAGAGCTTCTTCGTATCGGTAGACGATGTCCTCGGTGCTGCCGAATCAATGAAGGGAAGGGCCTCCTTAAGGATTGATAGGACGAAGGGTTTCAGTTCATCTGCTCCGGCTGTCGCCGAGGGAAGCTGCTTCACGGGCAAACCCCACCGACGCACAAGCGGCCCCAGGTCACTTTCTGTTGACATTGTAAATTAAGTTTATAATTGGTAGTCGGTAATCGGTAATCTGTAACGAGAAGGTCGAGCCGTGCGCTTAACCGAAGATTCTCGGTTCGAGCAGTCAACTAGTCTGTAGAAATCTCGAAGGACACGTTAATGGTGTGCTCAGTGAGGAGCTCAAATTTTTGCTGTGTGCCTTCGTGGTTGGAGCATAAACTAACAAAGGATATACGACAGCTTCCTTTAGCTGCGAGCCAGCTGCAGTTATGCTAAGCGACGACCAGCTTTTGCAGGCGATAAAAGAATCTTGAAGAAGGGATGTATCGGAGGTATGCTCGAGATGAAACGATTATTTGGAGGATGAGGAGGATAAGGAGTATGACAAGAAACATTAAGCAGTTATTGGGGATGCGGACATAAGAAATCGAGCTGCTGTACAGTACACCCAGATAGGTGAATGCAGGAACTCCTTGCATTCTGGACCCTGGTCCATTACCCCATTGGCAGGTGCATCCCATCCACTATCGTCAGCAGAGTGCTACTGCTGCACCATGACAATAACAGACGAGCTTCTGCCCCTTGTCGCGCGGTAGCTCCCAGCAGACGCTGTCTTGGCAGGGGAGCTGAGCACGTCGGACACTTACCTAGCGCCATCTTAAACTTCAGGTGCCATACGAATGATGACTGTTCGCCACGTCTTCAAACGGCTTTTAAGCTTATTGCATTGCTAGCGCTCCTCCTATTCATAAATAGGCACGTAATACGAAGTAATGGAGCTAGTGGTTGACGGAAAATGTCCTCTATTAAGCTGACAGATTATTATGTAGTTTAAACCTCCTAACCACACCTTTAGTGCCACACACCGTAGCTCTTATCGTATAACTTGGTCTCGTCCTCTATATTAAGTAATGCTATACGGAGTATATCTGCCATGTTCTCGTAACAAGCCTAAGAGAGTTATAGTATCTCCTTCTTAAGCGACCCGTCTGTAACTCAGGGTATTCGCTAGATTAAATCTATGTACATAATTTGTCTAATTAGCCTCAATTTTTCTTTTCCCAGTTATAAGCCCTACTGCTCCCGCTTCTCCCAGTAAATATTAGCGGGCTCGAGGGGACGTGAGAATAGCGACGCGTAATCTGTGCCAATGACCTTATCACTACCATCCGTATTGCGAAGCTTGAACTCGCGAACCACCATGGCTACGATGGTCTGCAGCTGCACGTTGGCGAACTGCTCGCCGATGCATCGATGTCGGCCGGCACCAAACGGTAGGTATGGGGAGTTGGCTCCTTTGCTAACGAGTCCGTAACCGTAATCAACCTTCTCTTCTTCGTCTACTAAGCTAACCAACTTGGGTGCAAGAGGAGAGTCCTTGTTCCATCGTGTCGGCTCCCAAAGATCTGGTTCCGGAAAGTAAGTGGGATCGGTGGCGCTAACACCAGCGGCCGCAAGCAGATTATGACTGATAGGAACAACGTATTTAGTTCCAGGCACCGGCATGGGCGCTTTGACAGCACGGAGGATGGAGTGAATAGGAGCATGGAGCCTCAGGGTCTCCTTGATGATCGCCTGATTCAGAGGGAGCTTCGAAAGATCCTCGTAGGTAAGCGGCGGCAGGTCGGCACCTAGATTCTCAATCTGTTCACGGTATAAGGCCTCGAGGATATCCGGTCGGGAAGCTAATCGTAACATAATCCATGCACTGGTGGATGAAGACGAGTGCTGCCCAGCCATAAGAAGAGCAATCATCATGTGCGCAATTTCGTGATCAGGAACCTGAACACCATTCTTATAACTCGAGTTCATCAAATGCCACATGATGTCCTGAGCGTCCGACTTGCCCGCCGCACGGCGTTCTTTGATTGTGTCCATGTAAACCTTGGCGATGGTTCGCTGGGCGTGGTCTCGTCTTGTGTTCCATGGAAGAGGTGCCCAGTGAAGCATAAAGTTGATGGGGCTAAAGCCCATATCCAAATCGTGGTACAAATCGGCTAGAGACTCGTCGAATTTATTTCGAATTTCAGCGCCCTGGAGCGAATGAGAAGCGGTGAAAATGGTGATCTGAGCCATGTTCTTTGAAATATTGACGACGCCAGACTTGCCCTTAAAGTCGGGGCTCTTCTTGAAATAGCTGCTAACCTCGTCGGCAATGATAGGTACGTATGACTGGAATGCCTGAGTAGTAAGGGCAATCTTCATGAACTATATGAATCTTGTTAGCAGGGCTCTACAGAGTCACCATAATGAAAGAGTAACTCACTTTCTTCTGTTCCATCAGTTTGGAGTTCGGACAATCGTAGACCACATCCTTTCCAAAAACAGGGGTTGTAAGAACAGTGTAGATGTCCTCGGCGCAAACGTCCTTGAGCTTGCCGTTCAAAATGAACTCGTTGCCCGCAGGCCCCAGGTATACGGTCGTTTTCTTGCCGAGGAGGACGAAGGTGAAGATATCGCCATACTAAAATGTTCAAGTCAGCAAGACCTCGTACGAATCGAGTGAGAATTGGTTACCTACCTTAGCACGGTTTTCCTTAAAGAACCGCGGGGGATCCATGCCATATGTAATGGTACTCCCTATCACGGGAAACCAATGGAAGACAACGGGCGGCTCTTTGGGGTTTTTGAATAGGATCTGCTGTAAAACATTGAAGGAAACAGAGAGAAGCAGAAGACCGGCAACAACGACACCAACTTGCGACGCGATTGACAGCTGGGACAGTTGTTGGGACAGAGGTCCCGTAATGTCTTGTAAAAGACCCATTGTAGCGAAGATATTGTTCTCCGACTCCCGCTCCGAATCTCAGTTGCGTTGTATGGAATCGGAAGTTGAGTCGTACAAAGTCGAGGATGGCAAGGGGATTTTATAGTATGGGCGGTACAATCGCGGTGTTGATACCTGCTTATAGTAAGAAACCTAAAGATTTTGGAATCCAGGGTCTACCAGGGCATTGTCCAATCGATGGCAAACAGCGATAGTACCTAGGATAAGGGGTTTTAGTGGGGGCAATTAAGCCAATTGCACATCTGCCTTTTCAATGCGAAAGCACAATGGTATTCGCAATGGTAGTAAAAATACGAATACGATCCCGAACTTAATGCATGTCAACGGTATTCAGTATCTATCCTGCTTAAAGCATATACCGTTTAAAGATGCTTACTTGCAAAACGACAGTTTGAACAACAAACTTGGCCGAACAGGTACCCCTTCTTACTATGTAGATGTATCAGATAGCAGAGCCTCACCACATACCTTACATAACATAAATATGAATGCGCGAATACTAATACGATATACGGCAATCAGCAGACAAGACAATCGTCCAACGAACCATCATATGACGAGTATCTTGGCGAGTATTGGTTGTAATTTCACTGTATTTGAACATGTATCCATATTTACAACATGATCCCATCCTCGATGCAAGCAGGGACTAAGTATATTGCTTTCAGTGTTCTCTTAGATCAGCCTAGTTCTGGTCTCGTCTTGTGCATCGAGATACTGCCGATCTAATGCTAATATGGGTACCAATAATGGTACCAGAAAATGGGCGTACAACTTCAGAGCTCTCTGTTTATATAGCTACGTTTCTGATCACCCACGTTGTCGAGATTGCTGGGCTCAGTGTTGTGCAGACTTCATTCGAGTCGAATAGCAAACATGGTAGCGATGGACAGGAAATGGAGCAGATACTATCCCAGTAACTTTGCTAGTGTGGATGCTAATCCTGTGAGACGACAAGTACCCGTCCCGGTCTTGTCTGTCTCGGGTGGGGATGTTCCAGGATGTCGTGGGAAAACACTCAGGGGTTAGTCAGTCAGTCAGTTACGATCAATTATGAGGATCTTTCAGTTGACGTTAACGGACCAAAGTGGAAAACTACTCGTTGGCCGCAACCGTGGAATTAGTTGGTTAATGTTTAGTTTTCAATTGCGTTTCCATTACCATTTTAAGCATTCTTGCCCTACAATGAAAAAAGCAACCACGCTAGCCCACCAGAAGGATAACGGATCAGACGCGTCTTCAATTGGTGCTATCAAATCCAACGAACCTTCTGAAGCACCAGGCAAGTGTCTAACTTAACATACCGAGCTATTAGTGATTCAGATCATACTGGCTTGGCCGCGATACTGCAGCATTTGCACTGTTGCTATCAGCAACCAGCACTGTGGTTTATGCTCATATACAAACCTCGCATTCTCGTCTTCACATAAAGATAGTGAGAGGTCATTAGATACTTAAAGTGGTCGCAGGATGACACTGTATGATGGCTCGTTCGAGAAAGAGGAAATGTGCTGCTTCTATCGATGAACTCCCAAGAAACGGACCTTCCACCAAGAAGAGGGGTGACAACCAAGCTTCAATTGATTCACAAACCCAACATCCTGTTCTGAGCCAATTTTACTCGCAGGTTCAGAGGCTACGTGATTATGTCATCTCACAGCTCCCAGCTTCGTCCAGAATCAGACGCAGAAAGGTGGCTGCTGTCGGCATTGTCAGTAAATCACCTACCACGCCTCTATCCGACGTAGAGCGATCTCTTGGAGTCTTGCTCGACACCACCCTCGTTGGTCTTTCGAAGCCTGTGAATGGAGAAGAAGATCATCGCATAAGAGAATGGAAGAACTTCTCACAAAGAGGTGATGAATCATACGTCACTTTATCAAACGGTGTCACTGGCTTCGTTGAGTCTCAGGCTCTGGTAAGCATGAGTCTGCTTCTCCCGTTCCAGTACCAGGACCAACGGAGATGCCCTGGCTTAAACATAATGGTAGTTAACCGATATGTAACAGATTGTGGAATATGTTATAAGGACTTTGTTCAGCAGAGAGAAATCTGCTAAGTGGCCAGACCACCTGCTCTGCGATGGCTTTCGTCGAAATGGTGGCCTAGGGGTGCGAGCAGTCCGATCAAATCATTGTGTGGAAGCACTGCAACAAACCCCCTGGCCACAAATGTTGGCTCTTCTGGGTGAGTCTGGGGATCGAATCATGATAGACTTACTTCTTGACTGTGCCATTTTCCTATCTGTTGACGCGGGTGCAAATAACTTCTGTCAAATCAGTGGTGAGTTCTTTCACCTTCTTAGGTCCCCCGAGCAGTACTTATACCACAAGTAGGAAAGAGCCTGTCTAACATTGCTCCGTACCGCCCTGTGTCAACATCTGACGAGATCACTGGAGCCAGAAACCCTTCAGAACTTGTTTTCGTACGGACTCGAATGCTCTACGCGAGACCTGCACTCAATGCTCGAGGATTGGTGCAGTTCGGTCTAAAGCACATTCGTGAGTGCTGCCACTTCGGCTGGCTCGCCATGACTAACAGAGATAGATGTATTAAATCGTTCTCCATTGTACCGTCACGACGAAGATCGTGATCTCTCGATCGAGACGCGGAAGCATTTAACCCATAAAAATGAAGTCCACACGCTTAGGGTTATGATGTACATGTTTCCTCGCCAATTCGGGCTTCACAACGTCTTCACTAGCAAGGTTAATCTCAAGGAAACGTCACAGCGCTTAAAAGATTATACATTACGAGAGGAGGAGATCGTTGAGAAGTTTGGCCGACTTGGGGATGACGGTGTGAGAGTAAAGATACCCAAGCGGTTAAGAGGGCATGCAAGCAACTTGATTCGCAAATTTCAGGTTCTTCATCAGCGATGTTCGTATTCCCAGCTTCTTCAGCATTACTGTCCGGTATGTTCCAAGTATATTACATATATGAATCATCCCTAATAGAGCAGGTCCATCTCACTATGAGCGAGCAAGAGATCCAATCGTCAGAATTTAACAAGACTAGAAAGCACTCGCGGAAATCAAAGATCAAACTAAAAGGGGGGGCTTACCAATTTCAAAGAGCATTGCACTCACAGCAAAGGAGTCGAGTCTCGTTAGTTGTAGACATGGCAACCTCATCTGCTGAGGTATCTGCCTTCTGCCAGGCCGTCTTGAGGAAGGTGATTCCCCAGGGATTTTGGGGTAGTGATTCGGTTGTAGACCACAACGAGCAACAGTTTCTAAAGAAGGTAGACCAGTTCATATCCCTAAGGCGATTTGAGAGCATGTCTCTTCATGAGGTAGCGCAAGGAATGAAGGCAAGTCTTACGCACCAAATACAGAGGGAGAGACACGGCTAACGACAGCTAGATCACCGAAATAGGTTGGCTTGCGTCGTCCCAACTTATGGCAAATAAAACGTCCCTAACTGACATACAAAAACGCCACGAGCTACTGCAAGAATTTCTTTATTTTCTGTTTGATTCTTTTGTGATACCCCTCATCCGAAGCAATTTCTACGTTACAGAATCAAACACCGACAAATACCGAATCTTCTTTTTCCGCCACGATATCTGGCGGTCTCTGGTGGAGCCCGCTATGACAACTTTGAAAGGGAAAATGCTTGAGGAAGTCAGCCTTATTGATGCTCAAAAGATACTTGATTCGCGTCGCCTCGGATTTGGCCAGATCAGGTTGCTCCCTAAGGGTATACAGATGAGACCGATTACGAACCTGCGCAAGAGACTCCCGATCCCTGGTAAACCTAAGGAGTTAGGCCCTGGTATGAACAAGTTATTAGCACCAGCACATACAATACTGCAACTTGAAAAGGTAATATCAGCTGTCCTTGAGAAGAGGACTTCAAAACTAATTTTACTAGATCATCAATCCACAGAAAATGGGGTCGACCATGTTCTCCGTCGGCGATATCTACAAGCGGATTAGGCCTTTCAAGTCCAGGACGCATACTTTGCCTAACCAGTTCTATTTCGCAAAGGTGGACGTACAGTCGGCTTTCGATACAATTCCACAGGCAGCTGTCATCAGGTTACTTGATTCCGTACCTCAGCAGCGTCGATATCGAGTATCAAAGTATCTTGAAGTTGCCCCTAACTTCGCCGTTCAGGGAAATACCCACACTTCCAAGTCTAAACCTATAAAGAAGTGGCCATCGGTAGCGATCAAGAATGACGATCCATCTACATTCATCCAGCGTCTTAGGAAAGGACGAGCCGCAACAAAACGAAACACTGTGTTTGTCGATCTGTACCAGAAAGAGTACGAAACGAGCGAAATACTCCAGTTGGTCGCATCTCATATCCAGCAGAATCTCGTCAAGATTGGCAAAAAGTTCTACCGTCAAAAGCAGGGTATCCCTCAGGGTTCGATCTTATCCTCGACGCTTTGTAATTACTTTTACGCAGACCTTGAGCTCCACGCCCTCCCGTTTCTCAATTCTGACGACTGTCTGCTCATGCGACTCATCGATGATTTTCTATTAATCACCACTGACAAAAGTAAGGCAGCCCGATTCATCGAGGTTCTCCGCCGTGGTGTGCCAGAATATGGCGTCACCGTGAACTCGAAGAAAAGCCTAGTTAACTTCGACCTCACGGTCAATGGCCAACCAGTTCCGAAGCTGGAGGCTGGCAAAAGCTTTCCTTATTGTGGTACCCTGATCGACACTAAAACCCTAGATATTGCTCGGGCTTCGAATCAAGGCCAGGATAATGGTAAAATCTAAACAGTCCCATTCATAACATCCTCGACTAAATATTCATAGCCATATACAACTCGCTTACTGTCGAGTTCAGTCGGACCCCAGGCCTTACATTCCAGCGTAAGGTTCTCAGTAAGTACCTCAATCACCAATCACGCACCGCCACAGCTAATTTCTATCTATCCAGACGCATTCAAGATCCTGAGCCACCTCATGTTCTTCGACACAGGGCTAAACTCCGTGACGACTATGCTAAGCAATCTCCACAAGGCTTTTACAGAAACCGCTACCAAAATGTGGGCGTATGCACGCTGTTTACCAGCGCCTAAGCAGCCATCTGCCAAGCTCATCATTAGTACGTTGTAACGACATGCCTCACACGCTTTGTTGTACACCTATACGGGTTCAGACGTTAACTCGCGTTTCAAGGGACTATCTCGAAACTCATTGACACGGCATACCTGCTACTCATCAGTAAGAGGCGCAAGCTCCGATATCCCGGCTACGTGTGCGATGTGAAGAAGTGTGAAGTGTCTTGGTGAGGCCCGCTCTCCCTCCCCTGCCCACTTGCCATGGCTAACGGTCCACGAGGTTGGCATATAGCGCATTCCACCAGGTGCTGATCCGCAGGCAATCCAAGTATGATGAGACGCTGGCTTGGCTGAAACTAGAAATCACGAAATTAAGCTTGCTGAAGGATATCAGGCGGGGTCGTGTACGAGTTGTTGTGTAAGTGGGCTTGTGTGATGCCCAGGTGCTTGGGGTGTCTGTATTATACAGGATGGGTAAAAATGGATCGTCACACGCACGGAATACGTATGTTGTACATGTCGGTATGTACATGTGTGAGTTATATACCCATGCCCAATTGCCCGTACTCTCCGACCCAAGCTGTTTTTGAAGGGCGACCTCGCTCATTATAATGCTTGTACTGGTACCTTAGACTTGCTACAATGTCACTATTTTTCGGCCGATGCTCCAGCTTCATCATTAGTGACACCAAAGGGTGTCAACTTGAGATAACAAACTAAGAATATTTTCACGAACCCCTGTTCATGGAAAGTCGTGGTTTAGATTAGTCGAATTATACCACCAGACGGTGTTTTCCTTTCCATGCGCTCAGTAATAGAGTGTCGGCATTTCAAGATCACAAGATTGTGGCACTAGGATTACCACCGCTATTCTATACCAAAGCATCATACCGCTTTGCTTTGGTCGATACAGAACCATTATAGATATTAGTTGTACTTTCGTGAGACTATTCCAGCACAACCTCTATGAACGAAAACAGCGAGCTGAGCGGTCTTATCACCTTCTTGATCATCAGCCTCTCATCCGCCTGACCCAGCATCCTCTCAAAATCAACGGCGCTCCTCTCGCCGCCCCCCGACAGATTGAACACCAGCAGGTCCAGGGTACGCAGCAGCTTCTCCCTGTGATTCGGCAGCTCGCCGACACCAAGCAAGATCCGGTTCATGGTCCACAGCTTCGCGCCGGATTTCTCCATGCACGCTACCAGGGGCTTCAAGATGCGCGCACAGTCCGCGTCCGCCCAGTCCTGCAGGACGCGGACCAGCAGGTACGCGCTTGCCGTGCGCGGGCCGGGGAGCGCCGGCTGCGGCGCAAAGAAGTCGTGCGCTTGGAACTGGACGCGTCCTGCTAGTCCATGCTGCTCTATCAGCTGCCGGGCAGGCTCTTCGTTCGACGGCCGGTCCTGGATCACGAAGTCCACGTCGGGGATAAGTCTCGCGATGCCGGCCTCGATGTGTCCGTTGCCGCCGCCGACGTCGACGACCGTGGCGCCCTGCCCCAGGGACTACTAGTCAAAGCCGTGGACGAACGGCAGAAGCGAGCCGCCCGAGTGCAGGCTAAACAGGTCTATCATCGCCGTGCTAAACCGAGCCATCCCCTTGCCGTCCTCGCCAGGCCCTGGGGGTCCGCGATGGCGCAAGGGATGGTCGTCTTGCTCTCGCTCTTGCCGGATTACATGCGCAAGGCATTGGCGATCTCATAAGCACCCTGGTTGAATATTTTCCCCAACCTCAGGTCGATCCATGAGCTGGACTCTGGAATCGCCACGCTGAGTCCCGGTGTGGGCTACCATGCCATCCTCCGTCTGCCGGAACATGCCCATCAGGTATGCAAACCCGAGCTGCCTCCCAAGTGCTGGTACATTTTTGACGCCCATCTTGCTAGCGAGGTCAGAGATGCTGATCTCGTCATCGAAGGGCACCGCCTGGGCGACTCCGAGAGAGTTTAGAGTTCATAAGACCTCTATCTCTGTAACTCGATGGCCGGCATAGGCAACCAATGTATCCGCTGGGCCTAGAGCGAGATTGAGCAGTGTTTGTGGTGCGTCGATGAGATTTGAACGAGCATTGAGAACGTCGGGGAGAGTCTGCGCGTCAGACCAATCTCTGCGGCCTGTTGGGAGGAAATCTGGTTGGGGAAGATGGTGCTGTGTGAGGAGCTTATGGAGAATGCTTGCTGACTCCTTAACAGAGTCAGTGAGCGTGGTAAGGGTGTAGGCTTCGAGTGTAGACATATTCAGATATGGTATTGGGGAATCAAATGAACAAATCCGATCTATCGCCGCTACCGTCTGCCCATTTTCCCAACGTCTATATTAATCCTTATGTACTAAAATTCAGCCGTTTCGTTAAACAGTCCGAGCTCGGACATATAAAAATGCCGTGAATCGAGCTTTAAGAGGTATCACGACAGTGAAGATTTTGAAGACACGGTCATTAGATAATTCGGATCTTTTCTTGGCATCGGATGATGCACTCTTGCTGTAACAGTTGTGGAAGCTAGTTCTTGGGACAAAGCAGTCGCACTATTACTTCGCAGCTAGCAGCAGTGTGCAACTTATCTACGGTTGAGTCTAAACTGGCCAGTTAAGAGCGAATTCGGTAAATACAACGCTACGGTACATGGCAGTTGAATCGTCACTCGGCGTACCGTTGATGTGTCTCCTAATATGGTGTGCAACGGATACACGAAAAGAAACTCGTTTTGCATTTGTTGATCGATTACTTGGCGGTTGCGCCATCTCAACCATCGGTGTCGTTATATACACTTTCTAGTATAACGTTTCAGAGCAAGTAGCTAGTAAGCATGACGATAAGCATAAAGATGAGTACAACGATAAGTAGAACGATGAGCATAAGTAAATAGAGCAATGATAATAAGTACTTAAATTATCATCCATACCAGCTATTCCGTTACGACGAATACCAACTTGCAGTAGCAACGGCTAAATATCTTAACGTACACAAGCCGCAATACCTGATAGAGTGTAAGCTATTTAGGGTAAGTTCTGAACTCGTGCTTCGCGATCGCTATTATTGTTGCTTCTTGCACTTCCCAAATCGCGTCTGTCGATATCGTCTCATAGGTCATTTCTGCCGCAGGAGAGCAAAAAGCAATACTCCTGGTAGCCATACACCTGTCTGAATGGCAGTACCTCTCATTTACCTCATGACACACTGGATAATTCCTATATTTATTCATATTAACGGGAAGAGGATGTGCATTATGTTTAGTCTGAGTAAAAGGAAGATCTTTGGGGTTCTCATTCTCATTAGCCCCAGCTTATACACTCAAGTTCATTGAATCTGGACCACCTAAAGGCACAGGGATTTCCTTCTATTTAGGAAATTTTACTCCTGAGGTACGACTACTAGAAAAGGGAGTTAATAAAATTGACGAAAAGTTGAGGAATTCGAAGTATGCGCATGCCGCCGTCCCATATAGAATAAGTGCTTCGAGAATAGACTGTTTAATATTCTGCCAAATGGCGAAGAGATTGGAAAGAAAGCTTTTTGGTGCCATCTATTCGATCACATTGGACTAAAGCGACTGGCAATTAAGGTCGCCAGTTCTTAAAGAGGTAGAGTCGAGGCCTTCACTAATGGTGTTGATCTACTCATAATTAACGTTTTCTTTTTCTTTTCCTTGTTTTTTTTTTTTGTTGGGAAGAAATTTCAACCACACCTGGCAAGATCCATCATTTTGCTTTCGATCACAAGCTGACTTAATAAGCCCCTCCGATGAAACTCACGTCTCTGTTAGAATGGACACAGTTCTTCTAATAGTGCCCGTCATAGTGTAATTAGATGCTTGGTGATGGTGAAAACCCCTTTCCCTCCCGTATACAAGAGAAATGTGTGGTGGTTGTTTTTTTGGTGGCGCAGGCTGGCGGTTGTTTACTTAATTCAATGGCCTGCAATATGTTCGTAAACCAAAGGGTGACAATGCCAGCGCAGAGGCTGCATTCCTGTCCAAAGGCATCTATAAAAGTTCGATGGTCGCTATATCATTGAACTATAGTGAAACCTGGCATTGGACTGTATGCTACTTGTACATCTGTTAGGATACCAATAGAACCGGTGCCTCGAAGCTCGAATATGTCATAGACAGAGTTATATACATATCTGTAATACATCATTGACATTTCTCTACACAGGATTGGGCATCAACGTGAAGTCGGCCATGCCGAAAGTGGGTCACCGAAGATATATGTTACTCTATAAATATATGTTTGAGCTGATCTCTTTGATTGCACTTTTGTAATCATGGCTTGCATGCCACTTAGCCGAGCTTACACCACACTCATGGCTAGACACTCGAGCCTTGTCCAATATTCTGTTGCCTATTTACTTCCCATAGCTTTCATTCTCCTTTTAATTGTGCTGATAGAAAATATAGCGACCCGCCGTGCTAATTCTGTTCTCTCAATCGCAGACGACAACAAGAAGATGAAGAGCGATACCCCAGACACTACTCTCCTGCCTTCTGGTACGGCCACAGAGGTCGAAAAGGTCGCGAAGTGGCTTCTCAGTGACGATGCTAAGTTCGAGACTGTCAATGGCGTCAAGATCTGCAAGAATACTGATGGGCTGGTTACCGCAACGGCCGATCTCTTGAAACAATTCGCAGCCGGAACTAAGGTCTGAGTTTTCATTATATAGGTCTCACCTTTGTTTCTTTCAATTTTACTTCGTAGATTTTAAGGTATTGCGCTCAATGTAGCTGACTTCTGATTAAGAATCATGTCTCACACCAGACCAGACCGTCACAACAGCGTGTGACCGCTATTCATTTCGACCAACCTACACCTACAATTGTCCCTCTCGAGCAAGGTTGGGTAATGGACTTGATACCAATACACATAGCTGGGGAAGAAGTCACGGTGGGGGGCCAATCTCTGAAGCTGAAGTATTATATTCATCTAGTAAAAGAAGCCAGTGTATTAGGAGACTTCTTTGGACTATTGCTACTGTCGAAACTTTCCTAATAAGAGATTGAATAGTTTACAATTAGATACGAAAATACAATTCTTCATGCCCCAGTGTGCAAAAATCTCAACAGACGTTGTTGCAGTTTTTGGCGGGTTCGATAACGAAGCTCGGCGCTATTATCCATTAACATCATAAACTCCATCACCGTCTCTAAACGTGGAGTCGTAATTGGGGCGCTATTATCTCGCAAATCTTCGAAGTTGAAATTATTAACAACCGTGTCTATGAACTGTAATGCTTAGCTCTTGCTGTTACAATAGTTAAGCTGAAGAGAAAAGACTTCTTACTACCGATGTGATTTCTCGATCCCGTGGCGCTCACGTCTTCAAAGCTGGCTTCTTGAGTGTGGCCAGTAGTCATCTGCTGCACAGGGTAGCCGTTTCCACAATGATCTTGCCATTGCTGGGCTTGTTTGCCGCTCAACGCACTATTTTTCCACTCAACACAGAAGCCACACCTCAAATTTACGCATATCGCCACTCGTTTAATAGCTACAACAGGGAGGTTAGCAATTTCACATCAGTAGAGAAGTATATGAATGAGGAATTAGCGGTAGACGGGACAGACCAGAGGAATTTTGGACATTCGGACCTCCACTACCGTCAAGCGGTGCTATGAACCAATACGGAGCCTCGGAATTACAGTTGCAAAACAATGGCCCATTGTTTTCGTGAGTTTGGTCATAAGGCCCATACAACGCTTGGGGTGCCGACATGATTTGGGATCCGATAGGTGGTAGTGTATATGAAGTCGCCCTGCCGAACTACTAGCGTTGGAAGAGTTCGTCTGTTGACGGGGACAGGGTCTCGGAATTTAGAGTTCTTGCTTAGCTCTCGGTCAGATTTGCCTGACAAGGCTGGAGGCTCACTTGACCAGATTACCCTTGCCTCTCTAAAATCAATAGTACAACACTAAAGTCGGCCCGCTGAAAATGTAGTTTCAGCGCCCTCCCGGCTACACCGGAGGACTTCTGACACATTACTTTAGTTCAGCTTTTGGGGGTCGTTATCAGAAGGCTCTAGGAAGGCTGTACCCCGCCTGTAGGAGCAAGCCAAAAGCATAGTAAGCAAACACTTCTATGAGGCATTCTTTACCCATAAACCCTGTTCTATCGGGGGATGCTACCCAGCCCTATCTCCAAAACTGGTGACTAGAGGAATAGGCTTCTTGGGCTCCCCGCCCCTGGGCCTCATCGGGCCGTGGTTCATCACATTCTGAAGTTGACAATTATATAGACTTCGGTCTTAGGTAAGATGGTTAAAGATATAATATATAACACAGCAATAATGCTTCGTAATTCCTGGTGTTTATCGATACAATACGTTGTGCGCTCAGTATCTACCAACGGTTTGAGAGCGATCTAAACTATTGTACAATTTACAGATCTTCGCCTCCCTATATTGTATGTTTGTTAGGGGGGTGCGGGGTATTCACAAGCTTTGCTATGCTATGCGCGATCCATGGTAGTCGGGAAAGCATAGAAGATAGAAGACAATGAGCAGCAGAGGACAAAAAGCCGTAAATTTGCTAGTCCGTAAAACTTTCTGGTAGTGGCTATCAAGAAAAGAAAAAGGTACACGAACTGCCATTTATTCCTTCCATTTCTCCCAACTAGGGATTGCGGTCCGTCCCGTCAGCTCCCGACCCGCCGTGTCTTTTGCTCTGATACACAAACTTAATGACATCAGCGGAATGGTCCCCGTCAACCCTTGAATCACCTTCTACCTCAATGTCCTCGAAATCTGCTCCACCCCCTGTAGAAGTACCGAAGAGGCAGTTGCTTCCTTTCAGCTTAAGGCCTTTGAAGGTGCTCCGACTGTGTGTGCCTTGCTGAGAGGCTCCAAGAACTCCAGCAGTGGATTCTTGCTTGTTAGGCATTGGGGCTGAAAGCACACCCGGGAAGCCCCCGACTGTCTGATTAAGCTGTGGCTAATATTAATTATCAAACCATCAGTTAGACGGTAAGGTAGTAGTGGCTAACTGGAGACGGGCCCGTTGGGACTTGGTGGCTCACGCCGTTATCGCGAGGACCTCTCAGTCGCTCGAGTTTTGCTATACACAGTGAGTTGATTAGTGAGTTTTCCAAAGTAGTACTGGTGAGTAAGTTGACTATATACTGACAAGAACTGTCGACGGTTGTCGAACTGTGAGTTGTCTCTTTTTGTGTAGCTTTTGAGTGTTTCTTGGTTCTGGGTTTAGATATGTTCATTGGCATCTCTTCTGTTATTGGACAAAACTTTTCGCTCGAAATCGATCTAACAAGTAGGTTGATCGCGAGAATGAGCGTAGTCTTGTCGTGCTCCAGAGACTGTAGACTCTGAAATATTCGAGGTTCGACTGCCCGAGCCGACAGCGCATTCGAGATTTTTGTAATAAATCCAGCCTTAGAGTGGGGTGTGTGTTGCTGACAGAGCTCAGCGAGGCTCTTGATCTTGGGGGTCATAGCCTCGATAATGCGACTGACCTGGCATGTATGTAGGACTGAATTTTGTTGGATGCAGGATATTATGTCGCATAATACGGTCAGCTCGGCATGCCACCCCTGATATCGAGCAGGCATATGTCGGAGAAAGTCGCGGACTTGAGATATTGAGTCAAGCATCGTTACTGCCATTCCAACGAGCTGGCTTACCGCCGCTACAGCGCCAACAACCTCCATAACTACCGGAATCCGTAGTTATCTTAGCAGTCTCTCCCAGAGGCCTTCCTCGTAGCGATCTAGCTGCCGCGTCGGTGTCGACGGCTGTCAGCGGTAGGTGATATACCGGCCAGCCGTTCAGAGATGTATACTAAAGATAGGTGTAGGTCCCCTGTTTGTTATTAGCTTAAGAATAGAAGGGGATTTAATTTTGGCGTTCTTCTAAAATTGGCAGGATTTGCAGCCTCAATCTGCTGTTATCTGTCGGCTCCCTATGACTAAAATATTGCATCTTTTGAGTCATACGGAAGCCGGGCGCAGACAACCTAGGCGAGCCTTAAAACGATTTGACCTGATGTATGCTTCATGGTGAGATGGATGTGGCTTTGGAGCCTGCGTTTTGGTCGAGAGCCTGCTTCAGATGTGCTTAACAGAACGTGTCGAGTGGAACCATATCTACAGCCCTAGGGGCATTGCTTGACCACGTATGTCAACGATAGATTGGCCAATTTGAGGGCGAACACGTTTCAACATTTCCTGTATTCGACGTGTGTAGCGTATGGAACAATGCTGAAAAGCCCGTATATGATAATGCCCACGAACAGAACTCATAATGAGTGATTCGTAGTGGTTTCTACGTCGTAAAAGCAATAGAACCATATATGCGGTGTTCCTTACTAGAGGCCTTTAATTATTCTATAAGCTTCGAATATATCTAGTATTACTGAGGTTCTCAAGGTTTAGGCATGAATTATTCTTGGACTAAATGTAGTATGTTGACGGCCGCAGCGAATAACCAGTGTGATTTCAATTCGATTGGATCTGAATCAATGATGAGGCATATTTTTATTGGCGGTGTGCAGAGTGTGTACGTGCCGGGCCCGTTAACGTTGCAGCATAGCCTCAGGGCGCATTTAATTTGGAGGCTCTGCATAGTACCGTATAGTTTTGACAATTCCGAACCTTGGAGCCCCACTATTTCTCTAGCACTTAACCCTTTTAGTAGCCATAGAGTATAGGGATGCCCAGGGTTGGGAATTTAGTTAGTTAGTTTAGTTAATAGCTTGACTAAAACTAACTAAGGAAAAATTATTTTTTAACTAACTAACTAAGAAAATTTTTAAAAAAACTAATATTAACTAATAGTTAGTTTTAGTTAATTAGTTAAAAACTAATTAAAAAGGTACTTAATGTCACGGCTTAAAAGTTAGCAGTTGGTTTTAAAACTAAATTTACTGTATATTCCTTACGAAATAACTAAGATAAGGAAGAAAGGAAAGTATCTATCTAACAGCTGCAGTACAGAAATATATAGGCAGGGATTAGTGGGGTACATGGATACCTTAGGTATTCCATTCACCAGGTAATTGTCCCACCATTTACCAGGACAATGAACAATAGCCTGACGGCTGGTCAATCTGTTTGACAGCTGCAAATAGGACACCAGCCGTCACACTTAATAAAATTTTTTAAAAAATAAAAATAAAAAAAAAAAAAAAACTTATAAAAAATCGCTAAAAATCGCTAAAAATAAACGGTATTAAATTAAAGCTAAATTTTTATTATAAAAATAACTTTTTATAAAAAATTAATATTAAATAAACAATTGGTAAAGAAACCTTAGGGTTGTAAAGTATATTCTGTATTGCGATAAGGAAGACTGGGAACATCCACACATCCCTGCGGGATGTGTAAGATATTCCAGCTTCTTTTATCTAATCAACGTATCTAATCTACACGTAACCGGTGGGTCTTACGGACCCCCTTGACACTTTGTATCAACAATACTTTATTATAAAAAAAGTTATTTTATTATAATTACTTAATTTTTTTTTAAAAAAACTTTTAAACTAATATTAATAATATAAATAATTTATAAATATTTTTATATTATTAATTAAATATTAATTTATAAACTATAAAAATATTAAAAAAGTTTAAATAACCTATTTCTTATTTAAATAAGCCATTTAATTAAATAAGCCACTTTTTAAACCTTTATATATACATTTGCAAATAATTTAATAACAATATATCCGATTAATTTAAACTAGTTAAATTCTTATTTGCTAGACTTGTTTATACTATTCCGACGAGTTTGCGCATTATAGCTACGTTTGCTGCAAGTTTTATAGCACTTAACGCAAGTCCTTTTTCCTTTCGTACGACGAACGAACCGACGAGTAGCCCGACAAACGAACCGATAAACGAACCGATAAACCTATATAAAACGAATAATTGTTTATTATATAAAAGGCAAAAAATTTACAGGCTTCGAAACACGTAGTTATATAGGTTTGTCGGCTCGTTCGTCGGTTTGTTTATCGTACGAAAGGGAAAAAGACTCGCGTCGGGACTTGCGTCAAGACTTGCGTCGAAACTCGCGTCGAGACTCGCGTCGAAAATTGCGTCGGGTGCTATAAAACTTGTCGAAATAGTATAAACAGGTTTAGCGAATAGGAATTTAATTAATTCGAATTAATTGTTTATATTTTCGGTTCGTTTATCGGGTTATTCGTCGGTTCGTTCGTCGGTTCGTTTGTCGGTTCGTTCGTCGGTTTGTTTGTCGGTTCGTTCGTCGTACGAGAAGAAAAAAGACTCGCGTCGGGTGCTATAAGACTTGCAGCAAACGTAGCTATAATGCGCAAACTTGTCGGAATAGTATAAACAGGTCTAGCGAATAAGAATTTCATTAATTCGAATTAATTGTTTATATTTTCGGTTCGTTCGTCGGGCTATCCGTCGGTTCGTTTGTTGTACAAAAGGAAAAAGGACTCGCGTCGGGTGCTATAAAACTTGCAGCAAACGTAGCTATAATGCGCGAACTCGTCGGAATAGTATAAATAAGTCTAGCAAATAAGAATTTAACTAGTTTAAATTGATCGGATATGTTGTTGTTAGATTATTTGCGAATGTACGTACAAAGGTTTAGAAAGTGGCCCATCCAAGTGGGAGATGGGTTAATAATAATAACGCATCTCCTACGTAAATAAGCCACCTAAGTAAATTGGCCACTTTCCAGACCTTCGTACGTACATTCGCAAATAATCTAACAACAACATATCTGATTAATTCAAACTAGTTAAATTCTTATTTGCTAAACCTGTTTATACTATTCTGACAAATTTACGCATTATAGCTACGTTTGCTGCAAGTTTTATAGCACCCGACGCAAGTCTTTTTTCTTTTTATACGACAAACAAACCGACGAATAACCCGACGAACAAACCGAAAATATAAATAATTAATTTAAATAAATTATATTCTTATTCGCTAAACCTGTTTATACTATTCCGACAAGTTTGCGCATTATAGCTACGTTTGCTGCAAGTCTTATAGCACCCGACGCGAGTCTTTTTTCTTCTCGTACAATAAACAAACCGATAAACGAGCCGATAAACCTATATAACCACGCCTTTTAACGCTTATAAAGCCCGTAAAGCCCGTAAATTCCTTGCTTTTTATATAATAAACAATTATTCGTTTTATATAGGTTTATCGGTTCGTTTATTAAGCTATTCGTCGGTTCGTTCGTCGTACAAGCGGAAAAAAGACTCGCATTAAGTGCTATAAAACTTATAGCAAAAGTAGCTATAATGCGCAAACTTGTCGGAATAGTATAAACAGGTTTAGCGAATAAAAATTTAACTAATTTAAATTAATCAGATATGTTGTTGTTAAATTATTTGCAAATGTACGTACAAAGGTCTGGAAAGTGGCCAATTTACTTAAGTAGCCTATCTACGTAAAAGATGCGTTAATAATAATAACAATTTTAATAAAGTATATATATATATTTTAAAGTATTAAGCTTAAAAAAAGGTTAAAATTTTTAACCCTTTTTCCTAAATTATTTCTTTAAATTATGCCATAAAGTCTAGGGTAGCCTTATAATTTTCAATGTACCTTTAGTTAGTTAATAATTTAATATTTTAAAAAAAACTAACTAACTAATTAAAGCAAATTTGCTAACTAACTAAGCTTTAATTAGTTAATAAAAATCGCTAATTAATATTAACTAAGCTTTAATTAATTAATAAAAATCGCTAATTAATACTAACTAACTATTAATTAGTTTAACTAAAACTAAAAACTAAGAACTAATTTCTTAACCTTAAGGATGCCGGTTAATTAATAAATAATTTTACGTTTAATAGCTATTGCTTATAAAATAGCACTTTAACCAGTACTAGGACAAATCACATGACTACTTTACCTTTATATTTTATGACTAAAAGGGTTAAGTGTCA
This sequence comes from Xylariaceae sp. FL1651, assembly GCA_025201745.1. Taxonomy (NCBI): domain Eukaryota; kingdom Fungi; phylum Ascomycota; class Sordariomycetes; order Xylariales; family Xylariaceae; species Xylariaceae sp. FL1651. The sequence goes on along the minus strand of MU624236.1, from coordinate 1,254,879 downwards.
TAGAAAAAAAGGGCGCCAAGGTTCGGAATTGTCAAAGCTATATATACGGTACTATGTAGTATACCCACTTATCGACACTTACATATATAGCCTGTCGAGGTGGTGATTATATTAACTGTCACCGCAAAAACGGCATTCCACACCAAATAGCCACTTCTACGGCCAATTCATGACTAAAACAACGATTCCAGTGGCGTTGTAGATAAAAGTGCCATTTCTGTTAATAACAATGAAAAACCCAAATGATTTGGTTAAAGTGATGATTTTGGACGATTAATTGTGAAAGGTGGTATTCAAGGGTCATAACGTACGTTAGGTGGTGCTAGTAGGGGAGAAAAAAAAGAAAAAAAAAAAAGCTTTTGCGGGGACATTTAATATAATCACCGCCTCGTCTGTCCGCTTTTGTGCTGAGCAGTGTGCGCTGTGTGCGCTGCATATGAACCCACGATGTCAAGTTCGCAAAATGATAATGACTGCCTAGCTAATTATGTATTCATTATAAGCCGTTCCTAATGTTAAAATTATAGTGTGTCTTATGTTCCCTGGTAATAGCCCCTGTAGTTTCTTATTAAAAAATTTTTGAGTTAGCATTATAAAATCAGCGTATGATAATGCATTTTTTGCACACTCAAATTTAGATCTCTAGTTAGAGGTATTCTCTTTGCTCCTATAATGGAATAGGATTCAAATATATGCTTCTGCCGACGTTACTCTTATTTATGTTCCTCATTATGTTGGACCACAGAACTCTTCGACCGCCAGCAAAGTTATTCGGTCAAAAGTGGCGATGTGCGATAGTGGTGACTGAGTAGTATCCTGAGCGTCCAGGCTGACATGAATTCTGTTCGACGTTGAAAGTCTTGACAAAAAATTATAATTAGTAATGCAAATTTTATACGTGTCTGTCCGCAATGCCTGTACGTAAGTGCAACTTATGCTGTTTATGCGAGGGGCTACCTCTTAGATATATTGTCAGTAATCCGTTATTAAATGCCAGACTTACTTGAAATTTACGCTTTGGCATATAAAATTGCATCAGAATATTTAACCTAATCATAGGGAGGCCCGGGAAATGGCCGTATTTCGATCACTCATTCTTAGTACCATAGCTGCTAGACATTGCGATTGCGGCAGCTTCAGCATTAGTGAGAGGCCTTTACACGCATTTTGAGCTGGCAACAATATTAATATTGCCAACATTATTAAAAGATTAGATAATAAACAATAATTAGTAAGCTCTATATTCTCATATTTTATATTGTATCGTGACCTCGTAGCTATTTAATTAGGGTGACAATTTTGCTGAGAAATAACCTATTCGAACTAAGTCATGCGTGTAAGTATTCTTAAACTTACCCTATATTTAGCCTATAGGCTTATTAGTCCTCAAAGCCTGTAGCATGTGTAGTATATATTTGACTTAAATGGTACGAGTAGAAGTGTAGGCATGATGTAACTGATGTGCTTTCTGTCAACGTTTTTTGGCTAGCAATTGTTTTCAGCTGATCATCATGATCAGCTTCACACTATAATCAAGGCTTTGCTAATTACCAGTACTTGAACTGGTACCATGCTAAACCAGAAACATTAAAACTGAAGTAATTGGTATGTGCCATAGCTGGGCCTTCTTATTATTGTGTAAATGGGAACTATTATAACCAAGAACAGCCCCCTTTCATGTAGCTTGGAGCAAATATTTTCAGTAATATCTCACGGTATAGCCATAGCAAGATATATGTATTCAACACCAAAACAAACTCCAATCGCCTATAAGCTAGCCCCATGCACCATATCTTCCTCTTTATGCCCCTCTATTTATCTATATCCCCCAAAAATCTATGTTCAAATCGCGACCCCTGTCTCCCACCATCTACCCCGAGCGCCCCAATGCCACTGGGGGAAGAAATCCGCATCATAGCGCCACACACGTTTATCATCGCCCAGCCCGACGGCTCTGGCGACCGAGACGGGGACAGGTTCCCAGAGCCAGATGCCGCAGCGCCCGAAGTCGTCCAGCAGCGCCCAGCTCGTAGCCCAGAGCCAGAGGAACACAAACGCCAGGTTGCCCAGGCGTCGAACAGACTGGGGTAGCTTCTCGATCCTGCGCCGCAGAACGTGCGAGAGCACAGTTTGCAGGACCGTCCCCGCGCCGGCGAGCGCAAAGAACAGGGGTGGACCCCAGTGATGCGTCGCAGGCACCGTGCTGTAGCTGCCCGCGCCGTGGAGCAGCGCGGACTGCGCGAAGGCTACCAGGGCGCCCAGGAGGGGGCCTACCATCGCTAGCCCGCTTCGGCCATCTTTGTGGGTGGAGGAGGAGGAGGAGGGAAGATAACCCCGTGCAAGCAGCCACTTCGTAGGCGCCGAGAACCCAACGCGGAACGTCTGGTGCCACCAGGCGCCCCAGAAGCCTGCGAGTCCGCGGTCCAGCACCTGCGTAAACGACCCGCTCATGGATGGCAGATGCCAGGGATGTGCGCGGAAGCCGAGAATCGGGGGGCAGTAGAGCGCCAGGGCTACGGCCCCGCAGTTCCAAACGAACTGGAGCGCGGATACTATGCCTACGAAAGCGAGGACTGTGCGCTGGAGGGAGAGAAGCAGGGGAGATAGGGAGGCGAGGTGCCTGGGCAACGGGTGGTTGTGCTCTGGCCCGAGTATAAAGTATGGATCGCTGGTCATGAGCGTCGCACAAAAATCAACAATTATGTAGCTGGGTATGATGTTAAATACCGTACGGGAGATGACGAGTTCTCGCCGTGAGAGAGTCCGTTCGTAGCCTTGTTTGCTCCGGTGAGGACCATATTCCAAAGGTAATTGGTATGGGCCAATTTTGGGAGGTGGCTGATATGGTGGGAAGCAGAACGGCGACCAGTTCCAGCCTATGATAGGGTTAGAGTGATGTTTGGATTTCATTGTAAACGGATCAATGTGTCGTACTTACCAGTCAGGCGGAACGAGCTAACAATATCAAACGCCCAATCAAGACGAGTCCAGAACGAAGCGTCGGCGGGATATTCCTGCCAATAGTATTCATACTCCTGTTCTCTTGTTAAATTGCTTAGTTCAAGCGCCGGGTTCCCGTCCTGAGTATTTAAAGTAATTATATTCTCCATCAGTAACTTCTCTTCCACCTCTCTACCCCCTGGAAGCGGAGTAGACGGTGTAGCATGACGCTGTCTTTCTCTTGTGCCCTTAATATGTTTTTCATCCCCGTTTGCCTGTAAACCCGTTGTTCTAGAAATGGTAGCACGGCCATTCTGTATCAATTCAGAAGCGTTTTCATCAGCCTCTAGCTGCACCGATGTTCGGCTATTGGACTCATTAGCCTCCAGTTCAGAGGCATGCCCGTTCCCGGACAATGTAGGCGGCCGATCCGAGCCCTGACTGTCTTCAACCTGGTCGCCTCTCCGAATCTTCCTCCTCCTTTCCACCCTCTTTGCGTCCCACTGGGGTCTCGTCCATACCAACAGTGTGAAATTCCAGACTATCGCCCACGCAGCCAACAGACCGGTGCCGTAGCTCGAGGCAAAGTTCAGGCTCCCCACATTCCGGATCATATGCCAGTGAAAGGCGACAACAAATGCAAGGACAAGCCACCTTGCATGGTACAGCCAAGGTCTATTCTTGTGCGAGATGGCTAGGTAGAGCGTTGGGACGACCCAGTAGGCGAGCAGGTGAAACGGCACAATGAAAGGTTTGGTGGTGCCAGCCTGTACGTCAGCGCGGAACCTGGCACGGTACAACTCCCTATATATGTTTGCCAGATCCGGCAAGGGTTGTTGCTGAGTCATTGTGAGAAATTCGCCGCTTCTAGAGGCTCGTTGAAGCTTAAGCTTTAGCCTCGCTGCAGCCTTCCATCACCGGCCCCCCGAAGGCGCGAGATGGGGCGAACTTTGATCACGCTGTATTGCAAACGGAGTAAAGGTCGAGCTAGGCTGTCCCAGAACTACTATATCTCAGTCAAGCTACTCTAAACAGAACCACCTGTAAAAAGAGCCCTCTACAGAGGACTTCGTAGAGGCTAAGAGGCCAAGAGGCTCAATGAAGATTGTTAAAACGTGTGTAGTATTGGAATTAACATGAAGGTCTTATTTAGAACGGAAAAGCTGAAAAAGATAAAGGGGGGGAAAAAATTATGTGGCGCAGGCTACTCTACAAGCTAACACTACCGCCATCATCTGCTGAGCCGACCGCCTGGTGGGCGGGCTGTCACGTCTTCGAATGAATGATTCTTCGACGTAGATGATTGATTCATTGAATAGCGCTAACATGGTGGGTTCTGGTGCTGGATTAGAACGGCCGTTTGCAGTCGTGACGTCAATCCCACCAGTTACTCGTCTAATTTGCTGTGCATCCTGCATTCCAACATGTTATTCTAGTTAGCCTCTCTGCATTGTTTCAATAGCCTCAGCGCTTCAGTTATTACAAAAGAAGAGCTGTCGCTAGCTTATTAAGGTCGGGGTGAGATAAAGGAAATTTCTGGTGGTGTCCCGGGTAATAATGCATCTCTTATGAGACTATAGTGCAACGCCAGCCAGTTACCAAGCAACGGCAACGAAGCTTAATCAACGTGTTACAACCCTTTGGTCAACATAAAGCAAGCGAGTACTGATAGTACAGCTGGCATATGTATGCCGATATGATTGGAGGCCTCCTAAAAAGTGTCAAGGAGATACAGCGTCATGGTGCCGCTGGCCGTAAACTCGCACCCCGCAAGGAATGAAAGTTCCCTAGTCGTGACGATGGGCAGCACGTTGGCGAACCGATAAGTCGTGTCATATTCTTCACGGATGCTTACTAGCACACCTTCAATATCTCTTTCTTCTAGCCGACATCGTTCCACATGATCATCCCATCACATCTGCCGCTGCCGTGGACTTTCGATAATCCATAACGCCATTACGCCCAAGTCATAAACCTATACACAATCTGTACATTCCATCTAACCCGGCCCCCCGGGTTGTTCCATCAATATTGAACCATTTGTTATGTCCAGAGCTCACAGCAGCGATCCTATTTTAACCCAAAGGGCGAGCCACACAACCATCCGCCAGAGCATCCAACCAGTGCAGATAACCCCTATACATAGTCCGAAGAGGACCGAGTGTCGCAATGCAAATGCGTCAGCTGCTTCCATCCTAAAGAGCTTTTTTTGCTTTGTGTGATAGTACCACTGGCCACCATCTTCGTTTATCATTTTTGCAGTCGCGTTTCGGGCATCCCCATCTTTTTGCCCTGGTTCATCATGAAGAGCAGGAGTTAACGGTGCCGACAAACGAACACTATAACCGTCTACCCATTCATACGGCGAACGAGGCCGATATAAGAGGCGGTGTGGCCAGGATCTCCCGCCGTCACTGCCCGCGTTGTTCTTATACTGACGATATCGCTGCGCCCGGTAATGGCTGTCCACGAGATAGAGGGACAGAACGAAAGTGACAAAGTTTATGGGGGTCACGACAGCCTATGCGCATGTGACGTGAGTAGATGTCTATGCTAGTGTGATATAGAAACTTGTAGAGCTACACGTTCTAAGATCATGAAGTCGTATATACTGGGCCTATTGGCCTTTAACGTCTCCTGTAAGACTTTACAACTTGAATAGCTCGTGAAGTCTGGAAAGCGAACAAAGGAAACTAATATGCTGGAGGGAGACTCACGTGGTAGAGCTTTGACTGCCATCTTATCTCATCGGTTCTAGCCCGCGATGCTGTCGTTGCTGTAGATCTAGTACTCATGATTTTACGACGTAAACCGTGAAACTGCCTAGGAGAGGGGAATCGATGATGTTGTGTCAGCAGTCTTACGCAGCAGTATAGCGGAACACTGTTGCCTACAGTGCGAGAAGAACGAATGAATCCGCAGGCGTATATGAGTCGGGTGAGAAGTGAGGGGATAAGATTCGGGAGTGAAGAGACGGAGCTTACGGAAAGCAAGGGTTACTGAGGCTCCGGGATCAACTGGGATCTTCAGGGTCCATCTCGGTACCATATCCGTGGTATATATTTCTGATGCGGAATGAGTAACAGGATTGAGATGACGTGATGCAACCTTTCTGCGAGACGAATCATAAGTGGGGGTGGATGACGAAGCAGGCGCGGTCCATCGGCTGTATGGTGATATTGACACTTATAAACACTTATAAACTCCTTAGACCAGATAGCCGTACCTAAATTTCAGGTCTTTCAATCATAAACCTATTTTTGGCTCGAGTGTGCACTCAGTTCAAAACCGCCTGTCAGGGGTAATTGTATCATTGCTTAATATTTCTTCTCTAATAGAGTAGGTTGCAATGCTTTTTGCTTCTAATTTTTCACAGTCCCGAATCTTTTTAATCGCGCGTGTTCGTGATATCCAATACCAAAATGTCGTGCGCGCCAACTTTGGTCAACTCGTCCATAATCGGTGCAATCTTCTTTTTCTCTACCATCACACTAACAGCAACCCACCCTTCTTCTTCCAGCGATGTCACAGTTGGGGCTCGTTTTCCGGGAGCGATTGTTGTAGCCTCTGTCAGGCTACTCCTTAGAATATTATACTGGCATAGTACATATTTTTGAGCCGTTATGACACCGCGGATACGCGACGCAATAAGATCAACCAATTCTGGGTTGCTAGGTTTCCGCGACTTGATTAAGATGGCGCTGGTCTCGATGACAGTATCGATAGGTTTTAAGCCGGCAGCTTTCATCGTCTCACCAGATTCTAATCAAGTTAGCTCACAGTTGTCGGCTCATGATCAGGCATGACACTTACCGACAAGATCGACGATGCCGTCAGCTACACCAAGGGCACAAGCCGCCTCGACACTGCCGCTTAATTCGATGATTTTTGTTCGCAGTTTGCTAGTGAATTTCACGGGTTGGTTGTCGGGCTGCTCCTTCGCGGAGTCCACCTCCATTTCCAGGTTCGCAAAATACCTCTGAGCTAGGTGGACGAAGCTGGTGCCAATGTTTTTTCCAATCAGATCTTTCGGCGAGTTATAGCTGCCATTTTGTGGAACCTGGACCTGGAGTTTGCAACCACCAAATCCCAAGTCCATGACAGTCTCACATCCGGAGCCTCTACTTGTCTGGGCGGTCTCTTCTTCAGGGGTTATTTCTCCCGAGAATCGCCTTGCTCGAAAAAGAGCACGCATCCTGGCATCGTGTTCTTGCACCTGGTCCCATCCAGTGATGCCCAAATCGACCTGACCTTCTCCAACGAATGTAGGTATATCGGCTGCAGGAAGGAATATAAGAGCAATTGGCAAGTTTTTGACGAGAGCTATGTCGAGACGGTTTTCTCTCCTAAACTGAATATCAGCACCTTCGAGGAGGTTGAGAGCTGCCTGGTTCAGTCTGCCCTCTATTCAAGGAGTTAGCAAGCGGCATGTGTCTCTGGTCATGGATATGATATCTCACTTTTGGGTACAGCAAACAGGAGCCGCCCCTCAAGGCTATTCCCAGCAAGGTCCGAGTTAGCCATTTTGCCAATACCTTTGAAGAGGATGGTAGTCATATTTGTGAAAGAGATGTGCCTTCAAGAGGGATACGAACTGATTCACTAGATCCATGCCTCTCTACTAAAGGAGTCTCGAGAGGATGGGAATTCTGATATACTATGTGACACGAACTGTCCAACAACGTGCTTCCCGCAAGTAGGGTAGATAGCGCGGGAGGCGGGGTGGAATTGGGCGCTCGCGGGTGGTTACAGGGAGTGACAACCCTTTACTATACAATGCGACTTAGGGGACCAATGGATGTCTTGCTTTATAAGGTGCGTGAAAAACAGTGGAATTGATGCATAGGCAAAGCTGCAGTATGGTGTGACTGTTTTGTTGTGTGAAGCTATGTGGAGGAGTATTTTTTACTCGCAACCCCACGTTCCTAGATCGGAGTATCTTCTTGGTTGACCTCATTTTCCTATGGTGGTGGGGCAGTCCCAAACCCAGGAACACACCAACACCGGCCGGCTAGTATGAAATCCTAGAAGGGCTCCTTTTGATGCTTTCCTTTTATCTGTCTACCCCTTCGTCTCGGCAGCATTAACGAGATCAATGGCTAATTGAAATAAATATCGATTCATGGACGACAAGGCGTCACTAGTTAAGGTCAAACGGAAGGAGATAACGTGGGCTAGTAGGTATAAGACTCGTGATTTAAATCTGATATCGCCCAATGAACCAAAAGAATAGCCGCGACATAGTGAAGAGATACTTGAAATGCATAGCCAAGACTGGTAAAGATTGTGCGCACTCAGATATGGCAGTTCAATATCGTGCTAACCATCAAGTAATCACTTATGAACATGTCGCTAGTTAACCGAAGAACCTACATATACTAACATAGGACGCAGAGCGCATTGCACCTTTCTTCAGATCCCAGAGGCTTAAATACTGGAATCCGGGATCTTGGGCGCAACAGCAGGCTATTGGACAGGTAAGATGTCGAGAATCCACCATGTTGGTAGAGATGCAAGTAAGTACAGTCAACGGTGCCTATTCAAGATTAGCACATGCAAAGAGAGGTAATCACCGTTTTCTGCACGTGTATCGTCCACTAGCCTAAGCCAAGAAGGGCACACTACGCAGCTAACTTAAACCTTAGCACAGTACAATAAATACCGGCCCGAGATATAGATCATAGGTAAGTACCTATAGTAGCTCCGTTCGGCGTCTTCGTCCTCTTACTAAGACTCAAAAGTGTACAGAACTACAGGAGAGGACACAGATTGGCTGACCCAAGAACGAGTCGAAGAAACAGAAACAGATCTGAAACACTGTCATCTCACTGTGTATCCTGAGTGCATCTGTTTTTAATACGCATGAGATCAATCACGACAATCGTATACGTGGTACAATGCGCTATCACCTAACAAGAAGTCACTGTGGATCGACGCGAGCCATTCGTCAAGGGCCAGGGCCCCTGGTCTAGACATTTCCCCCCGAAAGAGCTCCAAATTCATTGCATACATCCCTTATATCACCTCCCAATCCTCGCAACCGCAAGCAGAGGCTAACAAGAGCCTGAGAGCCAGCAGCTGGCTAAAAGTAGCTAATGGGAACCGCCTTTGGAGGAAGGACGACAACTACGCCGGACTAGAGGCACTACACTTCGTTGCCTGCCTATCCGACATCGAATAGCACCGAACCCTGGTCGCCGGAGACGAGACTGCTAGTTGCATTCCTTAGCCGCAACCCTCGACCTTTCTCTAGCTATGTCGCGATGGTTAGGACAGCCCTCGGTAAAGGGCAGCTCCGAGGCTGTGCGCATGGCATTGCTGACCTTGAACACAATCGGCATCACGTAAGTTCAGCTCGTCACCAGAATTCAATCCGATCACTGATAAACTTGCTGCTGTACAGATTTGTATGGGGTATTGAACAGACATATTGCACACCATACCTTCTCTCCCTCGGGTTGACTAAGAGCAGAACCTCACTCGTATGGATCGCCGGCCCCTTATCAGGCCTTATTGTACAACCTATCGTCGGTACGATTGCAGATAAGTCAACATCAAGATGGGGACGGCGAAGACCTTTCATCGTGATAGGAGCCGTTATATCTGCGCTATGTCTTTTGGTGTTGGGGTTTACAGAGGAAGTTGTAGGCTTCTTCGTCGCGGACGAGCGGTCGGCTCGGCACTTCACGGTTTCCGCGGCCGTGTTAGCTATATATGCTGTGGACTTTTCGATCAATGCAGGTTCGTTCGCTTGATCGAGTGCATTTCATAAGAACCATAGAGACCCCTGAGCTTACATGAACACAGTTATGAGCGCGGCAAGAAGTCTAGTAGTTGACACTCTCCCAATCGAGAAGCAGCAGACTGGCTCTGCTTGGGGTGAGCTATCGAATTTGCACTCCACCCCAATTGCTCTTCGCTAATACTGGTGTTAGGGAGTAGAATGTCGGCAATTGGCCATGGAATTGCATTTGCAACTGGTGCAATCGACTTGCCGTCCCTCCTTGGGCCGTCCTTAGGTGGTACTCAGTTCAAACAGCTTACAGTTCTTGCCGCAATGGGTCTCTTGGGTACTTGTGGCATCACATGTTGGGCTGTGACCGAAAGAGTACTGCTCTCGAGTACATCGACCTCGCACAGAGAAGGTGGGTTGTATCAGGTCGTCAGTCAAATTTGGTCAACAATCCTGCATCTGCCTCCACGAATACGTGCAATTTGTATGGCGCAATTTTGGGCTTGGATCGGATGGTTCCCATTCCTCTTTTACAGCACCACTTGGATCGGCGAGACCTATTTTCGTTACGACGCTCCTCATGATGCGAAGCAGTCTGGTGATGCGCTGGGAGAAGTTGGTAGAGTGGGCAGTAAGGCGTTTATCATCTACTCGCTCATAACATTCTTCGGCTCTTGGTTTTTGCCACTAGTTATCCAGTCTCCAGACGACCAGAACTATACTCAACGGCCCCCACAGAGTATCAAGGCCGTCGTGGAAAAGTTTAACAAGTATAAGCCTGACCTACTAACTGCCTGGATGTGGGCCCATGCGACATTTGCGGCCGCTATGCTATTCGCACCGTTTGCCAAAAGCTTCAGGTTCGCGACTGCACTCGTTTGTATCTGTGGACTGTAAGCCTAACTTGTCCTCAACGTGTTGAAATCGTACTGACCTAACTCGCAGTCCCTGGAACATCGCATCCTGGGCCCCTCATGCTTTTCTTGGTATTGAAGTGAACAAGTTGAGCGGTGCAGGAAGTGGAGCTTATAGACGTCTTTCAGACGCATCGATGGAGATGGCAGATTTGAATAGTCTATCTGGTCCATCCCTCTTGCATCTTGAACATGGCCCAGACGATCCACACTTGACATCAAAGTCTAGTACGACAGGGGAACTGTCTGGTGTCTACTTTGGTATCCTTAACATTTACACAACGATCCCCCAATTTATCGGAACGATCCTTTCCACGATCGTCTTCAGTATACTCGAGCCAGGCAAGAGCCCTGAACTTGCTCACAGCGCCCACCCAGACGAGCACCACGGCACAGACGGACCGAACGGAGTGTCTGTGTGTCTATTTATCGGCGCTTTGAGTGCCATTGCAGCAGTTTTCGCAACTAGAAAACTGAAATATTTGTAGAAGTACTGTATCGGAACCTGCGTATCAACTGGGTGGCCTAACATTGTAACAGTAGCGGTGCATCAAGCGGGGCGCTGGTTGGGTTTTGCATGAGTATGGCGTCTAAGGTTAGGACATTGTACGGAACTCATATTCTTCGATTCGGACCATACAAATAAATTTCTTTAATCATTTACATCCCATAGATAGTTATTATTAGCGAATTGCTTTTTATTCATGAACTACTTGGTAGACAGAGCTCTCTATTCAAGGTTGTGGTTTTATATATGATTACATAATTTCCCCACCACAGTTTTCAGTTCTAGCAAACAATTATAGGCCTGCTACTTCGAAAAATACACCTGCCACAAACCTACGACATTCCTCCAGTTCTACTGATTCTGTGCCTTTAACTTTAGACGCTCACAATGGTAAGTGTCAATAGATTCCATCGATCTATACGTCGCCCGCAGGATTACCACTCACATATCCGCATCAGGCCCCTGTCGCACCCTCCAAGCGGCGCTCCCTGCGGGCAAAGCTCGCGGCGAAAGCGGGCGCCGAGCCGCACGCCCCGCGGAAAGCACCACGGCCGGACGCCGTGGCACCCTCGACCGACGGCTTCACGAGCTCGAAGAAGGACAAGCGGATCATCAAGCACTCGGCGTTCATGTCGCGCGTCGAGAAGGCGCACCACAAGCCGCTGAAGCGGCGGCGGCCCGGCAAGAAGCTCGTCGCGAACCTCGAGTCGCTGGCCGACGCGCTGCCGGACCTGCTGGCGGACGGCGAGACGGAGGAGGGGCTGCGACAGCTCCGCGAGGGGAAAATACGGCACAAGAGCTTGAAGATGCGGAAGGGCGCGCTCAAGAAGAAGGAGAGGATCGTGAGGGGCGAGATGGATCGCTTTGGCGTCAGTCTGGCGAGGCTGAGTGCCGTGGGGGCTGCGGCTGGTGATACGGGCAAGGATATGCAGATGGAGAGGTCGGACAACGAGGCGGGGGCAGCGCAGACACAGGCACCGGGCTCGACTTCGACGGCAAGCAGATGGGCGGCGTTAAGAGGGTTCATCTCCTCGACTATGGAGCAAAACCCAGCGTTTGTTGGCAAACAAGATGCGAAATGAAATAGAATACTACGACGACATGATTACGAAACCCCCTCAACGGTATGTGTGGCAGAAGCCAATGGTAAGGAACGCATATTCACTTTTGTGGCTACACTTCTGCTTGTACTGACTGACCTTGATGCTATAGATTGATCGATTGCTGCATCAGAACGCAGAGGTGAATGATACAGAGTGAAGAAGTTCACTCTTCTCGCTGATATTTCCAGCGCCGATATTAGGCACGGTGATGAAACCCTGAGCATGTTCGGAAGCGCTACCGTACAATGCATTGTACTCCCTCCCAGATGCCTAGTAAATTCATGCAACAATTCTAACGCAGGAATGAAAAGTATGCAATCTTGATGTGACAAGTTTACCGTCGAGGCGGTACGTGACTGTTAGCATACCTTAGTCTAGAATGTTTGCTAGTCAAACTAGCATTCCTTATACACTGCTTTGTGGATATGGTATCTGCCTGTTAGGGATTCTGGTTGTTCTAGTGAAAGCTCCGGGTGACATAGTATATCCGCAATAAGGTTAGACATCTTAATTTGCGTATCTACACGAGAGCTATGGTAATATTACCTAACTGACTTACCTACTATATAAAGATTTATTGTCTAAGCTCTATGGATGTCTGCTAAGGTTATAAATTAACGAAGAGATGAACTATAACATTGAGACCATATGCTTCATTGTGTGTCTGTATCTGGGCAGTACTGTCAGGGTGCAACTGCTTGCTCACTTCCACATCCCCGCCCTACCACTACAGTCCTGCAGTCCCTCATCAAACATCAGAGAACAAAGTGTGTAGATAGTTGTGGTTGTAGGCAATTGGTCAATTTTGCAGTGTGGGGCTGACTGGAATTCCTTTCATGTGATTGGTTCGGGACAGCCCAGAAAATGATACCTTATCCAATCTTGCATGCAGGCTGATCTTATGGGATAGTGTGACGTCGTTACCCGCTCGAGCACTGCCGACCTGCAACGGGCGAGATGGGGTCTGGGCCTTTTGGTTGGCTTTTTGCAAGATCAAGGATGCTGCATTGGTAGATATAATGACGAAGTCCGGTTGAGGCTGAGCAGTACGAACACGTGTGATATCCTGAAATATTGGGCGGTAGGCTACTGCCCAGTTGCCCTTTTTTCTATTGTACCAAATCCCTACAGTTCGAATATACACTAGGGCAATTGTAGCCTGCAATATAGGTACTCAGTTTGCTCACCAACAATGATATTTGCTTTTGCGACACATGTGACAGACAATTGGGCTATGCATCAGGCCATGTTAATTGTACCTGTTGTTCAGTGCAGCTACCGAACTGTTTGTTAGCTAAACAGGACAATCAGCAAGCATACAAACAAATGCACCATATGGTAATCCACTACATATCGGGTGCTGTACAGATATTTGTAGGTGCATCCTTGTTTTTGATGAGGTTGATACCTCGGGATACTCTCTTGCATCGTCGTTGTCAAAGTGTGATGGGAATGCGGGACTAATGAAAAAATACGGTATTGAAAGTCGGGCTAAGTCAGCAGACGCAGATGGCAAGCAGTACCATAGCTGATCATGCCACTCTCATAGGCGCGTACTTCCTAATCGGCTCTCAGTGCCCGCGTCAGGCAGGGAGAAGTGCCCACCCCCGCAATTTCACTTCCATACCTCCTTCTCCCGTCGGTGGAAATTCTTACTATGTACTTCACCAGGTTTCCAGATTTCTTGCCTTCTCTTGGATAATACTATAGACATGATACAATAGCGATAAGCTTCTCCCACCAACCAAACAAAGCCGACCGTCACAATACCAAATAGGACGTGAGCCCATTGTGTGTCTGTTCTGGCTTCACTTTTTGCCTTCTCATCAGAGGGACTGCTTTTTGGCTGCCTCTTCTGGTGAGCTGCATCTGACTTTGCAATATTCATATTTAAGGCTTACCGAGCATTAATTTACACTGCAGCCTGCTGCGTTGTCTCCAGCGTTGTCTCCAGCATCGTCACCTCTTGCCTACCTAGCCTACCAGCCTTAGCTTTTGACCGCCAGCGAATTTTACCACCATTGGATAACTCATTCGTTCTTCACTTCCTAAGCAACTCTTGGTCTTCTTTGCACAGCATTATTATAAGACTCTTTAATCTTCCGTAACCTACTTCGTCCGCTTTTGAACAAAACTAGGTGATTGCGACAACCTTCGTTACAAATCTTCGACCCGACCACGACCCTCCTTAGACCGCCGTGATCACGCATATACACACATACGCAGACACCCCACATACCACCCCTTCTTACTTTCGCGCGATCTGAAGCACTGAGCACCAACGTCGACGTCATCTACGAGGGGCAACAGAGTTTCGTGCCCTCCCTCCCGTCCACGCACGTATCCCCCCCAGGCCCTTTTAATGCCATTTCGCGAGAAATTCGCGCGACGGCTGAATGAAAGCGTGAGCTCTTGCAAAAATGAACCGTCCTCGTCGCAATCCTTTCTCAACGAAATCGCAGCTATCGCCTTCCCCCTCGCCGACCCAACCGTACCTCTCTTGTAAGTCTCTAAGCCATTTTCAGACCTTAATAGGCTCGGCTAACGGTCTTGCAGACTTTGATATTCTCTGTATGCTACATCTAAGCCCACAGAACAGCGTTCCCCGGTAGCTAACAACTAGAATTCAGTGACATATGAAGATATCAAATCCTTAAAGAATGACTGGCTGACAGACAATGTACGTTTCCGCCTCTCCGGTTCCACAAGTCTGCAGCATCCCTGTTTAGCTAACACAGGTGCGACCTTAGAATATCGCGTTTTGGGAGGAATTCTTGGAACGCGAGGTTCTTTCCAAGTACCCGCAAGCCCATATCGTACTGCTTCGACCCTCTATGACGTTCCTATTGATGAAAAATAAGGATACTGAGAGCGTCCGCTCGGCTCTACCGGACTTCCGCCATATCACTCACATTTTCCTACCCATCAATGACAACCGAAATGTGAATCAAGCAGAGGGAGGTAGCCATTGGTCACTGCTCTTGGTGAGCATCATAGACGGTGTAGCTTTCCATTACGACTCTCTTGACGGTGCCAACAACAACGAAGCATGGGAGGCATCTAAACGACTGTCCAGCGTCCTGGGGAAGCCATTGCGCTTTCACTATTTGTCCGAGTGTCCGCAGCAGGAAAATGGCAGCGACTGTGGTGTTTTTGTCTGCATTATCATGCGACATCTGCTGGTTAAGCGCCTTCTAGCCGTCAATGCCGGTGAAAAGATCTCCATGAGCATGGCACATAAAGCGATCGATAGCATAGGGGCACGGAAGGAGATGTTGAAGATAATTGAAAACCTGCGGAAAGAGGGCGAGCGGAGACGTCTCACGTCGAGCAACACACCCCCAAGAATCGACTAGCGCTCTTCTTCGTCGAATTGGAATGTTCGAATTCATTGGTCGTGGCGCTTTATCGCGAAACCATTACGCAATTCCCGAGTGGGCTTTGATATGAATCAGCTCTGCAACTCAAAGCATCACACGCCACCGTCTACGGTATTCGTTTCGTCACCATTTCAGCCCTTGCCTCCCATCAATTCTAGCATTGACTCTGCTGCGCAACTGCTGCTGATGGTACGTCGGCACTGGGGGAAAAGAAAGAAATACAAGATGGCGAACCATCATGACCACCGCCATAGAGACGGTGGGCTTTATTGGTGCGGGTGTTGCTGGAATTTCTGAAGGAAGTTAGTCAGCCAGGAAGGATAGGTTAACCATATGGATGATTGTAAGTCTTGAAAAGAATTGGAGGGTAAGGATGGCGCTTTATGTGTTTACGCCGCAATGATGAATCAATGGATGGGATACGTTTACTTCATCTCATGCGAAACTCAATTGCGCGTTTCATTTTCGGGACATAGGCATTATGCATTACGAAGAACAATAGATACAGATCTAGCGTTAGTGACTTGTCCTGGAGCTGACTCGCTACTGAAGTCGATTAAGCTAATACTGAGCATTATAGTAAAGCAAATACACCCACCGCTAATGAATGCCCACTCAACGGTATGTCAACAGACTCACTAGTAAATGATACTAGGTATGCTTATATAGATTTATCACAAATGGAATCTGATGTTTGAGCTATATCGCTGCCGTACATGTTTCTCCAATGTAGTTATAAATACCGTCTATAATCTCTCGTAACCATCACAAGTGGAAACCTAACAACGAATCGCATTAAACTCCCCAAGCTATGCACCTGCCCTTCCATGTAAGAGTCCAACTATCAACAGACCGAGACCCAGGTAACGGGCTTTGATATACAGACACGTCCATGCGTGTTCACCACAAAACCAGAGCGAGTCTCCTCACATAAGCAAGCGCCAGGCACCGAGCAGTAGGGCGGCAAAGCCGGTGCAGACGCCCATGAGCCACTGCAGGGTCTGGAACTTGACCTGCTCGAGCTTCTCGCGGAGGGCGGCGACCTCCTGCTCGATCTTGGTCTCGGTCTCCTTGATCTTGAGCTCCTGCTGGGCGGCCTCCTCGCGGATGCGGCCCTTCTCGAGGTTGAGGTCGAGGCGCGTCGAGGCCTGGGTGCGGCCGATCTCGTCGCGCAGGCGCGAGTTGAGCTTCGTGATGTCGTTGGTCAGGCGCTCGTGCGCCGCCCGCGTCGTGTTCAGCTCGGTGCTGTCGGCGGACAGCAGCTCCGAGCGCAGCTTGGCGAAGTCGACCTTCTGCGTGTACGTGGCCTTGGCGGCGTCTTCGCGCAGTACCATTGTGCGGGTTAGGTTCTGGATGCTGCAGGGGAGAGAAGAAAGGCGTGTTAGTGTTCAGTCTGAGAGGAAGGGGATGAGGTAGTTGGTGGTGGTGGTGCAAGGAGGGAGGGAGGTAAGGTAGGCTGGGAGAGAGGGAGGGAGTTTTGCGCACCTCTCCTCGATCACGTCGTTTAGCACCTTCATCATCGCCACCGACTGGTCCTCGGTGAACCCCTCGCTCTGCAGCCGCTGCACGAACTTCAACGTGTCGAAGTGGTGGTCCCTCCCCCGGGGGGCCGTGGCGTGGAACGAGCGCCGCAGGGACGGGTTCTGCTGTAGAATAGACGATTTCATACTTTGCGTGTTCGAGATCCTACATCGTGGGGATTGACGCGCGGTGTGAAACGGTGCAGTTCTGGGACGTTGAGGTGTAGGTTGTGATATCGGGACGAATGCAGCTGCTCGCAGTATGCTAGATGTTGACCCAGTAGACCCTGTCCAACTGAGCCGTGGGAGCAGAAATCTGGGCAATGAATACGCGGCTGTTCCAGTAACGCTCGCCATGTTTGCTCCAACTATGGTAGTTCAGTAATCAATTGTGTTCGTTTGAATAATAGAAGAATAGTAAATGATCGGAGGAAGCTGGCAATACGCATACATCACATGGAACCTTGCTGGGGGGCAGTTGTGGCTTAGCACGGCAGAAGATCAGGTTACTTACTATTGCGGCTTAGCTCCAGATTCTTGGGTTTTTCGGTTGTGGCTGGTGCTATCGTCGAAATTTTATGAGCTCGCAGTTAATTCTCTGGGGCTTTCCTCTTTTCTTCTTCTTCTTCATTCAAATATGAACAACGCAAAAAACAACATTCTCGAGACATCGTAACTTGATGCGAGGTCACCCACTGCGGTAGCCCAGGACCATTGAAAGCTCTCGGACAGAATGGAGAGTAACTCCCAACGAACAATCTTGGGTGCGGTGCTTTCCTGTCCTCTTGAGGGCTATGGGAAGGATCGCAATGATTGAGCGCACATGCTTACACGATGCCACTGCTTTGAAGACGAAATGCCATGTAGCAACTTGATCTGACCTCTAGCCTCCGGGGTTATCGACTATCTTCTCGACAGGCTAATAGTCTACTAGACGAAGGAGAAAACTACACGATCTATCCTAAATTTTAAATCATCATTAGCATGAGCACATCGGTGTGTTATACCGGCAGCCGCTGCAGCGTCTGTAAAGCTTTCGAGCTCAGTCCTTCGCATTTGAAAGTAGTTGCTTGCATCATGTTCGTCCACTAAACATGGATGTTTGAAGTAGAAGTGACAGTTCTGTGATTGTCTATATTACAAGGCGTTAGTGTAACACCCAGCTCAAGAGACTACCTAGTATATGGTAGTGCTATATCAATACCTAAAGTTAGAAGTGCAACCGCTCATGCCCCTCATCACGTGCCTCTATTTATCCATCTAATACAGCTATCAGAATGTATTGATATCCAATGCTGCACGCCACAGCGCCGCAGTTCATCGGCGTATCAGCATTCCAGCCATCAAGCGGCCACTGCCTACATTACTAGTGGCGTTCGAGCCGAGACCAGGTTCAGATAATGGTGGTGACCTTCTTCGGACGTAATTTCTATAACTTGAAAATTCCTTCTTCATTTTCTTGCTACAACTCTGCAATTCGTGCTCCTTGAACTCTGTCACGAGCCGTCCTTCCTTCCCACATGTAAATTAATCCTTAACCCGAGATTCTTCCAGCCTTGTCTTCCCCCTCTCAGTAGTTGACAGTCTTACAGGTGCTATAATAGTACAGCGTTCAGCAGCAATGATGGCCATCTCGTTATGCTCGAGGTCTTTACTAATAAGTCCATAAGCGCCGAATAAGAAGGGACAACCAGCACCTTAGGGACAAGGTAGTTCGTCTTCAGACGTAACCTCCGTACGCAGGCTTTCCTACAACCGTAAGAGCTGACGCTCGAGGATGCATATGCGGTAATCGGGTTGATCTTCGTTATAATGAATATGGTAGTAGGACATACGGACGACAGTGTCTTCGGATGCGCATTCGGTGCTAGATATTGTGCCTCCGGTCACTGAAAAAGGAATATCTGAGGACACTTGAATCACAGATAGTCATCGTTTGAATGAAAAATACTGTAATGTAACATGACGTAGGAGATGCACTTATCGCTTTCTCGAAACAGAGACAAAGGTATGTGGAAGCGTTCAGGTCGGCACTTTACTAGACGTTCTCGATCGAGTCCTCAGTCTCCTCCGTAACCTTTGCTTTTAAGTCTCAATCTGAGCGGAGAGAAGCCATGACCTGTGTGCCAGTCACAAGCCCCTGGAAGGTAATAAAAGAATTCGCCTCAGCTGGCTCCGACAACATGTAGCAGTCATTATTAGCATACTGCTTCAAAAGCTGTTGTTGATTACTTTACTAGAGCTCTTCTTCATAATAGCGTACTTAATTGAGTCTGTTCAGTCATTTGTGTCTTGCTGTGCTACATGTACTCGGCATAATCAGATGTTATTTTTTGAGAGCAGATGCTATCAAGCCCAATATTTCCCACTATTCAAACTGTTTCATACCGAGCTAAGTTGTATTTTTCATGCCCATTCCTAAATCATCGCAATAAAAGCTCATTTGCCTGTGAGTAGCAAAAGAAGGCCAGGGACACAGACTTCATAGGTATTTGCAACAGTTTTTGCATCAGAAACCGCGGAAGATATTCTTAGCAGTTCACATTGTAGCAAGCCCAAACCTACTAAACAGAGCTTGAGATCATCTGTCATATAGCAAACAACACAAGTCCCACTGACCAAGAGTTAGCTAGAGAAGAGAGGGTAGCTTTCAACACCTCGTTTAACTTAGCACAGAGAACTATGAGTCCTCGAACTAACCAATCTGCCTGCTGACGTAGAAGGCTTGTTAATAATCTAAAGAATTTCCAATCAGTTCCATTTTCAGATATCTGTTTTAGAACTAACAACTCACCAAGGAACCATCATTCAGAGCCGTAATGATAACCAGTGGTGATGACCTAAAACACTCAGTTTGACCCATTTAACATCTACAGCTGCTAGCAGCGAGAGTCAGCGCACGAGCCGGCAAGGGCAGAAGCCTCGCTACGTAAAAGCTGAAGCCCGTAGTCATTCACTAAAGAAAATTAAGCAGTATTGTGAGTAATTGTATGCAGCTTTAAGTTAGGTGACACATCAGCTAGCTTTAATGTCGTCTTAGTTAATGAATTACATTATCCCACGTAAGGCTCGACGAATATCATGTATAGTTAGAGATACTAGCAGGAATAGATAATAGAAGTATAGATATAGGAGGCACGCATATCAATATGCCTCCACCCGACAGAATGCCCCAGGGATCAGTCGCTGACAAGAGACCGATACTACTTCGTTCAGGCTCACAGAATCGCTGATAAAAATGTCCAAACACCAACTTTATAGCTTTTTTCTGTCATCGTATTCTGCGCGGCTTCGAATAGTGCTGAACTTGAAGGGTCTGGCATACGATCTTCAGTCCATCAATCTTCTCAAGCGCGAACACCAGAGTACCGAGTACAAGACTTTGAACCCGTCTAGCGTTGCGCCTTTGCTAGTTGTCAAATAAGGTAGCTAACATTTAGCATGGTCAGACGGTAGCAGCGCTTGAATGTCTCGAAGAGGTCCACCCAGACAAGTCGCCATTGCTCCCCGCCGACCTCAGATTACGCGCAACAGTTCGAGTCCTCGTGAACATCGTAGCGTGCGACATCTAGCCTGCCACGAGCATCCGCATGATCGACCGAGTAGAAGAGCTCGGCGCCGACAAGACAGCGTAGGCGAGGAGTCTGATGACAGGTAGATATACAGCCTACGAAGCCGTCGCGAGCAAAGTCGCAGGCGCGTATTCCGTAAGAGAGAATGTGACGCTGGCAGATGTACTCCTAGTTCCGGCCGTCTAAAGCGCACAACGTCTTAGTGTTGAGCTGAAGCAGGTCCCGACGATCATGAAGATACATAGCAGCTTGTTGAGCCACCCAGCAGTAGTTGCTGCTCATTAGAAAACCAACCGGACACTCTGACAGAGCCCCGAGCATAAAAGGTTACGATGAATACTAGAATTACCAATAGGAAACTTTGGTGAATAAGACAACAGCGATGACTTTGACTCCATCGAAGTTGATGAGAGTGCTATCTACTAGGTAATGTTATGGAAATTCTGTTTGCTTGTTATCTTATGATCCGTTAGAACTTTACATCTATTAAGTAGTGTTTTATCTGTAACTAGGTAAGAGCAACCTCGTTTCATGATTGCCATCCTACACTAATACAACTCGACTTCACCTTCTAGTTCCTTTGTACTCTTGCTATCACACTTGATTGATTTAGCTGTTTGGCTATCTTCCAACCCGTCTTCCGGCCCGGGGACCGCCCTAGACGCAAGCAGATCTCCAATACGGAGGTTTCAGCATCCGTAATTGTAGAGTAAGAAAGAACATTAGACCGTTCGAATCTGAAAACTCCTAGAACGAATTACAGATCGTGCGTATTCGTTCTTCTTAACGTCTATAGACAGTGATAGAATGCCTTTTGCGTGAGAATTGTGTTACGGTTCGGTCATTGGAATAAGGACTTAATATGCACAAGTAGGTCCCCACAGGAGTACAACGAACATTTTGACGCTATCTTCATTTTCAGATTCCAGATAAGAAATAGTCAGCCTCGGATGGTATGAGGCGCAAAGTGGAAGTATATATAGTGTGTACCATCTCGTGTACTGTGTTATTTACAGTGTGCCCATCTTACCACGACTAAGACGATCACGCTATATGGAGATTATGGCTCTGAGGTCGTGCACATTGAAATCCTTGGTTTCGGGTCGATGCTGTACCTTGTCGGACAGACGATTTGAGCGTGGGGCATCTAGCTGCCCATTTTACAACACATGGAAGTAGACAGCCGTTTTGGTGGGTGGGTGTGTATGTGGAAAGGGAACAAATTGGTCCCTCAGTTATTTCTATATTGCAAACGAAGATCGGCTTGCGACAAATAGTGTAATTGACGACCTGAATGTTGAGAACGGTGGCTTAACTATTGGCCATCACTTTGTTTGTAGACGGATAGCTACCTACAAGGTCCAGCTAGCTGGAGCTGACCGAATGCAGTAACTAGCCACGCGCTCGGGTTCGCTCCCCGCATTATGCCTACCGGTAGTTCATATTCTCAATTCTTTTATCATCATTGATAATAGCTCAAACACACATGAAGTACATACTATATAGGTTCTCCTCTATATATACACCAATGTGCTTGGAAATAAACATGTCCAGAAAGAGGTAGGCAGGATAAAGGTGAACTGACCTAAGGAATACCTGTACATGTATGCTTGCTACACACTACACTAATAGAGAATCGGCTAATATAACTTATGTCCCTCAAGGTTAGTCACAAGAGTTGAAAACTCTTTCCGGCGTCTGCAACATTAAAAATTTTCCGCATCTCTCGCACAAGCTTTTTTTCCAGGCTATATTGCTCAATGCAGTTACGATATTTGCAGGTTTTATTATTTTACCATGAAATGTGACAAAGCTTGTTTTCATTTATAAGAGCATCGCCTGTGTACGGCATCCAAGGCCTCATCGGAATGCTGTTGTGGCTGGGCCGCTTGAGCGCTCAACATTTTCAGGGATGGTGAGATTGTACAACATGCAATTGGCCAGGCCCTGCCCCTCTCGGACTCCACCTCCTCCGGTGATCGCAGCTCATATTGGCTCTTTAGTGGGAATTTGGGAATTTTTAATCTTTTATCGGGCTTATCTGACCCTATGACTGGTGCAGTAGTTGCGTACTGCGGTGAGAGCTGCCCTTGGGTTTTAGACTTGTTATTCCAAGACCGGCTCCCAAAACTTTTGTACGAGTCTAAACTATTCTACCCTCTCATTAAACCCTTCGTCGCCTGTATCTCCAAGGGGCTCAATTGATCTCAATTGGGAGCCGGGGCACTCAATTGCCGTCTGGCGATACCCTAGCTATTACCACATACAAGCTTCGAGCTCCTAGACCGCTATGGCCTTCTCTACCAAGATGGCTGGCCGGGCACCTGCTCTGCTCCGCCATGGGCGACGATTGCCCGCTACCCTGCCCCGGAGGGCATTCACTGCCGCCGCCCTGCGCTCTCCCTCCCAATTGCTGTCTACCGGCCAGACATACAACTTGACGCAGAAACGAACTTTCTCTGTGTCTCCTGTTTGCTGCAGCGCGGGCGCTGCCGTCGCCCAGCAAGCGCCAAATCCAAAGGCCTACTTGGAGAGCGGTGTCATCAAGCCGAAAGATATTGTAAATGTCAAGAAGGTCTTGGTCATTGGAAGCGGTGGCTTGGCTATTGGACAGGCTGGAGAGTTTGACTATTCGGGTACGTCTTTCAATGGCGACAAATCCATACCTGTCAACTAAGGACGGGAGAGAACGAGGCGCATTGCTCTCGAAGTTTTGGCCATGCTAATGAATTGATGGCAGGTTCTCAAGCTCTCAAGGCTCTTAAGGAGGCTGGAGTGGCCTCGGTGCTTATGAACCCCAACATCGCTACCATTCAGACCAACCACTCTCTTGCCGACGAGATCTACTACCTTCCTGTCACGCCAGAATACGTGTCATACGTGATCGAGAAGGAAAAGCCAGATGGCATATTCCTGTCCTTCGGAGGCCAGACCGCGCTCAACCTGGGTGTGCAGATGCAGCGCATGGGTCTATTCGAAAAATATGGTGTCAAGGTCCTCGGCACAAGTGTACACACTCTGGAGCTGAGTGAGGATCGGGATCTCTTCGCCAAAGCGTTAAACGAAATCGATATTCCGATCGCTAAATCGATCGCAGTTGGGACAGTAGAGGACGCCATAGACGCTGCTTCCAAGATAGGCTATCCTATCATTGTCCGCGCCGCCTATGCTCTTGGTGGGCTGGGGTCCGGTTTCGCAAACAACGAAGAAGAACTTCGAAACATGGCTGCTCGGTCCTTGACGCTGTCGCCGCAAATTTTGGTCGAAAAATCATTGAAAGGCTGGAAAGAAGTTGAGTATGAGGTCGTCCGTGACGCCAACAACAACTGCATTACCGTGTGCAATATGGAAAACTTCGATCCTTTAGGAACTCATACCGGTGACTCAATTGTTGTTGCGCCTAGTCAAACTCTGAGCGACGAGGAATATCATATGCTTCGTTCTGCCGCTATCAAGATTGTGCGTCACCTTGGAGTTGTCGGCGAGTGTAACGTTCAGTATGCTCTTCAGCCAGATGGGCTGGACTACCGAGTTATCGAAGTAAATGCCCGTCTCTCCCGGTCATCTGCTTTGGCCTCAAAGGCTACCGGCTATCCTCTTGCATACACCGCTGCGAAGATTGGTCTCGGCCATAGTCTACCTGAACTTCCGAATGCTGTTACGAAGACGACGACCGCTAATTTTGAGCCTTCACTTGACTACATCGTAACAAAAATTCCTCGCTGGGATTTGTCAAAATTCCAACATGTTAAGCGAGATATTGGGAGTGCCATGAAGTCAGTTGGAGAAGTTATGGCTATCGGCCGTACCTTCGAGGAATCTTTCCAGAAAGCAATTCGCCAAGTCGACCCTAAATACGTCGGCTTCCAAGGTGATAAGTTTGATGATCTTGATTATGAGCTCTCTCACCCTACAGATCGACGGTGGCTAGCGGTAGGCCAAGCAATGCTTCACGAGGGTTATTCTGTAGAGAGAATCCATGAACTTAGCAAGATTGATAAGTGGTTCTTGCACAAGCTTCAGAACCTAGTGGATTGCACAAAGGAAATGGAAGCCGTTGGCAGCCTGGACGGTTTGAAGAAAGAACTAGTTCTGAAAGCTAAGAAAATGGGCTTTTCTGACAAGCAAATCGGCAACGCAGTCAATAGCAACGAGGACTCGGTTCGTGCTCTACGTTTGAGTATGGGAATTCGACCTTGGGTTAAGAAGATTGATACTCTCGCCGCCGAGTTTCCTGCAGATACCAACTATCTCTATACAACCTACAATGCCAGCTCTCACGATGTCACCTTTGAGGACAAGGGCACCGTGGTCCTTGGGAGTGGTGTGTACAGAATTGGGAGCTCTGTTGAATTCGATTGGTGCGCCGTCGGTGCTACTCAGGCCTTGAGGAGCATGGGAGAAAAAACTGTTATGATCAACGTAAGTAAAACCTTCTTTCTACATAACTAACTGGACAAGCCTCACTTCTTCCGGAGATACTTGAGTGATTATCGATGTGATTTTCACGTCATTATTCATTCTGTTCGACGTTGTTATTACTTTTTTATGAGGGGTGGCGCGACGCATTTCACTTTCTACTACATCAACGCTCTTGGAGTGTATGCTAATAAGCGAAAAAGTTCAACCCGGAAACATACAGCACAGATTTCGACATGGCGGACAAGCTTTACTTTGAAGAGCTGAGCTATGAGCGCGTGATGGATATCTATGAGCTTGAAAATGCTTCAGGTGTTGTTGTGTCCGTTGGTGGCCAGCTCCCCCAAAATATCGCTCTTCGTCTGCAAGAGACTGGAAAAGCCAATGTTCTGGGCACGGATCCAAAGGATATCGACAAGGCCGAGGACCGACAGAAGTTCTCGGAGATCCTGGACAGCATCGGAGTAGACCAGCCTGCTTGGAAGGAGCTTACATCGGTGGCCGATGCAGAGAAGTTTGCTGAAGATGTAGGCTATCCTGTGCTTGTCCGTCCCAGCTACGTTCTCTCAGGTGCGGCTATGACAGTCATCCGCAGTCAAGAAGACTTGAAAGACAAGCTCGAGGCTGCCAGCAACGTGTCCCCTGACCACCCCGTTGTAATTACGAAATTCATCGAGGGTGCACAGGAGATTGACGTTGATGGCGTTGCTTCCCAAGGCAAACTACTAGTCCACGCGGTTAGTGAACATGTCGAACAAGCTGGTGTTCACTCTGGCGATGCTACCCTGATCCTCCCTCCAGTTAACCTTGACGACAATATTATGGGTCGCCTGAAAGAGATTGCCGAGAAGGTCGCTAAAGCCTGGAGTATTACCGGTCCTTTCAACATGCAAATCATTAAAGCCGAGAACCCCGAAGGCGGAGAGCCGATGCTGAAGGTCATTGAGTGTAACCTGCGTGCATCCCGCTCATTCCCCTTCGTCAGTAAAGTTCTTGGTACGAACTTCATTGACGTTGCTACGAAGGCTCTTGTCGGCAAGGATGTCCCCGAGCCTACAGACCTTATGGCAATCAAACGAGACTACCTTGCTACGAAGGTTCCTCAGTTTTCCTGGACGCGCCTCGCGGGCGCTGACCCTTTCCTGGGCGTCGAAATGGCTAGCACGGGCGAGATGGCTTGCTTTGGTAAGGACCTTGTTGAGGCTTACTGGACATCTCTTCAGTCTACCATGAACTTCCGCATGCCGGAGCCTGGTGAAGGTATTCTATTCGGTGGTGAGATTTCAAAGCCGTGGCTTACCACCATCGCCGACTATCTTTCGCCTCTTGGCTATAAATTCTATGCTGCCAGCGAGGATGTCAAACAGCACCTCGAATCGACCACCAAGGACAAGACCACGGTGGAAGTCATTGAATTCCCCAAGGAGGACAAGCGTGCTCTTCGCGAGGTCTTCCAAAAATACGATATTCGCGGAGTATTTAACCTGGCTCTAGCTCGTGGCAAGACAACCATGGACGTAGACTACGTCATGCGTCGGAATGCTGTCGACTTTGGTGTACCTTTATTCATGGAGCCTCAAGTATGATTCTGACATCCCCATGCTCTCTTACATACCAAAAAGCTAACAGATTTCGCAGACGGCCATGCTTTTTGCGCAGTGCATGAGCGAGAAGCTTCCCCGAAAGGAAGGTATTCCCTCGGAGGTTCGCCGGTGGTCCGAGTTCATTGGCGGCAAGCCCTTATAAACGAAATCATATCAATCTGTTCAAATCATTATTATAGTACCCACCCTACCTCGCCAAACCGAGAAACGAAAATCTTAATGTGTGCGGGTGTCTAGTGGCTCTTTGAATGCAATACCCATTCTACGCTATCCCACCTAATCCGATCAGATAGCAACGGAAAAGTTCATTTTGATTGTACAGGCGTTTCTTTGTTAAGCAGTATGATTTCCTATAGCTCTACCTAATTCAAGGAAGGGAAAAAAAAGGTCGTGGTGATTGGACAAAATGGGATCTGATTTTGTTTATCTCGGCTTTTCTAACTACATCATGTAGGCAGTCCAATTTGGAGGCAAGGAGGAGAGAAGAAAGTCCCGAAGCGCAGATATAGCGAGACTCAATGATCAAGAAGAGATGCATATAGTTCCCCAAGAACTGTAGAAAATGAAAGAAAGTAAAACTTTAATTGTTTTTACACATGCTTATCAGATAAATCATAATCAAACTACTGGGAACGAACAAAAAGTTGCATCACCTGTCTTGACGATGCTTAGGCAACATAAGTGACTAGAAAGAACTCTGCCCACTTAATCTCATTATCGCGTTGGTGGAGCTAAAAGGTCGCTATCTAACCGATCTCGAGAATTTATTTATACCTATTCTGCTTTAAGCGGAAACAAGAACAATACTACAAACACGGTTGAATTACGATACTGAGGGTTGGTTGCTAGGGAATACGGGAATCGCTGTGGTGTACTATGCCTCAGTGACCATTTCAGAAAGAAACGAACAATACGGCAAAAATAAGGTTCATGATCTTAAATTTACGGCATAGCATAGATATCTACGGAAATGTAGTAGCTCTTTCTACAAGTGCCGGTTAAGCTAAGTTACTTCCAATCCCGAAACGCCGTGGTGGAAAATGCGCGAGAAACCACCGTCATGCTGCCCTACCAAGTCATGATGTTTTGGAGACAGTCCCTGTCTCGCAATGGAAGGGAAAAGGTCGATTAGTCCGGAGTCCTGTGCCCTGGCGTCTATTATCTGTTGCCGCAATCGCCTCAACTCCTGCTCCTAGCCCACACGACACCGAGCGTAAATTTAATGCTATATATCTTCAAACTTCGCACGGTCGAAGGTGGGTCGACTTTCGTTTCGTTCACTCAGCCTAACGGCAGCAAAGCGCTTAGCAAGCGGTTCACCGGACTTTTGTGAGATAGTAGAGATAGAAGCAGAAGTAGATAGTGACGATGAAGTAATAGATGTAGAAGTCGACGCTGCTCCACCGTTCGCTTGAGCGCCGAGCATGCCGTCCCCATCGCCACTTGAACCACGAGGGCGTTTTTTAGGAAGTGTCTCACCAGTCGTTTGTAGTATGGTCTCTAGCGTCTGCCAGCCAGGCATGGATAAGAGCTGGTAGGTCTCGGCCAGATCGTGAGTCGTCGCAGCCTTGCACAGGAGGGCTTCTTCTTCCTGGTATTACGGTTTGGTCAGCTTCTAGCTATGTCTCACACAAGGGGTAAGTACAATTGTTCGACAACAAAGAATTTTACCTTTGATAAGACACCCATTCCATGAATAAAAGTGAGCAAATGAAAGTCTGAAAGAGAGCCAAGCTGGTTGCCTTTACTGGTGCTGATGGCTTTCGCAACGTGATTGTGTTGCTGGCTCTCGCCCATCACCTCGCGGTTCTCGATAGGGAAGCTAAGGGTATCGAACATAGGTTTAGGCTCGGCAGGAAAGCCATGTGTCAAGGTGACAACCAAATATTCCACGGGGAAGGCTGGTTTGGCGTTCTCCTGTACGTTTGCCCCGTATTCGTTAATTTTACGATAGAATACCTCGGGGATGTAACGTGTGCGGCTCGTTGAACCATCGTCTTCCTCCTCTTCGCGCACAAGCATGACGTTGGGGTCAGCCGAAGGCTCAATTAGGTCTGCCCGAACCATCTCCATAGCTTCATTAGACACCTGATAGGATGAAATAGCGATCTGTCCCGTCTCATCACCCGAGATAATGCATGTCACAAAGTTGGAGCCGAATCTACCTGTATCGCTCCATTTAGTTGGCTTGGGGTGTTGGCTTTGGAGCCGAGCGGCAAAGCATATCTCCAGAGAAGAAAGATAATACGAGTCAGCATGCCTCTTGCAGACGACGCTACCGTCTCCATTTCCAGAATCGAGCAGGTCGGTGAAAATGACTCCGACCTGCTCAAGACCGCACAATCTGGCGACCTCGTTGATGGCTGACTCGTTTTCCCATGGATTCAAGGAGACACCGTCGACCTCGTCCACTTGGGGCACTTCATAGATGGCCTCCACAATCGCTTTGACACCGAGGGGTACCTCGGTGTATTCCGCATATCGCCCGTAGAGATAACCTATCCGTTGAGCGCCGGTCCTCCGCCATGCGTCGATAAAGGTGTTCACAAGCTCGAAGGAGGCAAACTCGACGTGATCGACCATGCGAAAAGCCTGGGGCTGTAGCGTAATAGCACTGGGTTGGCATTTGGTGCAGATGCCTTCCGGCCACTGGGGATGGCCTGAAGGGCAGTCTCGCTTGACCCTGAAGTATGGTTCTTTTAGAGGGGGGATGAACGAGCTGCCGAGTTCGGGTTTGTTTGTGGCCGAATTTACTTTCCGCAGATACGAGTGGAAGGATAGGTACTTGATCTTCTTATCGGCAAGGTATTGGGCATTGAAAGGGTCGAGCGGCATGCAGAAATCGCACATGCCTTTGGGACCATGTTTGCACATGCGATCCCGACCCCTAGAGATCTTGCCATCTTGCCGATCGAGACGATCATCAAGAGCGGACTGCCTGACCACCTCCCAAGGATTCTTGATCACCTGGTTAGGGGAGGTTAGAGGCGGGGGGTCGATCGGCAGGTCCTCTGTGGGCAGAATAGGCTTTCCGTTAAGTCGGTTGGCCGAAGGCAGGGTATGGGAAGACGGCGGTACGCCATTCGCGTGACCGTTAGCGACATTAACCTGGTGTTCATATTTAATGAATATTAAATCGCCGTGCCTGTCGAGTATAGTTAGCAACAGACGGCTCTAGTCGAGAGTGATCCGATGCATACTTCAGCCCTATCTGAATTAACTTGACCTTGGCTATGTCCCGCAACCTCCTGGAGTCTTTCGCATGCGGGTTGGGAGACATGGTGATGGTATTGGGGTCGACGGTAGGTGGTAATTGAGACACCAGCTTCACATTTTTCAGTCAGCAGCTGTAATGTATAATCACAGACCGTGAGGCTTACCTGACGGCCGAGCTCTGCAAAAGTATCATTCTCGTCGATGGTGATTCGGACCATGCCATCCGGCCCTCGCAGTCGGAGCAGCATCCTGGAGAGCTCGCTCTGCTGCGCACTAACGAGACAAGATGAAAGACGTCGCGGGAGGAAGTAGTATTAATGATAAGAGGGGTACGAAGAACGAACACACAGGGTATAACGGCTTATGGGAAGAGCTGTAGAAGCGTAGAAGAAGAGAAAAAGGTAGTTAGTGGCGGAGAAGGATAAGGAACAGGCCAGATGCAGGTAGACTGACTGACTGACTGTCTTAGATGCACGTTGTAGGCATTTCTGCATCTGTGTGGATTTGAGTAATAACTGTACCTCGTTATGGGTTTGCTAGGTCAGTACTAGGTGCAGCTTGTCAGGCACTGATCGCTGATGACGCGCGCCGTGGGGAACGCACCTCAGGCTACATCCCAGGCCCCCACCCCACCCTAGGGCGTAGCATTAGCGTCTGGAGCAATACAGTACCTAGGCTTCATCGATGTGGCCCAAGCTTCCAGAGCTGGCCTCCCATGCCTCCTTGTCCCGGACAACCGAATAGGTTCGTACGTAACGTTGAAAATATCATTAGATTGGAACCATCTATTTATGAGTATGAAAGAACTTTTTTTATTGCAAGGCCCGGCCTGATATCCACAACTCCCTGGACAGCTTGCAAAGAACCCCTCTTCGTAACATCGATTACTGATATAGAAGAGCCCACATGTGGATGCAGCTCGCAACCTCTCCAAAGCTCTTGACCACCTTAAGCTTCTGCCAGTACCCCGAAGGTCGTGCTCCATCAGTGGTCAATTCCCCAAAACCGCACTAGAAAGCTTGTGTAATTGGAAAAGCCGCATAGTTTACACAGAATGAACACAGCCTAAGCCTCACGATTAAGCATATTGGCCTTCCCATAACGATGCCGGGCTTGTGTCCCGCGTGCAATGTTGCTATCAAATAGAATGCCCCGAACGCCTCGTGTTTTCGCCGCTCTTCGCACCTTCGTCCAAGCCGCCCTTCATGCCATCCTGCTGGGTAGTAACAGTATTAAGCACTGGTCTCGGCCGTAGCAGCTGCGGCCTCTGTAGTCTTCTGCAAATTAGGAGTTAGCACGGCTGAATGGAGCAGGTCATCTTTATAATAGCTACAAACCTCTGTACTCGCAGTCTCGTCCTTGATCGGCGCATCTTTGCCCTCGATAGAGCCTTTGGTTTCTTGCACTGAGCTCTTGCCCTTCGGGACATCTTTCTCCGAATCCGTCTTCATGTCAGCGGTACTCTCCTTTACCCCGTTGGCCGTCTCTTTGGTTTTTTTTGCAGCTGTGCTAGAGGTTCCGTTAACACCGTTGGTGTTCGCCGAAGACGTCCCTGTTGCAGCGGCCGGCGCTCCATCGCTAGCTAGTAGGATATTCCACTTGTCCAGAAGCGTCTGAGATCGTGACTTGAATTGGAACTCGTCTTCCTTCGGAATCGAATCCAGCTTTAAGATCGCCTTCAGAACTTTATTGATTTTCGTCGCTCGAATGATGCTAACGTCGAGGTCGGGGAACGTCTCCAGCTTGGCCAGGAAATCAGACACTTGCTTCATCTCGTCGGGAACAGGCTGCCCTTCGCGGGGTAGGAGCCCTCTCTGAAGGCGATGTCGCAAAAACAAGATTTCTTTCTACAATTGGGTCAGTTCTGGGGCGTTCGCCTGCAAATGACAGATGATACGGGGTGCTTACCTCCTTCCGGACCCGTCTCTCCTCAGGTGTCAGCTCGGGTTCCTTTGGTACCGCAGGCTCCTTCTCCTTCTTAGTCTCGGATTCCTTGCCTCCCTTAGAAGACTTGGCTTTAACCTTCACAGGTTTCGTAGACTCCTTAGATGTGGGTGATTGAACGCCGTTAGCAGCCTTGGGCGTTGAAGTGCCGGTCAACTTAAACTTCGGCTTCTTAACGGAGTCGGATCGCTGGGGAGTCTAAGTAACAGGCAAAAGTTAATGCTGGAGCTGCCCGTGTAATGCATGTTTAACTCACATTACCATCGTCCTCGGCTTTGCGCTTCTTTGACTTGGATTTCTTCTCAGCAGGCTCCTCGGCTTCTTCTTCTTCTTCGACGTCGTCCATATCAATATCGCCATCCTCATCAGCCGCTTTGCTAGCTTTCTTAGGAGTTTTGGCTTTAGATTTCTTCGCTTCTAGTTTCGCCAAACGCTGTTCCTCGAACTCTCGGAGCACATTCTTATAATAATCTAAGTCGTGACCCTCAGCCGCAAGTAGGTGGGCTGCTTGGAGATCTTTGCGCATCTTGGCCGTGACCATATCGCCGACCGTGGCGGCATCCAGTTCGCTTAGATCGGTGTTGGGAGTCCAAGAGCTACAACAGGGTCAGTAGGTATGGCAAGAAGTCACAGGAAACTGGGGATAGATCATCGTACAATTCGTTGGTATGAAGATACATCACAGGATATGTGCGATCAGCGGCCCGTTTGCCACTGTCGGTAAAATCTTCCCGATAAGTTCCATCGGGTCGAGCGGCGGTAACGGGCCTCGAATTCAACATGTTCTGGGGAAGCATGTCCTCCTCGCAGATGACCACGGGCCACGGGGGGAAGCCCTTTAGCTTAGCGAAATAGTGGTCACCGGGCTTTGCGTCCAAATGTAGAATCTTGGCCTTGGAGGCCTTCTTGTTGAGCTTTTTGCCCTTATCTGCTACGCCAGTGGATTTGCGACGCGCCTGCGGCTTAGTCCCCGATGGATTGGTGCTATCGACAGTTTCATTCTCGGCATTCAGGGCTGAGTCAGCCGTCTTTTCTGAGTCGGCCGCAGACTCGGAAATTTCTGCAGCAGGCTTATCGCTCATCTCGACGTCGCCCTCGGCCGCGTTCTCGTGGGCAGAAGCCGATGGTTCGGCGGCAGCGCTAGGAGTTTCGGATTTAGAATCTAGAAAGGGGGTGGGTTAGCTTTAGTGTTATAACGAAACAATCTTAAGGTCTACATCACTGGTAGTAAGACGATAAATACGGAAAGAATACAATGCCGGCCCTATTCCTCTGAGCGTTGATTGAGCATCGGCGAATGTCTCGTGATCCAATGGACAAGGCAACACTTAGGAGAGTTGAAACGTATATGCCCCAGTGGTAGCAGCTTACCTTTATTTTCTGGCTCGTTTTTCTCGGCCTTAGCACTATCGGTGGCAGGGGCAGGAGCAGATTCATCAGACTCGGAAGGCTTTGCATCGGCGACGGAGGCTGTGGGTTTGGAGGCAGCTCCTCCAGCAGCTGCGGTACTTGCAGGAGCAGTCTCTGCAGACTTTGCCACAGTGGGCTGCACAGATGCGTCGTCAGACATATCGACGAGGTGCAGAATTCACACAATGTCGCGGCGATAATAAGGCAGTCGCAGGGTATGGATGCGATTATGACTTTGATGCGACAGGGCGAGGGTATATAAAGTGCGTAGAGGTGCAGAGGTGCAGGCGTGTAGACGTGTAGGGGGGTGGTGGAGGAACTATGGGCAAGAGGCGGCCAGGCCGAGACTAGATGCGAAGAAAACGCGTCAGGTCAACTTTTCCGGTGGAGCGGGTGACGGCGCCAATAACAACCAGACCCTGGCTAACAGGATGGCTGCAATTGAGATAGGCAAGCGCAATCAGATGGCAGAGGGCGGGCGGCTGCGGATGGAAATAATATCACAAAAAAAAGGAATACTAAGTCATTGAATGATGGATGGATTGGATGGAGGCCCCGGGTTCGAGGGTGGTCAAGAGAAATAGTTGCCGGATTAAGAATGAGTAAGTAGGTAGGAAAGAAAGCCTGTGCTCTGTGCTCGATCGATGAGAGTCGTAATAGGTCTGCTCTGGGGGTGATAGCTCGGAGCGCTGCACGTGACCTTCTCGATGGCGGCGTTGCTCGCGACCTTGGAGTAGCCAAGAGGAGAGGAGAGGCGAGATCTGGTCCAGTCAGTCCTGGCTCTGTCCGGGCGGATGAGGTCAGGCAGCGCAGGGCTCGGGTCGGGTCAGCGTTGTTATTAGGGAGATGCTAATGTTATGTCCGCCGCGTGGGTCTCACAAAGGTAGGTAGGTCCACGCTCCCACACATGTACACATACACGCACACACACAGGCAGGCACAACACAGCACGCAATGCCTTTCCCCTTGGGACATCATACATAACCTTAGGTCCCTGTCATTGGTATCCGTTTTCATCAAGTACATGTCTTAACCAACACCAACACCAACAACCAACGCCATCTCCCCCCAGCAACTCCTCCCGCACCCTGATATCCTCACCGCTCGTATTTGGACTCTTGTCCTAGGACCTAAGAGCCCTGTGCTTCAACCCAGTAGACTCATCCCCCCCGGTCCACGCAATTCCCTTTCCACGCCACTTGTACTTTGGTTGGTTTCGTGTCTATCCACACCGGAAACATAGGGACATAGCCAAGATGTTTAAACCATTAAATTCGATCTCACTTATGGTCTATAATTGTCATACTCGTCTTTCTCGGTCTTGTCGTCCGCTATATGTACAGTGAGTTTTTTCACACGATAGATTGGTAAACCACACCTAGATAATCCTCCGTGAGCCTTTACTCTTCCTCTTCCTCCTCGTCTTCGTCAACATCCATGCCCTCAGCTACGGTGACAGAGAACGCAGGCTCCTGATCCACCCCGATGTAACTGTCGCTCATCAGGAATAGCTTTAGGTCGTGCTTGCCTGGCGTTGGTACTGTGTACTCGAGCCGCACCTTTAGTTGCCGCCCTATTGTGACCCTCTTGATTGCGAGGAGCGTCTTTGTGCTCTCTTCACCAACAACAAGCCACCAGTTCTCCACCTTCTTAATCGGATAAAAGGGTGCGTGGACCGTTGTGTCCATTTCGCCTTCCTCGTCCTCAACCTCTCGCTCAATTTGTACATTCAAGTATGCTGGCTCTCCTGCATGAATGCTGTCTTCGTCTAACACTTCGAATTCCAGTGAAATGTCGGGGTACTTGTTGTTCGTGAAAGCTGCCGCTTGTGCCAGTTGCGCTTGAGACAGTCCCAGCCGTTTAACGAGAGTGGCATAGTTTGTGTTCTCCTCCGGATTCATCGCTTCCATGAAATCGAAGATATCGTTGATTCTGTAGCGCTCCAAGTTAGTAAACTTTGTTCGGTTTGATCAAATTGGACGAAGACATACCCGAACTCATTAGCGACCTTGACAACGTCAGGAGAGAAGTGAGGGATTTGCTTCAGGGGGCTGTCACGGTCCCACATTGCCTGGACCACCATTTGGGACATTTCCATGGCATTCATAGCGTTCAGGTGTCCATCAGATGAGAGAACATCTACAGTCGCACTCAGAAGACTTAATACTTTAGAAATTATCACTTCTTGATCCTTAGCCAGGTCGATGGGGAGTTGCATTCGAGAGAAATGTGCTTGCAAGAGCACAAATGCCTTGAAGTGAGGGGAGTCGTATGTAGGCTCGGACATCTTAACCGGTACCCTGTCATAAATGCGTCGGAGCAAGTTGTCCTCGTGGCGTCGAATCTGTATGGATTCGAACTCTGTTGCCGACGTGACAATTTCAAGAATTCCCTTCAATTTAGTCCTTGCGCTTAGCGACAACAGGAAAGTCTGCATTGTAATGTACGAGATGTTATAATAGGCCGCGATCATAGCCGCGTTCTGGGGAGCAACGGAACCATCCTCCTCGTCAAAGTCGATGATCTTGGATTCGGTAAGTTCCTTGATAGTGTTCTCAACCAAATCTGATAGGTAATTACTGAGCCCATCGTGAGTGGGACTTGTAAGGCTGTAGTAGCTCGGATTTGCCAAGAGTCGACGATAAAAATAGGTGAAGGTTGTCCAGTTGATAGCATCTTCAGTTGACTCAATCATTTTTGTGCTAACCTCTGTGACAAATGCATCATGCACATAGTTGTGAAGATGCGACTCAACTGGAAGAGCCTCGTTGAGAAACTTTTTGAAATACTCTCTCTTAACCGCCGAGGTCATCAGAACTCCTCGGCTTCGACCATCCTGGGATGCACGAAGGGCCTTGCCGAGCATTTGCAATACTTCACTGAGCTGATAATCAACGTAACGATGCTCACGGCCTTCAAAATACTGGGTGCCCATCACGACAACCAAGTGTGCTGCACAGTTGAGTTCCCAGCACGTATCACGAGAAGCAACAAGTACCTGGATTGCACCTTGGTTGTACAGGTGTGTGACAATACGTTTGTCACTAGGGCTTAGAGCTTCATGGTAATATCCTACGCCGTGTGACAAAGCTTCGGCTAAAGCTTCTTCATGAATACGCTCAAGAAGCGGGCGCAATTGGTCGATATCCACATGTAAAAACCGGTCTTCATCATCATCTGCCAAGCAGGTCGCAAGGATGTCGCGAGCAGTCGACCTTGTCTGTTTTCTGTTAGGGACAAACACCAGCGCAGGCTGATCTGGCGATAATTCTGTGATCGCAATGTAGGTTGGCTTAGCCATTGCAAGCATGAGAGAGGGGAAATGTGGAATGGAGTAAGACTGAATCCGAAGTTCTAGAGGAACAGGTCGAACATGCGGGCTAAAGTTATAGATATCTTTCTTTTTCGCATCAATCCACTCGCCTAGGTCTCGAGCATTGGCAAGTGAAACACTCAAGCCAAGGATTCTCATTGCCAAATTGGCTGTAGTCCGAATGTAATGCATTCGAGATACGATAATCTCATAGACATACCCAAGTGGGCCGCCCAATAAATGAAGTTCATCAGCAATGAAGAGTTCAACAGTCAAAATGTTCTTGCGTCTCTGCCATTGTCGTGAAAGGACATCCCACTGGCTTGGTGTAGCCAGGATGAGATCACCTTTCTCTAGCAATTTCAGATCCGTCGCTGTTTCACCCGTGAGCTTCACAATCTCCTTACCGCCACGCAGATGGCTGAGTCGGTTTTGCCAATCCTGATGCCTTATATCAACAAGCTCTTGGAAAGGAGCGATGTATACAGCTCGCCCAATCTCTGGCTTGGTCCATAGTCGTAGGATGGCAAACTCCGCACAGACGGTTTTGCCACTTCCAGTCGGAGCACCAATCAGTACGTTTTCATCCGTCCCAAACAATGAATTGAAGGTCTGAGTCTGAACCTTGTTGAAGTAACTCCAATCATTGTACAGGCTGGAGTAATCCTTTGCCTTTAGGGCTGCAACAGGAAGAGGTTGCAGATCTAGAAGCTGGGTATGAGGTGGAAACTTCTCTGGCAAGATGAGTTTCTG
Organism: Xylariaceae sp. FL1651; assembly: GCA_025201745.1. Lineage (NCBI taxonomy): Eukaryota > Fungi > Ascomycota > Sordariomycetes > Xylariales > Xylariaceae > Xylariaceae sp. FL1651. The sequence goes on along the minus strand of MU624236.1, from coordinate 1,217,550 downwards.
GAAAGAGACAGGCAACCGTGTCTCGGCGTGCATCCATCTGTCAGAAACCACAGAAATAAAGTAGTTGGGGGGCATTGGGTCGGTAATAGGAACAGTGAAGTCAACTAGGTGTTCGTTGGATTCTGAGACTGCGTAATCCTTGCGAAGAAGAAATTGATCTTGGAACAGAACATCCTCGCCATCACAGTCTTCCACCATGATCCAGAAACTCTCTGCTATCCCATGGAACTCATCATCCCACTGAAAGTTGGGCGTAATTGCCAGCTCAACCCGAAGCATGGATCGAGTTATTGGTTGTGCTTGGGCTTGTATCTCGAGGCGCGGGAACTTTGACACCAGGTCACAAACTGTACGGCCAGCTTTAGGTATTCCAAGTAACTCTCCCATACGTGGGGGGTCTAGGTCAAAGTAGCTGCTCCAGGGAATGTCAATCCGCTCGGCTTTAGCAATAATATCCCGTGGACAACGAGGGCCAAATTGCCTTAGAGGAGTCATCGTTGGCCACATTCGCTTCTCTGCCATTTTGCACAGGTCCAGGGCGGTCCTGCAGACGTTAGACCATCCTTTTTGCAGTGTAATTTCAAAAATTGCGCGAAGGATACGGCCAGCAGATTGTGTAACATAAACCATGTCAGCCATCAACGCAAGACCGTCAAGCTTGAGACGAGAAATGTAAGCCTGCAGAAGAACGTTGATCTTTGCATGTGGCTCTTCAATGCTCTCTTTAACGGGAATGGGAACTCTGCCAAGGAGCTTAGCAAGCTCCAGCTTTTCATCCTGCCGAACTGGAATGTACTTGAACTCGGCGCTGAGGGCGAAAACCCGGAAGAGCTCAATTGTCGTGATAGAAGGTTGAATTAGCTTATTATAGGTATCCATTGACCCATGCGTAATGTAGTAGTGGGAAGCGATCCTCCCAAGCTCAGTCGCCTTCAGTTTCCCTGTCTTCTCATCGTAGGTTATGAGATTGGACTTCTTCAAAACGGCTGCAGCGGAGTGTATTAGGTCTACCCGCTTTTGCTCGAGGGCTTCGTCATCTTCATAATCAGCGCCGACGCTGTACAGCCCAGGAGACCGCAGCATTCTGACGAAGAGATACGTATAGCCTAGCCACTCCACTCCTTCATCCCGACTGCGCACATTGCCCAACACAATTTCTGCGTTCAGATTGTCAACCAACTTGCTGGCAAATTGACTTTCAATAGGCAACTGCTGGTTAAGAAGGGAAAGGTAGTACTGCATCTCGTTTTGTGAGGTAATGATAATGCCTTCACCATAAGTGTCATACTGAGGGCGTCCTGCACGACCCAGCATCTGGAGAACGTCCTGAGGGCTTAATTCCACCCAGCTACCCTTTTCTGGAGAGTAAACCTGGGTTCCCTTAATGATGACTGTGTGCGCGGGAAGATTGACACCCCAGGCGAGTGTTGCAGTACACACTAGTACTTGAACGAGACCAGCAGAGAAAAGACCCTCAACCTCATCACGATCAACTCTGTTCATGCCTGCATGATGAATACCAAATCCGTAGGGTAAAAGATCCTTGAGGTCTGCATCCGAGATATCATTGACAATCTCGTTCAGTGCCTCCCTGGAGCCGGAATCATGCTTTAGGATCTGATTGATCGTTTCCATCTCTAAAGCCTTGTCTCGGATGTATCGTGCAGTCTTCGCTGTTTCCTTGCGGGAGTGCACGAAGATGAGCATCTGATTATGATGCGTCCCAACATGCTCGATCACCTTGTTGTACGTGATATCATTCATAGTCTTCAATTGCTTGATAGCCTTCTTATCAGTGATGCCAATAAACTCTTGTTTTAAGGGACATGGACGGAAAGACCCGTCGAAATGAAATAGACCCTTGCTTGGATCTACGCGTAGGAAGCTGGCAACATCTCTATAGTTCGGCAGCGTTGCTGACAGCCCAATGAGCCGGACAGGGTCGCCAGACTGTTCAGTCTTTCGAATAGTCCGACTGACGATGCTTTCGATGACAGGTCCTCGATCGTCGTGTAGCAGATGGATCTCATCAATGATAATCAGCCGCACCAGATTTGTGTATGTTAAGTCCGTTGCTTTTCTCGTAATGACATCCCATTTTTCTGGTGTCGTGACTATAACTTGAGTATCGGTAATTTGTTGTTTAGTCAATTGACGGTCACCTGTCAGCTCAGATACTATGATACCAAACTGCTTGAGACGAGCGCCGAAATTGCCAACTTGCTCTTGTACCAGAGCTTTCAAGGGCGCAATGTAGACAATCTTAAAAGCGTCCAGGTCAATATCTCCGGTATTAGGATTTCTGTGCTTTCCAAGCTCACGTAGAATTGTTAGCATAGCGACATTAGTCTTGCCACTACCAGTGGGGGCACAGATCAACATATTGCCATCGTCCTCAAAGGCTGCTGGATAACACTTCGACTGGATTTTGTTGAGAGACTTCGCCGAGCTGAAAGGCCCTTGCGCCCACTCAGGCATGTCAGTAATTGGGATACTGACATCGTCAGGCTGGTTGCGCTTCTTGGGGGGTGGAACATGAATTTCCTCATATCCCTTGAATGTTCTCTTAGTAGAGCCTTCGGGAAGGCGAACTTTGGGATTTGTCATAAGATGATTGCCCTGGTCGAAAACTAGGTTCTCCAAGTTAATGAGTTTACGAGGTTGAAGACCACCAACAAGTTGGCCTTCTGCTCTCTCAGCTTTGGGCGCGTCACCGAAAGTGGCAGGCACATCAATGTCCATCTTGATTTCCATTTTCTTTGCAGCGTTGCCGGCCTTCTTCCCCCGCAACTCATCGAGTATCCATCGGAGACCCTCGGAGGCTATTTCCCGCTCAATAACTCCTCTGTTTTCGTCATCCTCTGCCCTGGCCAATCGAGTGAGCCACACGATCTTCTCCCGATTCTCAATGAGTTTCTGGACGACTTCGTGGTGCTCGTAGTCGAAGAGTTCCATTAGGTCGTTCTCGATTTCTCTAAGCTGTTTCTCTTCACCGTCGGGCTCTTCGGATTCTCCGGAGAGTATGCGTAGAGCCTCGGCTGTCTTGTCGTGTTGAACATGAGCATCAGAATAGAGATTACCAATCTCTCTCTGTAACCAATACGCGTCGATATCGCGGGCTGGTATATAATTCTTTTCTTGTGATGCGCCCTTTTCCTTGCTTTGTAACGAGCTAGAGTCGATGACCATTGCATCATCATCAGCTAGGCCGACATGTTCCTCTACGCGGTCCTCACCCGCGCCTCCAGCCGTTGCCCGTTCCTCAGTCCCAGGAATCTCCTCTTCGTCGTTGTCCAAGGCAGCTTCGTCATCTGAGGATTCATCCCTAACTTCATTCACCATAGCGGCATCTTCATCCTCGTCCTCTTCGTCGAAGACAACAGCAACACCTTGGCGGTCGTCTAGCTCGCCGTCGTTTTCGTCTCCACCGGCGCCAGCCTCCATCTCTTCGTCGTCGTTTTGGGTATCATAATCCGTGATCTTCTTTCCAAGATTTACTAACTCGTTAAACTGTTTAGGGTTTAAACTCGCCCCTAATAGGTCATCGATCTCCTTTTTCTTTTCGATATCCTTAATGTCTTCGTCTTTCAGATATTCAAGAACGGCATCGGTGGCGCTAAGCACCACCTCGTGGGAAACGTCTCCGAGGTTATTCGCGACGAGATGCAGTATCAGGTCATATGTGGCACGCGTAGCGGGAGTCCTCGGTCGATAACGAAGTCCTTCAACTAATAAATCTGCCTGACCGAGAATGCCAGTCCCTCTCAGCTGAGAGGCCTCGTTCTTCCGCTTCCTTTGCTCGCGTGCCAGGATGTCTTGCCCCTCTTGTGCGTCACCCCTCTCGACATTCAGTAGGCCCGTCTTCTTTTTCGCTTTCGGTGCGTCATCGCGCGTAATGCGAGATCCCATGTCTGTGACATTGAGTCTGCCGGCTAGAGATTCGGGATCGCCAGTAGCCTCGTCGGTGCGTCGCGTGATAAAACGGCGGTCCGCCTGGAGAACCAGGTTGGACATAGCCGAATATTTGTACTGCGATACATCTCGGTAGTGGTCCGCCATCTTGGAGCTGGGTGCGCTCAATGAGCACTTAAAAGCTGTCTTAGTGGTAGTGGCGTGTAGGAAATAGGCACGTTGACGGCTGGTCCTATTTGGTCAGTCAAATGGACGTGGGCGCCGTTCGAGTCAACCCTCAAATCATCTGAAGGTAGCGCGCCGGAAGTTGTGCGCTCGTGTGAAGACTCGCGTAAGGCAAATTTGTTGGTGAGAATACACTTGGGCGAGGTTTATCTGCACGCCGTTACAGAAATTTACGAAGCTGCCCTGGAGATGCTCACCGGAGGCAGAAGGAGCTCAAGGCAAAATATGGTGGCGGCGGCGTTTATTGGCTAGCCAATGGGAAGCCTGTCCTGCCACAGCAAAGGTAACTCTGATTGGACGAGCTCTGTTTATGCACAGAGGTACATGTGCAATACAGCACTATAGTCCACTAAATTCGTTAACCAGCTCCCTGGAACCTTCTAACGACCGGTGTAGCCTACGCACTGTAGGGTACCCCTTTGTTTACTACATGGTATCAAAATATTTCCTTCCATTGAATCTACTCACTTCCTAATAAATAATAAATAAAGCCTGTCCTCAATACTGTTCGCTCGTCTATAAGCGCATAGGAAATCTGTGGATTAGAAAGGACCGCGCCATGGAAACGTCTCCAGAAGAAGAACTTGCTGCTCAGCGGGTTCGTGACTCTCTAGAACGACTCATGCGTCCGCGAGAAGAACTCATTGCTGAGAGACGGGCCATGGCTCAACAACTAGCCCGAAGTCTAGGACAAGAACGGCTCAGCAGCCCTCTATCTCTCATCGACCCGGAGACTCCTGTCTCTCTATCAGATGCTCCCCTCGAGAAGCAAAGAGAATTTCTTGAGGCGGTACAAAAGAATATCAAGCTTCAGAAAGAGCTCTCAAGACTACGGGCTGAGCACCATACTGCCCCTGCTACTGTGCCTGCTCCCACCTCAGCTCGAGCAGATGCAGAGAAGAAACTCCTCGAGGAGCAGCTAGCACTCAACAAATTAGAGAAGGAGCGTGAAAAACTAGAGGCCTTGAACAAACATTTTGAAGAACTCGACCGCCAGCCAGCCGCGGCCCCAGGCTTTCTCGACCCAAAGGTCATGTTTAAAGACTGCGCTCCTTTTCCTGAGTTGCCAAAGGAGCTAGTCGAGGGATTCACGAAGGACCAGGAGGTGCCCGACAAAGAGATTCAAGAGCTTATCTCACGACTTCAGAAAGCGGCCCTCCGTCAGAAACTGGTCACCCAGCGTGACCAGCGCAAGCTCGAAGAGCTGAAAGCAAGGCACCCCATCGATCCCAACAGACTGCCCATCGAAGCGCAGGTAGCAGCATTAAATGCAGTCAAGAACTCGCTCGTCAACTGGATAGAGACCATGTTGAGCAAAGCGGGCGAGGGCGAATCAGAGGAGGCAACCGAGTCACCGACCAAGCCCAGCATGGCAGAAAACGCGGAATTTGACCGCGATGCCCAATTAGCTGGTATCCAGAAGGAATACGAGCGGCACATCGAGTTGCGCAAGCAGATTATGGCATCCATGGCCCAGCTACAGAAGCTCAAGCTCAGCGAATGGCCACAAATGGAAAAGGAGGAAACGGAGGCAGAAGCATTGCTATCGCCCGAGCCCGAACCCCAGACCTACTTGATGACACCTTACCTCGAGAAGCTTCAAGCATTATCACGCGAGCAAAAGGGTCTGGTACAGGAAAAGGCGCACATCAACGCTACAATCGCACGGCAGCAACAAGAGACAAACAAAACGCTGCGCCGTCTCGCCCAGGAGAGCGAGCTGCTGTCAAAATACGCTCCGCCGAAAACCGAGAAACCACAATCAAGCTCGGACTTCGGCGAGGCGACGAAGAGCGCCACCGTCGCAGAGCAGATCCAGCCGTGGCTATTCGCGGCAGACTCGGCCAAGATCGCAACGCTGGAGGCCGTCGCCGAAGCCGTCGACAGGGGCCAGATGGCCGTGGATGACGCCATGCAGGCGCTGGACCAGGTCTCCAGGCTGCAAAATAAGGGGCCGCTCCAGGTGCCAGAGCCCGGGGAGACAGGACACGCGGAGCACGATCTGTGGCTTGCGGAAGCCGAGGATGAGAAGGGTGGTGCTAACATCAGGAAGAACACCGAGAAAAAATCTACGGACGAAGATAAGAGCATCTGGTCGACCCTCGACGGGAACTTGGGTCTTATCAATGAATGAGTGGCGATGGCATTTTGCAGGAAGTTGACGCAGACAATTTGACCCTCCCTCCGCGATGAGCAAATCTTGGGATACGGTAAAGAACATTGATAATCAAGCAAAACTTGTTTACTTTATGAACATTAAATCATACAACATTCTCATTTTCCAATACCAGATATCTAAGAATCCGTTTGAGGCTGGTTGTTCATAGATTTTATTTTCACATCAAAGCATCACATTAGCGTAGCATTACAGAACCATAAAATGATAATCATAACTTACCCTTAATCAACTAAAAACTCCTTACGACAGCACCTCTGGAAGATCATGTGCAACATTTCCCTTTGTCTGTTATCATCCTCGATCATAACCCGACCTTGAAAAGAAGTTTCCCTCTCCTCTAACAAGACGAAGAACCGTAGCCACCTGCTCATCTTATACCAAGCACGTAGTCTTTAAAGCAGCAGCTACTATTTTCGGGACTACTACCACTAACATCTCGACATAGTAAGAAATAAGTATATTTGCACAGTATATCCCAATCTACTCAAGTGCCTACTGTGTTTATCGATCCAAACTTGGTCTAGGTGGACAGAGCACGGGTATAGGTGAGATGCTAAGAGAAGAGAACTAGTAAAGGCCCAGGCGCGACGGCGACTTTGAAGAAGAACACATTAATACTTAGGATAATAGGACAGGCGCTAGAGTATGTAACTAAAAGCGATACTCGTCTGTTCACCATGTTCACTGCGGAATGGGCTCTCTAGTATCTTGGTCAGAATCGACCCTCGCGGCTCATAGACATACGGCCAGTTAATGGCCAACTTGGTACCCATTGCAAGTATGCAGTATATAACGTGAATCTACCAGTTAATCGTTCAAGTCTTGGTCAACTATATTATATTATATTGAATAAACTATGTATAGCGGATCGTCAGCATCAGAGAGCCGGAGTAATGTACTTCCGTTTTGTCCATATGTTGGGTGACTTCTGCAGCAGAGGGACGAGTTACTATCACTACCTAAGTGGACAGCCACTTATCTGGATTGATGGTTAACCTAGTGTAGCAACATGGCCTTTTACTTTTGTCTTGGGTTTAAATTCATGACACAGACCATGAAAGCCTCGATGAATCATAAATCTAACCACCATTAATACAGCTCCACGCTGAACACCGCAATTGCGCCATCCCTTATCAAGTCCCCAATGACGCCGCTAGATGCCATGCCTCCCGTCCGTTTTAATGCACTCCTAAGCAGTTCTTTACCCCCTTCATCCCTTAGCGGCCAGAATATTAGATATCCTTAAAGCCAGATCGAGGATAGACAGATGCTCGTCCGCACCATCGACTAACCGTTTATCGATCTCGGAGAATATGAGGGTGATCTTATTCTTACCGAGGTCGGGGATAAACTCGTCATTGATCACCGCTTGGTAAAGCTATTAAAAAGAATTAGCGATTAGGCAATAGGTTGCTTTTGAGAAGTACGAAAGATTACCTGTGTGACGACTTGAGTAGCGCTCCAACCATCCGCCACCATCCCCTCAACCACCTTAGCGATAGCTTGGTAGGTGGCCCCCGCCGACTTCGGCTGCATCGCCTTCTGTAGTTCCTCAATCGTCGGTTTGGGTATCACGCCCGCGATGTCCTCGACAACCTTGACCGAGACGGCCTTCGCCACTTCGTCATCCACGTCCATCTTGTCCGCCCCATCTTCTTCACCCCTCTCAATAGCCCCCACCAACCGCGCCGCACTCTGCAGGAACGTGATGGCCTTTCTGAGATCGCCCTCGCTACACCGGATCAGCGCGTCCACCGCACCGTCCTCGAGCGCAACGCCTTCCTTCGCAGCGATCTCCTCGAGGCGTCTCCGCGCGTTCCCCTGGTCGAGGCTCTTGAAGCGGAACTTGCTGCAGCGACTAGCGAGGGGGTCGATGATGCGCGTGACGTAGTTGCAGATGAGGCAGAAGCGGGTGATCTTGCTGTATGTCTCCATCGTCCGGCGCAGCGCGCTCTGTGCGTCCTGCGTCATGCTGTCGGCCTCGTCGAGGATGATGATCTTGAAAGGTGGGCAGGGGTAGCGGTCTCGGTAGCCCGGGGGCGGGTTCGTCAGCTGCATTCGCGCGAAGTCCTTGACCTTTTCCCGCACGATGCTGATGCCGCGCTCGTCTGAGGCGTTTAGCTCGAGCACGCGCGCCTTCATCATTTCGGGTCCGTACAACTCTTTCGCGAGGGCAAGAATCGTCGAGGTCTTGCCCGTTCCCGGCGGGCCGTAAAACAACATATGAGGAAGCTGTAGCTAAATTAGCGCCTGCGAGATGTCCAAGTCCAACCAACGAGACTGAGGCAATATACATTAGAGGCTTGAAGAGTCCGTTGCAGGACGTTGACTGTGTGATCTTGCGCTGTGACATCGCTGAGAGTTTTAGGCCGACTGCGTTGCTCCGTTAGTCTCTCGCCATTTGTATACAAATTAAATAGACGGGGTCGTAACTATTTCTCTACCCAAGGCTGTTTCCTAGCAGCTTGCTTGGGCTCGCCTCCTTTCGCCGATGAAGCACCGTTTGCAGCTGCGGCTTTGCGTGCTTTGAGGTCAAAGAAGCTCGCCATTTTTGGGTGTCACTATTTCTCAATTGTTCTCTGTCACGGATTTCTCAATTGCAATTCAGTAATGTAAAAAGTCATGGAGATGGTATTGAAAATCCGTTGACGTCTTCTATCCAGACAAATGGTGCACGCGCACCGCGAAGAGACCCGCGTTTTTCGCGTTAAGTGCTGTTAGCCATGGTTAAGCTAAAATGTGGCTTGTGCTTTGAGCTTGAGCTTGAGCTTCAGCCACAACAGCCTTCTTTCCAGACAAATTTACTATTCGCTTCAAAGTGCCATGCCACATTTAAGCAGATAGGAAGTTAGATTAATAGCTTAGTTATTAGATTTCATTACCGAATCATTGTTTGTATATATTCCATCGTGTCGGCCAAAATCATGCAACAGTTTTGTGGTATCAGTCTCCCCAAAAATCAAGGTCACCGCAAAACACCGTCGGTATGCAGCTCCCCCACCACTTTCTTTCTCCAATCCCTTAAGACGAGATCAACCAGATGAAAACATTAACATGCCCCTTACCCATGAACCATTTGTCGCAGCCTCTTCTCGATCATATCGCGTCCCTCCAGGGTTTCCCAAACCCGATGCGGCGCCTTATTGACAATGTCCCAATGTTGCAATTTGTGTGTGAGGTGAGTCAAGTCTCTCTGCTTCTCATCCCATTTGCTGTCTTCGCGGATCTTAACACCCGAGCTGATCAGCGTAAGTGGTACGCTTTGAATTTGAATTACTCCACTGCTTGCCACGTCGCGCTTTGATAGAGTCGCGGCTACCAAATTCTCTTGCAGTTTCGCGAAGATGTACTTGCCGGTCTGGTAGGCGGATTGACCCCAGACGCGGTCTTCCTTGTTTCGACCGTTGAACAGAGCCCCTGGAATGCGGTCAAGACCGAGGGGAGAAATTATGCCTCGAACCCAGAGTAAGAAGCCTCGGCCTGGAGCACCAACGTCGTCAAGGTAATCCTCGTGCAGCGGGTCAATAAAGAGTAGGCCTTTGATGTCTTTGCCATGACGCGCGGAGAACACACGAGAGTAGATGGATCCGATACCGGCGCTCAGAAGAACTATCCATTGTTAACGAAACTTTCGCTGCTTATGTTTAAATTTACTACTAACCCCAGGGTCCGTCTTCGCCGGCTCGCGCTAGTGCTTCGTCGATGGCTTCAACAGCCATGCCTACAGAAAGAGGCGAAGGTGCAGTATCGCTCTGTGGCTGCTTAGTTTATATGTCTTCAGGCCCAAACGGACAACTCTTACCCAGGCAAATCCAGGGCGATCCACGAAGCAGTACCGGCTGATGGATCCATTGTTGACAGCATTATCGGCGAACTGCCACAGGCCATTCTCAACAGGCCCTTCGCCTCCCTCAAGCAACACTGTGGGTAATTTGAAGCCTTTGGAATCGGTATGATTTCCGTGACAATAGACATGCAGCCTATACTTATCGGCGTCGACCCAATACAGCTTGCCTGGAGGCGCCAGGCCGGCGTCGAGGGCGCGAAGAATCAATGTGCACGTCATAAGGAAGACAACAATAGCCAGGATAATCATGGAGAGTGTAGATACTAGAACGGCAACCCACTCCATCAAACTACGTCGAGATTCGGCTCGACCCGTCAGTCGCTGCTCTTCTTCATACTTGCCCCATTCGACGAGACGGTCGGTGGCGAGTGTCCAGATGGCCATAAGAAGAGCCCCTGACGGAGTACATTAGCCTTCTACGTCATCACGTAGGGTCATCCTCACTCACACAGTACACTAGTCATACCGACCCATCCTTCTTCATATCTCGTCTGCTGTACTGAAATCAAGATGATCGCATCGACGAGAAGCAGTATGCCTGTAACAAGACTTGTGACCCTGACGGCTTTCGAGGGTATGGCGAAGAACAGCAGCGTAAAGATAAGATTGGCAAGCGCCAAGCTTGCATAGCTGAAAGGGAAAAAGCCAGATCCTCGGGTATGGAATCCCGGTGGCGTGACGAATGTTGAGACCAAGAGCACAATCCACCATGCAAAAGTAACCAGAGTGAAGAGGATAGTAAGATATCTAGTGATACGAACACTCCAAAGGTTGTATGGCGAGACCTAGATGTGCAGATCAGTATAACATAGTCTGGCATCTTTTCTGTGGTTGAGGTCCTTACTGCAGGATCATCCGGGCTCAGGTAGTTTGTGCTCTCAACCCGGTTCGGCAAGAGGCGGGTGTGTTCACTGGGGGGATTTGAGTCCCGTTCAGCATCTTGCGAATTCCTCGCAGAACCCTGGTGCGAATGGTGACTCTGTTGATCTTCGCGAGATCCTCCCCAGAGTTTCTTCATCTTGTCCAATTCTAGGTATTTTAGTGTGAAAGAGACCGAAATATTTTAGCTTCAGTTAATGAAGACAGGTTGTTGACGCTGTTCACCCTGGCAGCTTATATGATGTCGGAGGGCTTGACTTAGCGGCGACGCTAATGCTTGGAGTATCGGGATGACGAGTATAATCACGAGAGCATTGGCTGCTTCGACTTTCAATACAGTGGTATCCATTTTAGAGAAACAGGAGAGAATAATGGTGTATGGTTGGTCGTTTCTTTTCAGCTAAAACAGCTAGCAAACAGGCTTGGAATGAATTGGTTGAATGAATCGGTCGAGATCTCAGTGTAGTATGGGAGCGTTTGTTCCGGTATATACTGTGCAGTTCTTTTTTGTCTTTGGGTTATTGTATATCTTTGCAAAAGCTGGCAATCTTCATGCTGTCGCGCCCATATATACAATTACGTCACGATCAGGGTTTCCAAATTGTTAGACTTCGTAATACGCAATCGCTGCGAAATTTCAATTTAATACATAACATGATGCAGCAATGCCCCAAGCCCGATGCTCAATCCAGCATCGCCGCCCGAATCTCTGCGCGATGATTCGTTATTTACAGTAGGGATCGGCGGGAATAGGCAGTGATCAGCCAGTGATCAGCTGCCCTTACGAATTATGAGCCGAGCATTTTAGGGGCCAGTACGGAAACGTCGACACCCCCAGGTGAAACACTGCCATATCCCGCGCCCCCCAACGCTGCATATGTAGTATGTGAACAAATTTATTTGTTTTCCGTATTCACTTGAACCTTGGCTCAAAGCCATAGACTAAATAAATTGACGCACACTTATTTATGATACTAGTCAATTTATTGTAAACTAGTATGGCAAATTAAGACTATTGGATATGGTAAGTGACTCGTGTAGACTTCGAAGAGTGTTACGACGAATTTCTGCTATGGTACTCTTAGGCACGTAAATCAAAAGTCCCAATGCTAACACTATTAAGTCTAGATCATCTGTAGCCATAAGATAGAGGTTGATTTCCTCTTTGTCCACCGTCTACCCGTTCCTCTCTCTCATAACCTCAGTGCCGTAGTTTAGCGGGTTATCAGGTTTATCCTTGCAATTAATGCAGCACGGAGTGGCCAAAATGGGGAACGGCATTTGAAATCGTAGATGCATAACTTCAAAAACTTATATTTTAGTACACTACTACATGGATGTAAAACGTACCAAAAGACTTTCCCTATATCGATTCTCCTTATCACCAGACGTGCTACCTCGATGCACACCTGGCGACCGATAATGTCCACAATGTGGAGACGACTTCACAAGACTGCCGTGCCGAGCGTGCATCGTGCAGTACATGACAATGGAGGCTGCGGCGCAGCCCACTGACGTGATGAACGGGGCAATCTTACCGGACTTTTAAGCAGCCGAGGGTCCTAAATTGAATGTTGTGCAAGTCATGTTTTTAAGACAAATACATGTACATTTTTATAATCATGGTTAGGCACGTCGCACGTCACACAAATAAGCTTAAGGCTTATGATTTCCATAGTATCATATATATATCTACTGACAACAGTTTGTTTGCAAGGTAGTAAACATGCTGAAGTAGCTATCTTAAATAAGCAAGTGGGCTAAGATTTGTAATGAGAAGGCATTGACCCTCGACTAAACATTCGCGTCAGACGTCCAATTTTTTTGATCACGCTGAGCTTCTACCTATAGAGGCTCTTTTCCGGTTACGTATGGTAAATTTCTGCGATAAAGCCACTGATGATAGGGTATAATGCGAACATACGATGAAGCAAAGTAGCAACCACGCCAACCAGACCCAGACGAATAAAAAAGAAGAAATTTACAGATTGAGGGTACCAGCATCCATGAATCATTTAGGCATCCCATATTAAGCTTTATCTTTCAGCGCACTGATAGCGACGCTGCTCGACGATGAGCAGTGACTCGCGCTCGAACGTGAACCTTGAGATGTCCCGGTAACAGTAGACAGTGTTTGGCGCGTCTTCTTTTGCTGCGCTGCCCTCTGAAGTACAATTTCTTCTGGATCAAGCCCACGACCTCCAGGCTTAATTGCGCCTGGAGGCAAGGTACCAACTGGCAGGTGGAGCTTTGCATTGGCCCGAGGGTCATCGAGTGCAATACCGGCTTTCTTGTAAGTTTCTTTCTTGTAATCTTTCAAAGCTTGTGTTGAAGGTTCGGAAACGGAGACCCAGTCCTTTAACTGGGAAAACCAGCGAATTTTCCCTTCCTTCGTTTTATACTTGACTGATCCAGGGGCTTGACCGGTACACCGCTGATCCCCGATAACGTCATTCGAACCAGGAGCGATATTACGCAGCTCTTGCGAGCCACTTCTCGAACTAGTAACGTCCATTTGAAAATCTCCCAAAGCCGATGTTGTGTGTAAAGTAATGAGCTCTTTCTCTGGCCCTGTTGAGAAATCTTCAATTGTGTCACCGGGGAAGGACAATGGAGAAACACCAACTTTTGGTAGCGAACTAGTGGAATGCTTGAGCCTCGTATCAATCAGAGGCACACCCGAACTCGACATAGGACGTTCAAAACTGTTGGGTCGCAGGATGAGAAATCGCGCTGCGTCAAAAGAAGATGATGTCTTGTGCCGCCCAAGGGAATTGCGTTTGAGTCTCGCAGTGAAAAGAGGCTTTGGGGGTAATGTATGATCGCCAATTGAATGACCTCGAGGAGGCTTGGTAACCTTATCCTTCGAACCACCCTTCTCAACGTTCTTCTAGAGGCGAGAAGTTGTTTGGACTTGAGACGATGACAGTCCCAGCAGGGTGCTTCGACGCTGCTTCTTTCTAACTGCGGTCTGTTGCGATGGTGGCACTGAATCTGTCGACTGTTTAGCCTCGAATTGGTTCGGTATCTCGTCCTGATCCACTGATTGTTTGCGCGGTGTGCGGTCTGTTGTGTAGAAGAAAGGATCTTCTAGCCCGGCAGTCCTAGCCCGGCCCGTTCGCGATGCGGTGTCGGGTGAGAAATTACAGATCTCGCCCAGCTGGTCCCAAGTGGACGGCGGCTCTATCTGCGCCGCGGATATGGAGGGCGGCCGGTAGCTATTTGTAATGCTGGTTGGGTAGGAGAAGTTTCGCAGAATGGGTGGTGTGATGTTCTGATATATGGGGGCAGTTTGTTGATGTTCAACTCCGTCCTTCTGCGGCGATCCAAGAACAATTGGCGCTTTTGGCTTTCTGAAGCGTCCAACGAATCCTACCATTGTACGGAGAAATACGCAATGCCGATTGATACGAGGTTTTGTGGGAGGCTCATGAGCATGCGATCTTTTGCCTACGTCTCTATAGCTGATCTAAGACAGTGAAACAGCTGGAGCCGATGGCTAATAGTCTCGTATTACCAGGCACCGTTCCTCGTATTGGCTTCGACGTAAGGACTAGTAGTGTAGTTTTGCGCTCTTACGTTATATATCCGTCGATATAGAGGGTCTTAGATCCGCTGCTCCCGTTTCTCAACCACTCTAGAAGGGTAAACAGGTATAGACGGATTAACAATCGGCTTTACTGTTATGAGTACTATCAAGTTACAGTGACAGCCGGCCAAACAATGGAAAGTGTACGTGTATAGTATCCATGTGAGACGAAGTAGGCGTAGAGATGAAAGTCTAAGACACAATCGATGAAGACGCGGGCCAATCTAGAGCGCCACGGTTGGAGGTTGCTAGCCAGTGGCGGTTCGACCTCGTGGTTTAAAGTAGAAAGTTCCCAGTTGATTGTTATGCTTTCGACGCCTTGGCACCGCTCTAATTGATAATATTTCGAGACGGGATAGAACGTTGTAGACAAGTGAGATACCTATGAACCAGAAGAGCGGCAAGTGTGGACAAAAGCACTGATGGGTGGGTTGTGGAGGACTAAAAGTCACCAGAGCTCTATACCTGAAGAGATAGGTAGTGGGGGGGTCGTCCACCGACCCGATAGAACGGGTATGAACTACTACCTAACCTTAGCCAAGTCTAGGAAAACGAAATAGCTGGGCGTAGGAAGCCCTGGGAGCCACGAGGAATGTAACTACCGGTGCCACATTTGTGGAATTGGAAGGTGCATCATATATCACCTCGCGTAGGGTGTGACTGACCGTCTTCCTCATTAGTCACACAGCACCTTGCCGATTAACATATCACTCTTTGTGCCTTACATGTGGAATCCCTCTTGGAGCACACAGGAGCAGCAGAATTAGCATTGTTATCCTTATTACTCATTTCTCCACTCGCAATGGTTTAGAGAACGGCTGGCTGAGAAGAAGCAAGTAGAGGCGAGCTACAAAGTAGGTCAGATCTAGACTTGGCGCTTGCCGATCCCAGTTATGTCAAGGAAACCAACGAGATGAATAATGTCTTCCTACTTGTTCAAAACACTAATACTAAACAGCAAAAAGCAAATTGGTTGCTGCTCGAATATTGACGAACACCATTGGAATGCTCTCCTTGGCTAGCTCGGGAGTCGGAACCAGGCTAGACAAGCCGCCACCGGTGAGAGATGTATCTCACATACTAGTCTCATTCTACACAAGAAAAGGCTCAACGACGGTGTGGCAACAGCTGAAAAGTCGCGTCGTCTCCCAATCTAGCACGTTTCCTCGTGGCAAAGTACCGCGACGCGCCACCATCATCTCCACTACGTTGAGCTACGCGTCCATCCCATAATATCATCTTTAATATTGTGTATGACACAAGACAAATGATGGCTATATAGCACAAGGGAAGCGGTGACAGGATCATTGTGAATACATAAGAGTGCTACGCCACCAGAGGTAGTTTCGAAGGCTCGCATTGAGAGTACGTAGATTGTTTAAGCCACCCACATGTTGTCGCTGCTAGCATATTTCGACAGGTATTACGCATAAATGATCTCGGCTCAAGCCACAAGCGCCTTTAAGACACGAGTCGCTGTAGTTTCATCATCGACAGTTTTCAAACGCTGTCTTTATTGCACTTTCATTGGTAAAAGCTAGAGAACCCTCGAAATTAGAGAAATAACATGGAGTTGTAGATATGGACTTCATAGACTCTTATAATTTTGGGTTGCCCATTATTGAAAACACTCGCACCCAGCTAGGTCGAAAGAAACCTATTGGCTAGATCCGCCGGATCCGCTAAATCCACTGAAATGCGGCGTTAGCTCCTCCCGTAAGGTACGGGATCTTGCACTTTCTAACGTCTCTGTAGGCTTGCTTAAGGTCTTAAGGTTATGGGTGCGGCAAGAACCCGTCGAAGGATAGATTTGAATAATCCATTAAGTAATGATGACTGGATCTTCCTTACTTCATTAATACCCCCCAACATACATACTTACATACATACATGCAGAATAGTCAGCGCTTTCGAGGTTAACTAGCGAACATGGAACTTGACGTGCTTGTTGAGTCATCATTTCTAAGAAATTGATTGGCAGTTCAACACTGCTATGCACAGCCTAACTTATAGATCGTCCCGCAAGCCCCGCACCAACCCTCCCTGTAGACGGCCCCACTAGCCGTCCCTCCAAGTCCTCCATCCGGCTTACTGAGCCCTACCGGTATTAGTCTAGAAGCCAGCTCACCGGTTCCACTTCTGCCCCTCGTCGACGTCGGCCTCAATGACGACCTGCTCGAAGTAGAGATCACATATCGCGCCGACCACTTACTCTCATCAAACGGGCTAGATACAACGAGTCCTCTAGATAGCCTTGTAGACAAAGGGCTGAGGGACCAAGCCAGGCCCGTCTTTCTCCTGAAGATTGTACTCAGTCGCAGGCCCTTTCGCCCTTTAGTGCACCACCGCCCGCCCGCCACACCAACTCCGAAACGCGGAACTCGTCCGAATAATTTCGTGAAGCCCACAACGATGCCAGGTCTCACCCTCAACACCGGGGCTGCTGCTGCCGCCATGGCAGCAGCGAATCAGCAAGCGCCAGCTGCAGCAACAACAACAAATAACAACGCCTCGTCGAGTATCACTCAATCCACAACTCCAATTCCGGTCCCGGTGCCGATGTCGATACCGACGCCGGCGCCGTACGCATCCCACCAACAACAAGACCAGCCCTCCTCACGCTCCTCATCACCTGTGCGTCCAACCTACAGCCCGATCACGCCGCCCTTGAACCCGACCGCCCTGCCGCCACGCCCGACATACACGCATAGCTCGCACACCAATGCGACGGCCGCGGCGGCGCCACCACCGGAGCCCATAGACTTCGACAGCAACCCAGACGTGCTGGCACTCAAGTCCGCGATCTCGATCCTGCAGATGCAGCGGAGGAAGGCCGAGCGGGACATGGCGACGCTGGCCCGCGTGAAGAGCGCCGCGCTCGCCGAGCCCGAAGCGTTCGTCCGGGACCTGACGGCGGGGCGGGTTCGAGTGGAAGGGGAGGGTTTATTCATCGGCGGCGACGGCGTCGCGAGGGACGAAGATAGCGACAGCGGGAGTGACGATAGCAACAACAGCAGTAGTGACAACGACACCACCACCACCAACAACAACAACAACATCAAGTCAAACAATGACGATGATGAGATGAGAGGCGTCAAAAGCGGCGACAACCCAGCCGACAACAAGCAACCTCAAACCCACCAGCACGCGGCGCGTGAAACGGCAGCGGCAGCGGCAGAGACAAAACCAAACATCAAAGCAGATCCCGACGTAAATAAGGCCGTCGGCGGCGGTGGCGAGCCGCGCCTCTGGGCCGCCATCCCGAAGCCGCAGAACATCGTGCGCTGCCCGCCGATCAACTGGTCGCAGTACGCCGTGGTCGGCGAGTCGCTCGACCGGCTGCACAACGAGCAGGTCATGCGCCCCGCGCAGGGCACGCCCGCGGTCGTCACGCCCGAGGGCCGGATCGAGTTCAGCGGCGGCGGCGGCGGCGGGGCCGGCAAGCAGGAGCGGTACGTCGGCGTCGCGGCGCCGTACGTGCCGGGCAAGGACAGGATCGAGCGGAAACCGAAGAAGGCGCCGCCGCGGTGAGAAAAGGTACGGTTTTATCAAATCCCCCCCTCCCCAAAATGGATACAACAGGAAAAAAGAAAAAAGAACTTCAAACAGCCCACGTCATTGGGATATAGTATAGACCTTCCCTTCTGAGGAGAAGTAAGAAGTCACGATGGGGATTTGATATCTGCCTACCGAAAGAAGGATACGCTGATTTATTTGTATGATACGATGTCATGTTATGGATTACGCCGAGATGAAATTGAAGATGGGGACGAGCTACAGTATCATAACTACGAGAGGCGCAGGAAGGCTTGGGCATGAGCGTTATTCGCATTTGCATAGGACGGCGCATCAGGGCTGGCGTCACGATCAACAATTAAAACCTAGCTTGCTCGTCACAGCGCTTTGAATCCTACCTCAGCTAGAAGTACATACCCAATTATTGGTGCAATACACTCTGCCATCTTGCCCTGGTTGTCTCAGCTATTACCGTTACGTGTTTTCTTTTCTCGGAGTATCTTATCAAATAGGAAGTGCACAAGATAAGTTTCATTGCTAGATGCGGAGAGATACGCCAAGTCCGAAGAGCCTACCATTAGTCAAGTACGAGTCGAAAGCAGGAAACTCGAAGTATTGACTAGTCACTGTTTCTAATCTTAGGTGCCAAGGCATTTTTTAGAGAGAAAGCTTTCTTACTTTATTTCGAAACAGACTTCCCTAAAAGGTAAGGAGGTATCAACCTGGAGTCTATACGCGAAGCGACCCTGCCGCGCCAAACGGATTTGTGATGCCCTAAAACCTGTGACCTATGACCTTTGGCCGAAGAGATCTCATTCATACACACGTGTAGACGCCAGGACATACCAGGCTATTCTGAAGCACCCTACCCGACCTTTCCACCCGACGCCTTGCTTGCTTATTCACTTCCTAAAACGCCGCCGTAACCCTTGATTCGCCATGCTAATTTGCCACCATCAATTGTAGTACACGAAGCCAGAGACCCTAAAAATCTTCCATACTCTGCTGGACCGACCTGCGTAGTTTTCTGTTGTAGATCTTTCGGCCATCGGCCCCTCCCCAGTAAAGTTTGTGTGCCTCTGGGTGGACCTGCGTTCTGGGATCATAAGGGGGGTTTTCTTCCTCTAGAGCAGTAAAGATGGCCTCAATGTGCTGCCTCACATCGTCGCGACGGTTGGGGTTGGGGAAGTAGCAGGGTATGCCATCAGAGGTGACCAGATGGTGAAAAACAGTAGTTAGAAATTTCGCTCGTGGCTGTTCCTCCGGGAAACGAGGGCTGAAGTTAAGTTTGATTCGAAACATACCACCATCAAAATTTGTCATAGGGCGTCCGAAGTAGGTCAGTACCCAAACGAAAGGGTTGCCATTCTCCAACTCGACATTATGGGGGACGTCTCCTCTCTTGAAGGACTCCTTGATTTGGTCGAACTGGCGGGCAAGATTGACCGCCACGGTAGTGTCCCTGTTTTTTGCCGACGTTCCTTCTACAGCCCATTTGTCCGGCTCGGCATCAAGAGCGGCCTTGATCTTCTGTAAACGTTGCTCCAACTCGGTATAGTTGAATATGCCGTCCATAGAATTGGTATTTCCCTCAAAAGGCATACGGACGAATTGTTGACCATCGTTGACCTCTCCTTTTGCCTTTTGGATAGCTTCTATGTAGGAGTCATAATACCATAAAAAACGACGCTTATACAGATCCTTAAACGGCTCCCAAGGTACACTCAAGTCGTCTAGATCGAGAACATCGTCCCCATCTTGGTCATAATCGGTCGGTGTAGGGGAAGCACCCATTGCGGAAAGCCCGAGGAACTCTTCAAGCTTCTGGATCACAGAAATGCGCAACGTTTCGTGACGAATCTACGGCCATCCATTAGCTACGACCGCATGATGATCACTTTATAGTGTTTACCTTGGCGACGTAATCTTTCTGGTTCTTCTTATCCGATAGCTCGTTTGCGTCCTCGAAACCGGGTTCGTTCTCGTAAGGGTTTGATGACATGAGGCTCTGTATGGAAAGTAGAATGGATTCTAGACCCTGAGCGGCAGACCACTCCTCACCGCGCTCGCCCCGCCATGTGCTATGCTAGTATTAGAAGACAACGATCGAGATGGAAGGCGACTAGTAGCTCTAAATACCCAAGTATCGATCTATTGGATAAATCATTTAGCGAAGTACATCAGGATGCAGTGTGTTTGAGCCTCACAAGCAGACTTTACCATTGGCGTAGATATTCGGGTTGAAGCGACAGCGGCCGCCATTGGTGGTTGTACAGGTCACTGCTGGCGACTTACGAGGATACTCTGAGTAAGAAGCGCGTAATTAGTAGGACTGCTCGCAGTGGATAAACCCGAACGTAGAGAAATGACCTACCTCTGTTGAACTTAACCGCGAACTGGCAGCCGATCCAACGTTAGCTTTCATAAAGTGGTACATGGCGATAGATGGACCCCAGAGTAGCCACGAACCTCGAAGAAACCAAATTCGTAAGGCGTTTCGTGGGGACCGATAATCAAAGCCTTGACGTTGCGGACATCGCGGTCACGAAAGGCGACAGCAAGGGCTGGAGCGATAGTCAGACATATTAAAGCGCTATTTGAAAATGGTAGAAGTATACATACACAAGTCAGAGTTCTTCTGAATCTCACCAATTTCCTGTTAGATGAGGGGTAAAGTTAGTTTGTTCGATCCTCCTCCGCTTTCCGAGCCGCCTGGAGAAGGTGATGGGGGTGGCAGATGGGCTACCTACCTTGGTGATACGAATAATAGATTGGTCTGCCATTTCTGCGACGCGGTTAGAGAGACGAGGCTAGGCACTTCATTAGAAGGCCGGTCGGCTATGCTGGCGTGCGTAGTGATAAACTAGATTCGCGGTGCGTCCTGTGATAATATTCGTACACTGAATGGCAAGTAATAGCAGCCTGTTGCGATAGCCCAGCTGCCAAATGGATCGATCTTGTAGAGAAGGAGTTAATCTAGATAGGCACGCGTTAAGAGAGAGGGGCCTTGAACTGAACTGAACTCAAGTGAGCAACATGTCGGGCTACCTACTTGGTCGAAGGTGGGGTCTTCTGGAAAGAGAGGATGCACAGCTTCTCAGGCCGATACGCTGCGGGGTCCTCTTTATCAGGCACCGCCTGCTCGCCTGCCCGCCTGCCTTGCCCGCCACATGTCTTCTTGTCAAGGTTTAATGTCTTGTGCCAGCCCTCCATGTACCTGCACCTGAGGTACATGCAGCATACAGCATTATTCCGCGTCTTTTCCATTAATAAGATTCCGCTTCCAAGATATGACAGGTAGTATAAACTACTGTACTGAATATTGTGTTTTGTACCGTATTTGCCTACCAGAATTTCAATTTAATATAATATCTATTTAATATTCGCTACACAAGAGCAGGCAAGTGTAACTTAGTTATTATTACAAACAATCTGCCTTCTCTTAATATCTATCTAGGTATATTGAGCTAACTAAATAAGCGCTTCGTACGTCTTTTTTTATCTTACGTTTGATAATTACAGGATATAAATCGTCACCTCCACCTCCTGTCAAGCGTGATGCTACGGTAGGATAGATCTGGGGCCGCCGTTAAAGTACATATTAGTGCTAGGTATCTCGCCAGCTGTGGATCATATCGTCAAATCCGATCTAATAAAGGCCCCATCTTTTCAGGGTCCGATATGCAGAGAGCCCATCCTCCTGGACCCAATGGGGAAATTGTAATTGTCCAAGGGTGTGAGAAAACATATTGTGTAGGCACTTCTCAGCAGGACATCAACTTTATACGAATACGAGCCCATTGACATACTAACTACCAGGAACCTACGGACGGAAATACATACCTCTAACCCTGGGTACTTCAATTGTCTTCTCTGTCTATCTTGCTCTCTTAAGCTTTAGTTACTGACATTTCCCGAGGTAGTCTCTCGTTGCCTTCGCCCACTCCCCGCTCAATTCCTCTCGTAACGCACAATACACATCAATGGCTCCCGTCGAGCAGCCCCAACTCGGCCGCGTCCTCGTTATCGGCGGGTGTGGCTTCCTAGGCCACCACGTTGTCAATCTGCTACTGCGTGACTGGAAGTGCGACGTCTCGGTCATTGACCTGAAGTGTCAGCGGAATCGGCGTCCTGCCTCCGACGGCGTCGAGTATGTCGAGGCCGACATCACCGATACTGACGGGCTGCTGAAGGCATTCGGTCGTCTGCGGCCCGATGTCGTGATCCACACGGCCTCTCCTCCCGCGCAGGGGGTAGGCGCCATCTCCAATGAAGTCTTCTACAAGGTCAATGTCGAGGGCACGCGTGCCGTCATTGCCGCCTGCCAACAGAGTGGCGTGAAGGCTCTTGTCTACACAAGCTCTGCCAGCGTCATCAGTGATAACAAATCAGACCTGATCAATGCGAACGAGGAGTACCCCGTGATTCGGGGCAAGCTACAATCTGAGTACTATTCAGAAACTAAGGTAAATCCTGCTGTTCTGCCTTCTATATCCTCCCACCTCAACACTATAGGGACGTGAGTGCGGATAGAACTGACATGCTAACTATGCTTCGTCAAATTTTAGGCTCACGCAGAACAACTTGTACTCGAAGCCAACCGCGCACAAAACAGCAACCTCCTAACGACCGCCATCAGACCATCAGGCATCTTCGGCGAGGGTGACATGCAGCTAGTGCACCATACAGTAAAGGTGTACCGGAGCGGCAACGACAAAGTGCAAGTAGGGCTTAATACGAACATGTTCGACTTCACATACGTTGAGAATGTGGCGCATGCGCATCTGCTGGCAGCACGGGCCTTACTCGTGACACACGCATCCAAGACGGCGCCCCTAGACAACGAGAAGGTAGATGGTGAGGCCTTCTTAGTGAGTAACGGCAGTCCCGTGTACTTCTGGGACATGATGCGGTCGATCTGGCGGGAGGCGGGCTCACCGCGCGGGACCGATCATGCGTGGGTGATGAGCCGCGACGTGGGCCTCGTACTAGGCTTTCTCAGCGAGACCTTCGCGGCACTTCTGGGTCGGCAGCCCACTCTCAACCGCCAGCGCATCATATACAGCACTATGACTCGCTACTACGACATTTCCAAGGCCCGTCGGCGCCTCGGCTACGAGCCCCTTGTCAGCTTGAACGACGGCGTCAAGCGTACTGTCCAGTGGACGCTCGAGCAGGAGAAAAAGGCGAAGTCATGAGAGAGTAGTGTGTGCGGAAAAGAAAGACAAAACAAAGAGACTATATGAGTGAGAAGTGATAAGCCGCCTTCTCATCTTATATTGATGATGATGACAGGCTTGTATATTGTTTCACTAGAGTCGATCAACTATAGATCGTGACCCTCGCCGCTGATGAGGCACACATAATAATTTATAATTTCGGCTGTATATACAACGATCAAATGCGTCTATGAAGAGTCAATGAACCTATCTTCAGCTAGATATCGAGATACTTGTCAACATATACCAAATCTTGTGTCGTCTCGCGACTTATCCAGCCCTCACAAATGATGATTTGTGTACAGACACAGCAAGTTGCTTGGAAGACCGCCAGCATGTGCCTCATTGGGCATTATCTGGCACTTTTCATTGCAGTAGTCTAAGCTACATCACTATGAAAGAGTTTTTCGAACTGAGGACACGGCACCGTAGTCCCATCATCTCTCCGGATCGATCGGGGTCCGTGCCAACCACATCGTCATTGTCGAGGCTGGCAAGCAAAATAAAACTCTGCGGCCGCCCTCATGCCACGAACAAGACGTGCCAAGTCTTCTAACAGTCTCCCTTGGCCTTGATGAAGAGAATAAGTCGAAGGCCATCCCATCTCCTATGTTTTAATCTTCGAATCACCCACTTTTCTCTCCCTTGCCTAATACCACTCCAGGCCCAAGCTCGATCTAATATTGTCGATTTCGGGAATGTACCATCAAGTGCAAATATTGCGGGTCAACCCAATATGAAGAAGATAGTATCCACACTACTCCAAACCACGCTGCCAAACCATGGAGGACGAGTGCCTGCTTCCAGAAGCGAAAAGCATCTGCTTGAAAAGGACATGTGTTGTACCGGGGTTCGAAAAGACCCCGTAAGGAAAGAACGGAAAGCAAATCGAAGGGATTTATTGTCGGGAGGACAATCTAGGCTTGTAACACCGGCCGCAAATGCTCATTTTGTGTCTCCGAAAACGTCATAAGCGACTTCCCAACACAAAAAAAAACAAAAAAAAAACAAAAAAAAGAACCAGCGTCAGCTAAATTCAGCAGGTTGTTGTGTTCGACAGATTTAGTCCATACAAGTAGTCAACAGTGCAAATGCTGAGAAAGTATATACGGGTGGTACATTGATGTTCTTTAACCCGTGCCAGTTGTAACGGAATTATTCGGCCTAGCCCATCCGGAGTTACGCCACTCTTTGCGTTGACCATTTTCCGCATGTGGAGTCCCGCTTCGCTCATACTGTTCTGGATATGGAGGATCACTGTTGTCAGGGTCACGCCATTGCTGTGGCGGAGTTCCCTGCGTCGTCGTGAAAGGAATAGTCGGTTCTTGGAGTACCGAAGGATCTGTCTCAACCCTCGTGGCCATGGGTCGTCTATGATTGTCTTGCCTCGAGGCAAATTCTGCATTATCGTACTGTCTTGAGCCACCATTCGAAGCTCGGCCTTCAATACGTTTCAATATCTCCTTCGTTGTGATGTCGCCATTATTACTGAACAATGTTGAGTCACTAAGGATGTCCATGATCTCAGCGGGAACCTAGTTAATTACATTAGCTAATACACAATCTCGGGGATACGACTTCTAACTGACCATGCACATCTCCTCGTTGGACTGAATCAGTTCCTCAACGCAGGCAACGACAGTCATAGGTTCATCAGAGAAGCTCGCACTCTTGGTGTTCGGGCGAAGAATATTTGGCGCAATAACCCGAGCAAGGTTATGGACATCCATCCGGGAACCGCTATCCTCATCGACCTGGTGGAATGTCGCAACCCATTTGAAAAAGCTGAATAGAACCTCCAGGCTATCTCGGTGGGTCTGTGGTAGGAGACAGCATGCCATATGTAGACATTGCCGTCTTTTATCAGGATCTTTTATTTTCGTTGCTGCGACCCAAAGCCTATAGAGCTTAAAGGTCATTAATGGGTCAGGCAGATCGCGCAAGTACCGTTTGAGAAGTGCCGCGAGCTGGTGAGGGGACTCATCATTCCACCTGATAGCATCACAACCGTCTCTATCAACAGCTGCAACCTGTTCAGTAAGCTTTTTAATATTGCCGCTCTTCCGGAAAACACCTTCGATAGAGAGATCCTTGTTCTTCAAAGCTATGATGGTGTCCTCGATAATCGCTGGAATTCGGAGAGCGCCAGGACCGACACCGTCTGTGGAGTCAGCTCCATCACGCTCGAGAATAATCTCCAAGGGTACACCAAAAATCCCCTTCTTCTTAGCGGTTTTGCGGGTGTCAGTTTTGCCGAATGCTTTACCAAACTTGTTCCAGAAAGTGGGCGGCTTTCTTGCTTCAATTAACCCAAGGAGTTCCTCGATTGAAAATTCGGGTTCGAGCATCGGTTGCATCGTGAGAACGGCAACGTGGCGGACAATGAAGTATTCGAGACCAGATAGCTCCGAAAAAAACTTCCTGGCCCCCTTATGTTCTCCCATCATTCTCAATTCAGCATCCCGTCCACCGGACATATTCCTTTGATGGCCGGCACCATATGGTGGCTCGGTAGCAGGGGATCTGAATAATTCTTGACGTGTGCTCTTGTTGGGTTGTTGTTCTCGAGCTTGCTCAGCTGCGACTATTCGTGGGATATCGTCCAGAGTCAAAGCATCTTGGTGTCCAAAATACTGCTCCGTTGTGCCTCCTGATCCCATTTCCCGCTCTTCATCAATTTGTAACGCTCGATTCCGCAAGTCTCCATCTGCGCCCGCGGAACCAGGGCGTATACCATACCCGTCTGGCCCATCCATAATCCTAGATGTTCGAGCCTTCCTAAGGCTGGAGGATAAATGCTTGTCAAGTCGCGTGCTTCTGAGTCTGCGCACATCATTAAGAGTGTTCTCGTAGGACGACTCCCTCTGATGACGCTCTCCCCCGTTATATGACTTAGACCGGGAATCGGACCTCAGCATAAGGGCTCCATTTTCTAGCGACGGCCTTCGGTCATTGGCATCTTGATCATCTGTGCTGTACTGTAAGGCACCGCTATTCCGTAGTATCTCGAGTAGCCGTGCTAATGCGACCTTGAGAAGAAAAATATATTGCTGGAGCTTGGAGATCCGCTCCAGAGGTTGTCCATGTTCCCCAAGCTGTGCCTCGCACTCTGTGCAATAAATCTTCTGGTCTCGATGCAAACGGGCTTGATCGAGAGTCTTGCCTAACTCACGACTACACTGGCTGCAGTTCACACAAGCCAAATGCCATCGTTTATCGCCGCTGAGAGCACACTCATCCTCTATCGGCTTACGACACGAGGTACATTGATCGGAATCGTTGGCAGAGAGCCTTGACATGCCCAATGTTATCTGCAAAGATTCGTCGTCGCTCTTCATGGATTCAAGCACGCTGAGGTCTTCGAGGAATTGAAACAGTCCTTCTGAAGAATCTTGCTCGCGTTCGAGTCTAAGAGTTCCTTGGAGGCAAATCCGTATGAGGAGTTTGAGATAATGGGCAAGCCCTGTAACCAGGGACAGAAGCTCCTGCGTAACCCCTATTTTCCGCATATTGGGATCTTGCGTTTTCGACAATAAAGAGAAGAACGAAACAATCTTCTTGCAGAGAAGCTTCGCTTCACGTCCATATGAGAGACCTAAAAAATTTAGTACCTGATACTCGCAACTGTCACTGTCTGAGGTTTTGTACCTTTCATTTCTAGCCTTTTCAGGGACTCGTCAAGACGGTCTGCGGATTGAAACAAGATTTCAACATGGAGAATGAATTTTTTGGCCACAAAAACTCCATCAATGTACGAGCCGTTGCTGACGTGAAGTAACATGTCGGAGATGCATGCGGCAGAAGATTCCTCGAAAGTTGATAAGACGCTCCAGATTCGGTAAACCTTGTCTTCCATGACTTCTTCCTTGTGCCGTACAAGCTCTCGACTCTCGGCATCTGCAGGCTCCATAGGGTGCTCCTCAGGCTCTTCAGGCGGCGCCAACCGCACGTTCCAGAACTTATGAATCATGTAGCACTCAGGGTGCCAGTGTTGATTCTGGCC
Organism: Xylariaceae sp. FL1651; assembly: GCA_025201745.1. Taxonomy (NCBI): domain Eukaryota; kingdom Fungi; phylum Ascomycota; class Sordariomycetes; order Xylariales; family Xylariaceae; species Xylariaceae sp. FL1651. Next base: position 1,190,181 of record MU624236.1, on the reverse strand, counting down.
ATTGCGATATATCTCTACGAACTGCTTGAGAATGGCAGTGTGGCAACCGTTGCACCGCTGGGCAAATTGGGTAGAGTAGTGGTAGTGGCAGTAAACGTCCCCATCGTGCTCGTAATAGCTATCCTGGGCTCCAAAAACGGTTGAGCACATAGAACACGTGAAATGTTCCACGTGGTATTTCCTATCAAGGGCTGTGATGTATGATCCTCGAAGAGCACCGCCGCAGTGGTGGCAGAGAAGGCCCAACCGGCGAAAGTAGTCGGTCTCGCATAAGGGATATTGGGTACCTGTCTCTTCGTCATCGGCAGGGAAGAATTTTGACGCTACAATCTGGCCGCAGTCCTATTTTAAGTTTGTTAGAGCTAGGCCCTGCCATGTATATATACAGAAAGAGAGAGATAGCGTGACTACTCACATGGCATTTGAAGCATTCCAGGTGAAAAGTCCCATCTAGAGCACGCACGAATTGACCTGTTAACGGTTCACCGCACTTTGCACATATTCGTAACGACCCGCTGGCTGATCGCCCGCTTCGTCCCTTGGATCTGTTTCGCTCACCGCTCCTACTCGGATCGCTCTGTGCACTAAGGGTGGGCGAACCCGTAGGCCGCTTCTGTAGAGGATGTCCTCCATTTGAATAAGACGGACTAGGCGTCATATTCGGTCGGTCGCGATCGAGTTGATAGCTACTATCGCTGGCAGGAGGGGGGTGACCATGAACCCGATCAGAGGATAGACCACCGTACTCAGGACCCATCATGGCGGGCAAACCGACGACCTATCGAGTATATCAATTCCAAGCCGGAAGGGGTGTCGTTGCCTGCCTTGGAGGGTTTCGCCGTCTGGGTCGAAGGACCAAACGGTATGAATGCTGCAGAACGGTGGTCGCGTTGTCCACCGTCAGACATTGGGAGTCGGCAATGAACGTTTGGGGTCCTCAGATGGCATGTGTGACAAAATTATGGACGCTGAGACTAGGGAGGCGGAGCTGGGCAAGCAACGAAAATCGGGCTTTTCGTGGGCGGGAACAGGTTATGCAGATGAAATCGTAGTTGAGAGCCCGAAAGGGAGCAGACTTAGTTCTGTGCGGACAAAAGACAATTACTAAACTGCGAGTTTGCGCTGTGACGTGCGGACACAGTAGGCTTGTAAGAAGGCAAGATTTAGAGTGTTCGGCTGCTTAGTTTGTTGGTTGGCTTACTGGCGGCTGTGCTGGCGAGAACTGGAGCTGGAAGATGTTGGCAAGGATTGATCGTCGTCGACTGAGTTGGATTGCACACTGGAGTGGAAGAAGCCATACGTGCTAGGCGGGAGGGCAGGAGACAGACGGGCTTGTAGGGTCTCGTAGGGTATCCCCGTACCTACCTTATGGATTTCACAGGAGAGGGGGACGACCCCAGTTTCGGTTTAGTGAAGCTAGGTTGGGTACCTACTCATCCGCTGGAGCAGCAGAGCTACAGCAAAAGGGAGATGGAAGACAAAGGGGGAATGGTGGATAATCCTCAGGTAAGGTATCGAGTAGCGCCGCCCGAGTCCAGGGCGCTAAGCAAGATGTAGAAGTACCTAGGTGGGTGGACACACCGGGTGCTGTGCCTGGTGGATGTACTGGATCTTAGGCATGCGGGTTAGGTATCTACACCAGACTTATCTGTACTCTCGCTGGAAGTTAGACAAGTAGGGGGATATTAGGGCTTCTATGCTATGGTAGAGACTGGAAGTCAGTGTGCGCACTGCTCCGCAGTAGAGGAATCCAAACTATAGAGAGAAAATCGCATTGCTTGTCTTAACTTACGCAAGCTACAACTCTAACTCCTTAATCAATTGCTTGTATTAGCTTTTGGACAGGTGTAGATTGAGATTATTACACAGTTGCTGCTAGGTAATATAGAGCGCCAAATGCCTAATCCTACCTCCTATCTACCTTGTGGTACCTCAGGTGCCCCTCACAGCAGGCCTGTTTGCATTGCCCATACCAGTATCACGTGATCAATATCATGCTACAAGGTAATTGCGTAGGTATACCTGCGCAGGTTAACAATTTACTGAGTAATTTCGATTTACAAGCTGTACCAACATTATGTAGATTGCGCTTTGCTGCTGTTTCCTTGGGTGGATAGTGTTGTGTTCTGCGTATAAGTCCCGAACACACTTCACGCGGCTCCGATCAGCACGTGGCGTTGGTTCATAGAAGCACTGGACTAACACATGGTTTTTATTTATTTATCACTAGGACGCATGTAATACCCTACCTTTTAGAAGCAGGTCGGGTCATAAGCTTAATAAAGTCCGAGTCATACACCCATTGTCCCTTATAGTGTAGCACTGTCCAATTGCAACAACCTGTGGCCGGTCGGTTTACAGCAAGCTTAAGCTGTGGTGTGTTATCATAAAGCAGGCTGGGATTGATTCTATCTACAAATCTACCTGTGCTAGGTGTAAGAAAAAGCAAGCGCAATGATCTTAAATGCTGATGTTACGCAAGAAATGACGAGTATTGAAACAAACGTACAGACGTTCACGGAAATTACTGCATATAGGAGGCGTAGCATATCCGTGTTGTAACCCAGCCCACGCATATGCAATTGACACCAGTCCAAAACATGCCTCAAATGTGCCAAGCAGCCTGACAATAGTTGGTCAAAAAAGCTTGTCTTACGTTGTTCTACTGAAGCGTTCATGAAATCACGGGTTTTTATGCGAGGCTAACAAGACGCAAAGCAGCTGGTGGCTTACTTGGCTTTTGCAATCCCCACTTGAAATCTAAAAGCTTCATCATCAGCGGCTTTTGACCTGGCTTATAATGATCGAATCACTTCATACTGAACCGAGCATTTAGCTTTTGCTTTGGAGCGCCTCTTGAACAAATTCTAATCACTATAGGTTACTATCACTGGGATTCAACTTCACGAGCTTGGTTAAATCTCCGGGGGGGCTCGTTCTTCTTTAGCTTTGTGTGCCTGATATCTGGGCACTGAGTCTCGATATGACATGCATAAATGGAGAAATTGCCAGACGTGGAGATCCTCGTACATATTGGGGCCCAGAGCAGAGCAGCTGATGATACTCGATACCGGTCGCTAGCAGCCGCCTATCTAGCATTTGAGCCTACAGAGACTGCTCCTTTGTTCCCTCAAAGTGCCTTCGGCGACAGCAGCAAGGATGGCGAGCATGGACCAGATACGCAGGCCTCACAATACCCGGTGGCTGAGGACAGCGAATCCTCTCTCATGCTATCCAACGATGGAATCGGCTCCTTCCGGTCACCACAGGCCTCATTTCGGAGTGTGGTAGACAACGCAGATTCCCCTCAGACGCGTTTAGGAAGTGGGAAATTACTAAGTCATGCAAATCATGAACATACACCAGCACCAGCGACACAGGCGTCTTGGCAGACGCCTCCAAGCATAGTACAAGATTCTCATCCCATGAATCACACCACTTTTACTTCCCTCACTTCTCCAACCAGGGTTTTAGAAAATTACCTCCAACACTTCGAGTCTCCTTCAGGATCCTCCAAACTCGGCTCGCAAGCAAGTGGAAGGGCAATAGCTCACGGACAAACATCTCAAAATACAACAAATCACATCCCCGTGGCAAATCTGGTGCCATGTACACCAGACATGATTCCCTGCACTCCAAGTGCTAAATCCATGTCAGTGTCATCATCTGTGGGTGGAGATGCATTAGAGTACCAAGACAGGAGCGACCCCCAACAGCAGCCGGAGGGGCGACCTGATGAAACGGCTGATGATAATATCATCGAAGAAACGACGTTTATAGCGTCGTCACAACCATCAGCAAGTACTAGAGCCGACTCGGAACCACCGCCGAAGCTACGCCGGCATGATTTGCTAATGTCAAGCCCGCGTGCTTTTGCACGAGCAGCAAGCGATATCGGTCCTAAAACAGCATCTGGTCGCAAGGCGTCGGTGACAGTTACGTTCCTAAGCAGCCACGGATTCACATACGAAAGCCTAGAGATCCAGCCCCCGGAGCCGCCTACTGCAGACCTTCACATCAAGCCACATGAGCTTATTACAACGGGCCTGCAAAATCTAGCCCGCGACGTGGACTTGTCTGCGCGCTTCCGGCCGGAAGAGCAGACGAGGGAGCTGAGACCCTATGAACGAGGCCATTGGGTTTTGGACTGCTCATCCTGGGAGCCTCAGCTGAAACGTGACGCCTGGGCCTTCCTGGCCAACTACATGGGGACCGGAAGAGCGGGTTGGGGTGTCTGGTGCAAGAGAGACACTGAGTTTCGGGAGGTAAGGGCGTATTGCTGGGGCTCCGTAGTAGCACATATTTACTATGTTCTGTGGTTATCAAGCCAGCGGAAGATTGTATTCACGGGCAGTTCTTGGATAGACGCAGAGGGAAACAAGGTCATTATCATGGGCGCAAGGGATCAACCACGGAGGTGAGCTTATCGCCTCCTTTCATACTGAATACGTTTCTATTGCACAAAGCTAGTGCTATTATCACGAGGAATTAGGTAACATGGAGTTTTTTGGTGCGTGGCGTTAGGAAACTAGATTGAACAAAATAACAAGTAGTTACCACAACGGTGGTGAAATGAACCCAATTAAGGCAGTTCTACTTGAACGAAGTTTACATACGCGCGTTCGGAATGACATTCGGAATGACATGTTCATACAGTGTAACCAGTATCCGTAAATAATACAAAAGCCCTAACTGTACAGAGGACAGTTCATAATCACAAACCGTTAGCGGACAAATAAGCCGATGGGTATAACACAGCTCTTCTTTTTCGTTTGATGTTGATTTCTTCAACTGTGGCCGCCCTTTGAAGTCCTTACTAGTAAGCGAACCATCTGGGCAACTATGGCGATGGTGGCTTTCTGTTATGGCGGACTTCGCGATGAAGAACAGTGCTAACTGCCTTCGCGTAGCTCTCAGAATCCGACCGCGCGAGATCCGCATATGGCTGCAAGATGGTTAGTACGTCAACTCGAGATCAGCACAGTAGTCAAGACGCACCTGACGTTCTGCCAGAGACAAATTCTTCCACTCCCTTGCAACTTCCCTTGCGGCATCACCAATAGAACCACTTCCCTTCGACAATTCACCGGATGCCCATCGAGCCTTCGTGAATAGGCCAAAGGCCGTCGGTGGTTTCTTAGGCTGGCGGTCATCATGGATGACCTTTATATGGCCCTTGGGAATACCAAACTTCCTCTTCAGAATCTTTCGGGCTCTTGAGGCTGCGTCAATCTCCTCGGGTGTGTAGGATTCGACCCACGCCTTGTATGCGACGGCGTTGGCTGTCTTATTCTGGTCGGCAATGGATTGGATTCGCTGGATAAATTAGCATGGTACTCATTACGACGAAATCCGATGTGCCAGCTACACACCTGCATTTCGGAGGATGAGAGCTCTTTGTATGCTCGGCTTATTGAGGGCATTGTGGTACCCATTTCCGCCTGTCCGTAGCCTTTGCCTTTGGTATTCTCAACGACAAAGACCTGCCATGCTTGGGTTGGTAGAGTCTTAGGCTCCGTGAATAATGCAGTTCTCTTTAGCGCCTGGCGCTCGAGTACCACCTTTCGCTCCTCGGAAATTGGCTTCTTAGTACGTTTTGGCTTAGGCTGCGCTTTGCCTTTTGCTTTCGATTTAGTTGTCTTCGTCGGTTTCTTGGACGGCTTCTTGGCAGTGGTATCTTTTGCGCGTTGGAGAGTAGAGGTTGCCTTTGACCGCCCTGCGGAAGCAAGACCTCGAATAATCTGATAACTAGGTCTGTAGAGGCCAGGAGACTGGAACCGCAGCTTTGTAGCTCTTCGAAAGACCACTGAATAGATAGATGACGTAGCAACGGCGGTCGAGACCAGCCGCCTAGTCGTTGAGCGACTAATAGAGAATAGCATGATAGGCAATTACACTCTCAGCGTCAAGCTTATTACAAGGGCAATCGGCCTTATAAGAGAGAAAATGTCCTAGTGCTAATTCACCACGGGCGTTTAGACGGGATCAGTCGATAGTCGTTTGCGAAGAGCTGATTATTTAGTAGCTGAGATTGTCCTGGAGATTGTTCTGGAGATTGTCTAGCCAGCCCCATGTTTATTTCATACACGCGACAGATTGCTGGAGCTCCTGAAAGCTCGAGCTGCCGCGCTGCTGCGCCAATTGGTAGCAGCTTCAGCCCCCACATTAGAAGGTAGTCTAATAACGCACAGCAGATTGTTCAATGCATGCTCTTTGCTCGCATAACGAGCCACGCGAGCCACGTTTCATACCTATCGTTAGCCTTATCCGTAGGTTCTAAGCCACACCCGCCACATTGAAATCACCGAGGAATTTGAGCCAACTCTTCTAACCAGCCAAAGCAAGTCGTTGATTCACACGTCAACTTGATTGTGGTCAAGCACGGGTTAGAGTAACCCACCATCGTCAGCGTCGTACGCCCTTGCTCCTTCCAAGGTGGTTCGCGTACATTATCTCTGGAACCACTCCGTCAGCTTGAGCCATCAAGCTTGTGTTTCTCTCGAGTTCTCTGGTAGCTCTCACCACAGTAGTGCGATCGAGCCGTACTACTACAATGACCATGACTCGGCTCAGAGAATCTCGCTCACCAACTCCAGCAGGCAGCCAGCGTTCTTCAAAAAGAAGTCGCAGAGATGATGACAGAAGGGATCGAGATCGTGACCGCGACCGTCGAGACTATGGCCGAGATCAAAGGCGCCGAAGTCGCTCCCGAAGCCCTCATGATGTAAGGCCGCACAGATTATACAAGCAATTTCACTCTGCTAATGACGGGTGTCCACAGCGTCGAAACCGTGACCGGGATCGGGACCGAGATCGAGACTTTCGCCGTCGAGAACGCTCCGTAGACCGCCGAGATGATGGTTACTACCGAGGAGGAAGAGAACGTAGGCGCTCACGTGACCGTGTTGGAGATCGGGAAAGAGACCGGTCCTCTGATAATCGGCGCCGGAGAAGTCGTGACCGTGATATAGACAGAGAGTACCGAAGCAGGCGAGACGACTCCCGTGATCAAGGTAGAGGACGCGAAGGTACTGCTGACTCCGTCGCACGTAGCAGGCGAGGCGACAGCCGCGACCGCGGCCAAGTAGCTACTAGTGCCCCTAAAACAACAACCTCTCAGGTATGGACCTGTGACACCCGTGGACAGTCTGTTACAGATATTGATAGAACACTACAGGCTGAGCAGGGTTCGACGCCAACAGTGGCCCAAGCTGAGGTCGATAAAAAGGCCGAACGCCTTGCGCGACTAGCAGCATGGAAAAAGAGGCACGAAGATAAAGAAAAGCAAAAAGAAGCCACTCCAGGTGGTACTCGAAAGCTTCTCGCTGAAATGGATGAAAAGACCAATGGGACATCGCCCACTACGACACCAACTGGAGCTTCTCCAGCTCCACCATCGCCTGCTGACACACAAGTATTGTCACCTGCAACCCAATATGTAGGGAAGTTTGATCCCAAAGCAATTGCAAAGAAGTCAGCCTTGAAATCACAACTCCCAAGCGTAGCTGCAAAACTAGGGAGTATTACAGGTCCTCCGTCTACAACTCTACCTTCGACAACGACTCCAACAACAAAAGTCTTGACTGGTAAGTCAATGTCGGTTGATGTATTGGTTCAAACTGCTAATAATATCTCTATAGCCTCTGCTCTCCCACAGACTAAGACTAGCGGGTTCGGATTTCACAAGCAGAATTTCGATGCTGACAAGGCTCCCCAGAAACGAAAACTGATGCTTGACGAGGAAGAAACGTCAGACCGCAAGCTTCCTAAACTGCCGTCTTTGCCTCTCGTCGAAGTTGATGATACGCCTTATGACAATCAGGACGAGGATGACGATGATGATGCTGATAACTTTGCTGGAGATGAAGAAGAAGAGGCTGCCGCCGCTCGAGCAGCGCAGGAAAGAAGAGAAGAGCGCATCGCGCAAGAGAGTGCTCAGCAAGATGCGGAGATGCAAGTCGATGCAGTACAAGAGGTTATGGGCCCTCAAGTTAATGGCGCTATCGAAGACACTGCAAATGCTGAAGCTATGGAAGTCGATAACGAGGAGGAAGATGTTGACCCCCTTGACGCCTTCATGAATGATCTTGAGACTAAGCCCAAAACTAAAGCTATCTCTAAATCGCAAAAGGATGTAAGCAAGGGTACGCAGGAACCTGAAGCATATTTTAGCGACGATGAGTATGATTACCGCAAAGAAAATGCCGACCCAGATTCTTTCTTGGTTCTTGCAGCAAAAGCACGGAAGAAGAAGGATATCCCAGTTCACAATTACAGCAAGCTTGACCTTGAGCCAATTCGGAAGAACTTCTGGGTCGAACCTGCGGAGCTGTCTGAAATGACTGAGGCCGAACTATCTGATTTGCGTATAGAGTTGGATGGTATCAAAATCTCAGGCAAAGATGTGCCGAAGCCCGTTCAAAAATGGTCTCAGTGCGCACTTTCACGAAAGACCCTCGATGTCATCGATGGCTTGGGTTTTGATAAGCCGACACCGATCCAGATGCAAGCATTCCCGGCCATCATGTCTGGTCGAGATGTTATTGGCGTTGCAAAGACCGGGTCAGGCAAAACGCTTGCTTTCTTGTTACCCATGTTTAGGCACATTAAGGACCAGTCTCCACTAAAGGAGAATGAGGGTCCCATAGGGCTAATCATGACCCCTACTCGCGAGTTGGCAACTCAGATACATCGCGATTGCAAGCCTTTCCTCAAGTCGATGGGCCTAAGGGCCGTGTGCGCTTACGGTGGCGCACCTATTAAAGATCACATTGCCGAGCTAAAGAGGGGCGCAGAGATCGTTGTCTGCACTCCGGGTCGTATGATTGATCTCCTCGCAGCCAACCAAGGTCGGGTCACGAACTTGAAGAGAGTAACCTATGTTGTTCTTGACGAGGCTGACAGAATGTTTGATATGGGCTTTGAACCTCAGGTGATGAAAATATTCGCCAACATGAGGGCAGACCGGCAAACGATACTTTTTTCGGCTACAATGCCTCGAATCATGGACTCTCTAGCCAAGAAAGTCTTGAGCAACCCTGTTGAAATTACGGTAGGGGGTAGAAGTGTTGTGGCCCCTGAGATCACTCAGATAATTGAAATCCGCGAGGAGAATAGCAAATTCCTCCGTCTACTAGAGTTGCTCGGTGAGCTTTATGACAAGGACGAAGACGCTCGAACTTTGATTTTTGTAGAGCGACAAGAAAAGGCCGACGATCTCTTGAAGGAACTTATGCGGAAAGGCTATCCTTGTATGTCTATTCATGGTGGCAAAGACCAGATTGATCGAGATTCGACTATTCAAGACTTCAAACATGGCATTGTCCCAATATTAGTCGCCACGTCGGTGGCCGCTCGCGGGCTGGATGTCAAGCAACTGAAGCTCGTTGTGAATTATGATGCACCCAATCATCTCGAAGATTACGTGCACCGGGCCGGCCGCACTGGGCGTGCCGGAAACAAAGGAACAGCAGTCACCTTCATTACATCAGATCAGGAGAACTGCGCTCCCGGCATTTTGAAGGCTCTTGAGCAGAGCGGTCAGCCTATCCCGGAACAGCTTGAGGAGATGCGCAAAGCTTTCAGAGAAAAGGTCAAGTCAGGCAAAGCTAAAGACCAATCTGGTTTCGGAGGCAAAGGATTAGAACGTCTCGACCAAGAAAGAGAGGCGGCCCGTCTCCGTGAGCGGAAAACCCATAGGACTGAAGGCGAAGAAGAGGAAGAAAAGAAAGAAGAGAAAGGGACAGACGACAAGAAGACTGACAAAGCTGCTGCAGCTATCCAGAGTGCCTCTTCGGGCATCATTAGCCGCGACGCAGCACCCAAGGTTGATCTCGAGCCCAAATTTACGATCCACAAGAGAGAAGAACCGGCACCATCCGCCGCCGGGGTTAACAATCCTTTGGACAAGGTGTCGTCGGCTATTAATGCCATCAATGCTCGCTTGGGCCGTGCTGGTCAGCTCCGACCCGGTCAACCTATCGATAACAAAGGTCCAGATGCCGGCGCGTTCCACGCCACGCTCGAGATTAACGACTTTCCCCAGAAGGCACGCTGGGCTGTCACTAATAGAACTAATGTGGCCAAGATTCTAGAGGCCACTGGCACATCCATCACGACCAAGGGCACCTTCTACCCAGCCGGTAAAGAGGTTCTACCCGGTCAGGAGCCCAAACTTTACATCCTCGTGGAGGGCGATACGGAGCTAGTTGTGGCCAACGCCATGGCTGAACTGACCCGTCTCCTTAAGGAGGGTACGATGGCGGCAGCCGATGCCGATAATAGAGCGCCGATCGGTGGTAGGTATACTGTCACATAAGCCTTTACGCTTTTGATACGTACCTATACCAAGCAAGCAGGTGCACAAGCCAGACCAGGAGAAAGGAAGAAAAGGTGTTATGATTTTACCGAGGTTCGGTGTGAGGAAACAAGGTGGAGTTTGCGAGTGGTACGTGATCTAGGTGTGTATCAGGATTTTAGTCTATGTATCTACTATAAAAAGAGCCTCGAGATTGGCCCAGTGAGAACATGATGAATTTACAAACGGCCTGTTCCCAGTGTATGAGTGATCTAGCAGTATAGTATTACGAATGATAAGTAAGGCTCAGCAAGGCGTGGAAAGTCAGGAAACTACTATTTCGCCTCACGTATGTACAATTCTGCTTCGCGCTGCTTGGATCAATGATAAGCCCGCGCCTCCGCCCCCTCGTCGGCATCCCGCTGCCGCCTTTCGTTGTTGCTGATCTCCTGGAGCGTGTCGTTTCTGGTTTGCTTCTTTTGGGCAGCCAGCTGCGAGCCCAGCTTGCCTGTAGATTTTGCCGATGCCGCCTGAGCTCTTGCCTGTTTTTGCGATTCAGTCGGGGATTCTGGCTCTGAGTCTTGCTAACGCGTATGTCGAGCTCAAGCGCCGGGCGTAGAGGGAGACAGGGAGAAAGAAGTGCAGGGCAAATGGGAAAAGAGAGGAGGGAAGAGGAGGAAGGGAAAAGGAAAGAAGAATGAGGGAAGGGGTGGGACAATCACAACGACGAGGTACGTACCTCTGCGGCTTCGGCGGCTCGCCTCCGGGCGTCATCCAGGTTCCCGTCGTTTCCAGGGGCAGCGCTCGAACCTCCTGTTCCTGCTCCCCCTCCTCCTAACGTCCGGGGCGGCCCGCCAACGCTCGCCGGTATGGAGGCCCGTTGCGGTTGTGGCGGCGCGGAACCTAGGACCCGGCCCGGTTGTGAGAAAGCCTCGCTGTCGGACTTGCCGCATATGTTGCCCATCTCGCTTACGGTCGCAAGAGTACAGAGTTTGTTTTCTTTGTTCTCTTGGAGGGAATGATAGCGGCAAAGTGAGTGCGTGTTTGATCACAGATGGAGGGCGAGGTTCATGTGAGTCTGGTGAGTGAGATTGTGTAATACGTATGTAAAAGTAACGTTATAGACAAAGGAGGTGATTTGTTACAGGTCTAACAGCATCAGGTGAGGCCAGCTGAGTGCAAGGCGACCAAAGGCGGAACGCTACTTTACTACCGAGTAATGTTATACTTGCTAGAGGATCAGGCGGGCTCCCATGATAGGCAATTACTCTTTCGTCCTGAGGTTCGTTCAGGAGAGGCAAATAGGACTGCGGTCAACTAGACCAAGCCAAGCCAAGCCAAGAGAAGCCAAGAGATAGGTAGACGGTGATGCAAGTCTTGGACCCCTGGTGTCGGTGCGGGGCACGAGGCCGGCGGCTACTTAATGCTGTTCCATACCATGAGGCATCCCACTGTCTACCTAGATAAGAGATATATGTCCAACATCTTACTCAAATTGGAACATCTAGCGAAGAAGCCGTTGTGAGTAAGAATTTCCTATCAGGTCAATTGACCTCTTTTCTAGAATCCAGACTGCCTTAAGAGTGTATTGAGCGGCGCCTTCGTTGTAGAATCGCCATTAGCAACAATCTCAACCGTTTTCGTCCCTAAATTGGTAAGGAGCAGCTGTGCACAACTGGCGATTTTAAGTTTTACCCCATCCCAAGATAGGTGGGGCTCGCGCTATGCCAATGACGGCACACGTTTAACAGAAATTCTGCTGGGGCAGACGTAGTTGCAATTCGGTGAGGACCTTGATGGCCGCTACCCCCAGGACCCCACGTATATCTGAAGGCGCACTGTTTGGACTTGACTTCACTTGCGGAAAATAATCTAGTCCAACCGACATAACACAAAACTATCACGCGTGAACAGATCACAGGGCTTCATTAGCTTCGCTGTACTATTATTTGCTATGCTCATAACGTGAAAAACAAGAGCGTGTTTACCATCTTCACGCACTGCTACTGACTCAACTCGACTGCGAGGCGAGCGCAAAAAAGCGCCCATTAAGACTGCCATCAAGGTCGTCACGCCGCCTTCAAGCCAATTCTTCAACATTTTCATTCTATCAGTTGCTTAGCCTCTCCACGATTCAGACATAGCCCCATTGAGAGTTTACTGCCACGCCTCAACGACTGAAAAACTTCTATCAGCAGATTCTTGTAATAAACCATCGGCGTTGGCTTTTGCGCACCCCCGCTCCCTGACTAGGTCTTGTCTCTTGTCTCGTCTCTTGTCTGTCCCCCCCTACTGATCATCGCCGACGTGGGCATGCGACTGCGCCGGCAACAGTGCGTTTGGCCAGTGTTGCCAGCTACAGACGATCCAGGGTAGCGCCATATGGTTTTTGCTCACATGATGGACGAGGCTCTCGATCTCGATGGAGATCCTTTCACAGAGCCTTTCTTCGCCCCATCTTCCTTACCTCAGAACCCGAACTTTGCCCCGCCGAATCCTCATCATGTCGACACGAGTCACCAGTTCATCTCTCCGCAGTGGATCAGCAGCGTGCAACCTAATGCCCTGCACATTCCTCACACTTCTCACGACGATACCTGCATCGACAGTTGTACTGGCGGTTACAACCCCCAGATGCTGTATCGCGGAGGTTTCATGCCCTCCACCAATTTGAATGGACGCGTCCGCGGTGGCAACCTATCCATCTCTTATCCGTACCAGACTACCATAGATAATACTCTCCTACAACCGGCTCCTCAACTAAACCATACAAACCACGCATTTATCCCCGATCAAGGCTTTTTGTATGACTTCTCCCAAGACTATAGGAACAGCAATGACTTCACAAGCCATCTTGGGCCACTTGGAAACGAGTTCACTACAACAGACCTAGGCATATTTCCCCAGTGTCAACACGCAGAGGAATGTGTCTCGCTTGCATGCAGCCGGGTTTCTTGTTCTACGCAGTGCTGTTCCTCCTCTCAAGTCTGCCAGGACGAGAAATGCTCTGGCGACGGAACACCATGCAACGATCAAACTTGTCTTGAGGGTACCCCTAAAGAAGGGATACCAGCACTAGACCCATGGACGATACCAATGCTTTCGGACCTGGCCCCCTTTTCTCTGCCTCACGGCCGGCCATGTAACCATACTAACACAGAGCATGATGTTGCGCTTACGTTACAGGAGTTGAGCGCACCAGCTATTTTGGATACTCAGCAAGAAATATCGTCTCCTCTGGATTCTACAATATTGGGCGCTGGGGAACAATTTTTGGACCGCAGTACCCAATCACCGTCCAACTCATCTCACCCTTGCACCGAGGTTAGGCACCCAGGATCAAGTTATCCACAGGTACCCTCAAGACCAATATCTTCTTTATCAAACAACCCATCCCACGGAGTCACCGATCCAGAAATACATATTTGTCAATGGATTATCAATAACGATGAATCTGAGGCCGAAAAAATAGTATGCGGTATGGAGTTTACTGACATAGGCGAGTTTCAGGCACATCTGTGCAACTTCCACATTGGCCAGATGTCAAGCAAGACAAAATATAGGTGTTTGTGGCATGGGTGCACCCGGAAAGAAGATCAGTTATTCGCATCCCGTAACAAGCTCCGCCGCCACATATCTACCCACACTGCCTGTAAGTAACACTTTACGAAGTCGGTCTTTGTTAATTGTTAATCTTCCCTACAGACAAGCCATTCATATGCAAGACATGCAACACTGGGTTCTCTGCGCAGCAGGCCCTTGAGCAGCATGAAAGAATCCATACGGGTCACAAGCCTTTTGTGTGCAACTTTCCTGGTTGCGAGAAGTCCTTCAAACAGAAAAGCGCTCTAAGTAAGTTGGCATCAGTCACCCCCAAATAGCTGTCTACTAACCCATAAAAAGCAATGCACGCAAGAACACACACGGGTGAAAAGCCACTTAAATGCGATATTTGCTCCAAGTGCTTTTGCGAGTCCTCAAACTTGTCAAAACATAAGAAGATTCATTTAGCAGAGTTTAAATACAAATGTCCTTGGCCTGGGTGCGAGAAAGCGTTTATTCGAGTTGATCAACTTCGCAGGCATCAACTAAGGCATGAAAGGCCAAAAAACAAGCAGAAAATACGGTCTCAAGTGAGCCGTTCTGTGTCGATGGAAGCATCCACTACCTCGGAGGATACACCGATTATGAACTTTTCGCTGCTGCCAAATACTCCCCCGAGGAAAATGCTGTAGTTTGCTGGTCTTTTGAATATCCTTGGGAAGGACAAGGGTAAAGGTAAGGGACTCGCATTAGCGCGACTACCAAAGCGAATTGGACCATATACATATATAGATCCAAAGCGTATTCAAGTATCACTCCAGAAATACCATCTGTTAATCCAATACTTCCCGTCTTGGGAGCCACAAGATCTACACGTGCTTTAATTAACAACGTGGGGTACAACTACTATGAGCAAGGTCTTAGGACTGTAAGTATTGAATTGTAAGTATTGAATAAGGATCGCATCCATTCCTGCAAACTGTCGTTATCTGCACTTACCTACCACCTTTAACTTTGAATATAATCTGAAGAATCATGAAATCATAGAGAGAAATTTTTTTTTTTTTTTTTTTTTTTTTTTTTTTTTTTTTTTAAAAAAAAAAAATAAATCAAACGTAAGCAAAGGGATATATCGTCCGATGAAGGGAATGTGTTGCAAGGCCTCGGTAATTTGTTTCAGCTTTTGCATCAGTTCAGGCCAATGGAAAGTTTGATTTGTTTTATGACACGGTATTTTGCGACTTGGATGGCTACCGTGGTATAGGTGGATAAGTAGGTGAGCAAATGTATAAACAGACAGATACCAAGCAAAGTAATTTCTACATTTGGGGCACTGAGAAGCTCTATAGTGCCTTTTCGAGCGTTGCTTTGCTCACTTATTTTGAAAAATCTCTTCAAGGTGGCTGGCGGGAGAGTCTCGACTGATTTCTCGCACTAGAGAAACATTTCCTTATTTTTCTTTCATGATAGAGTTGGTATCATTCTATTGCTTTGAGCGCCGTTGGTGCAACGCCAGTATTTAGAGTTAGTCGGGCTTTTTAGATAGTGGTACAACAAGTTCAATATCCCTCTCATATGCCTTCTGTGTTGATATGAGAGACAACATTTTCTAAAAACCGGGCAATCCAAGCGTGTGTCTGGCTTCGCTTGGGTTTGCTAGTTACTACATAAGTTCACACAGTGCTTTTGATAATGCGGTCACCTGAACAAGGGAAGGCGGCTTAAAGCACAATCATAGTTTGTCCTAGCTTGCCACTAAGGATTGTGAGCTCTAATCAGTAACTGCCACAATTACCAAATCCATATTGTCTATTGAGCCCAGTGTCTTAAGAGGCATCGTCCTCATAAAAAGTTTTGTTTACCCTAAGCAAAGAGCATCATATGAGCACATCTGTCACGTATCGTCGTCGCGTGGGGAGGAAGACTGGATGAGATTGATTCAACGCCTGTAGGCAATTCTTTTTTGCGCATTTGGCAGCGACATTGGCTGCAAGTGACCTCATAACACCTATGAACCGAAAAAGCCGTGTGATGCCATGCAAATGTCAGATTCCGTTTTGGAATACCCACGCCCTTTACATTCGTACCCGTTCCCCTCTAAAGCCGAAAATAATCATCTAAGCAGCCTAAGAACAGCCCCACGTCAGTATCGATTTTATTACAGCTACGTCGCCTAGCATGTCGTAGCTTGCAGCGGGCCATAAATTCTAGCGTACCTTGACAGCATATTTTCGTTGAGGGAAATGCGTGGATCTCTTCTTTGTCTTCTCCAGCACCTTTGACTTCTCCTCGGGTGACAGTCGACGACGGATGGCGCGGGTCTGCTTGGGTCGGAGGTCGAGCGGGAGGTACTTCTTGTTCTTGTAGAAGAGGCGGAGTTGCTGGCGTTGCTTAAGGTTGACGACAGTTAGGACGCGAGCGATCGACTTTCGCAGGTCGTGGCTGTAGAAAGAAAAAAACCAGGTCAGCTTCCATGTTGCCAACTTTAGAACCAATGTTCTCTTCATCGTATGTGGACTCGGGTTATTGTTATGCTGTGGCGGGGCGAATATCGAGGGGTATGCGACGCGATTCTTCGTAAACGTACATCTTGTTCAGCTTGCTGCCGGAGGATGTGATCTTCTGGATACGGAGCTGGCCAAGTTCGGTCTTGAGCTCGCCCAGCTGCTTCATCAAATCATCCTTGCTCTTGTTCCAGAGCTGACCGGTCTTGACCTTGGACGTCGACTGCGAGCGAGAAACAAGGTGTTAGCTGCGCATTCATGCGATCGGAGGGCAAAATAGTAGAATTTGCGTGTAGCCAACGTACCATCTTGAATAGGTTTGGGCGTGAGGAATTGGCGGTCTCCGGTGGTTATCTTGAGGTTGTCGTGAAATTTCGCCTAGATTTTTTGGGAGGGTCAAAGAATTTAACGCAAGTGGTGGGTTCGACCGCACAAGGCACACAGCACACACGCGGCGCACAGACCACGTCGAGCTGCAACCCGTCTCCACCTTCTAGGGCTTCGGTAAACCCCACAACTGCATTGGTAATTGATCTTTTTGCGCAAGGCCGAATTTCCATTGATCTCGACAAACACCAACAACGAAGGAGCCCGCCATTTCCCTCCCACCCAAGAACCGCTCCGACTAACGTCACCATGTCGCAGCCGAGCACCCAGAAGAAGTTCGGAAAGTCGACCCGGGAGGTCCCTCATCATTCCCAGAAGGCCCAGAAATGGTACCCTGCGACAGATGAGTCCAAGCCCAAGAAGGTGAGTTACAGCAATGCAGTGTCATTTGGTAGCAATAAATCGAGCACGCCACGGTAATCTGGAGGGTCTGGTAACTATGTTGGTTTGCGGTGTGCGAAGGCCGTTACTTAGCTTGGCGAATCCCGGGGATAATCTGAATGGGCCGAAGAGCAAATGTTTCTTAAATTGGATTTATAGTCTGGAAGCATATACGGGAACATGGGAACATGGAAACATTCGTTGCTCACGGGATTTTGGGAATTGGAGGCTGACGACACCTACAACAGGTCCGCAAGGCTCTTCGACCTTGGACTCCCCGCGAATCCCTCACCCCCGGCACCATCCTTATCCTGCTGGCTGGCCGATTCCGAGGCAAGCGTGTAGTCCTCCTCAAGTCCCTCGACCAGGGTGTCCTCCTCGTTACTGGTCCCTTCAAGATCAATGGTGTTCCCTTGAGACGCGTCAACGCCCGATACGTCATCGCCACTTCCCAGAAAGTCGACGTTACTGGTCTAGACCAGAAGAAGATTGATGAGATCGCACAACCCAAGTACTTCGCCCGCGAGGCCAGCAAGGACAAGGCGAGTGAGGAGGCTTTCTTCCAGCAGGGGGAGAAGCCACAGGTATGGAGAAGCCTAGTATATTGAACCACCCAGAGAGCAAGAGCTGACAATCATGGTTGAACAGAAGAAGGAGATCAGCAGCAGCCGAGCGGCGGATCAGAAGACCATCGACAAGGCTCTGATTGCCAACATTAAGAAAGTAGACCTGCTCGCCAGCTACCTCGCCAGCTCTTTCAGCCTGCGCAAGGGCGACAAACCCCACGAGATGAAGTGGTAAACCAACCTGATGACGAAAGGGCTTTTTTCGATCGGTTATGATGATGCTTTAGAGGGAAAACACTCAGAGATTGCGGATGGCGAATCGCGGAAACTGGGCTGGCTCTGCCACTTGCATCTGGACGTTGAGGCATCGGTCACATTGATTCTGGCGTCTGTAATTGAGGTTTAAGTCAATAAAAAAGACTACAAAGGCATCACGGTCAATTCATGAATCATGGTTGTTTTCTTAGGACAGACAGGTCTAGAGAGTAGCTGCCACTGCGGCGACCACTTCCTACATTTTTCCTGGCCGTTGTCAAGCCTCATTCACGTGGAATGAAGCATACAGGATGGCCTCACTAATCATTTTGTTTTATTTTCTAGATTCGGTAGCAGCTCAGCTTGAGACTGCCATCACTTACAGCAAGCTCCTTGTCTGACCCATCTGGCCTGAGAGTCAGACCTGACGTTCCGCCCAGCTCTGGATCATTCCCTCGGGCGTAGCATCATAATGTTTCAGAGTAATCTTGCCCGTAGCCTCGTCCAGGTAAGTATTGGCTTGGACGAAGACTTTCCTTGGCTGCTTGTTCGCGAGTACCTCGTCACGAACTTTCTTGCCCCAAAATTCGGGGTCGACGTTGGTCATGTCGCCGAAAAACTTAGTGCCTGCCTCAACGTCCGCCGTCGACTTGTATATGTGCAGCTTCTGGAGGTATGTGCCGACAGCTTTGCGGCCTACAGTGGGAATCTTAGACCTGTCAAGTTTGATCACAACGCCTTTCAGGTCGTCGCCTTGATAATCAAGTTTACAGAAGTCCTCGCCGGCTTCCAGGAAGCATTGTAAGATACTAAAGCGCGCCTGGGAGTGTGGCTGCCCCCATTTCCTGCTTTTAGGATCCCACATCTCGAGGGCCACAAGCCCAGCCCGCGCCATGGTAAGATAAGAGGCATACAGTACATCGCCGGCTTCGCCATCTATGTCGAACGATCCGTCGCCAAAGCCGAATATCTTTAGGACCGGGAACTCGCAGCTCAAGAACATTGCGACGAGTTCGGCACGGCATTCTTCGTACGCGCCCGCTAGACTGCCAAAAACGGAGCCCCACGTCTGACCGGGTTTATACCACGTAGTAACAGGCTTGTCCGTCAATGGAGAGATCGGTGGGTTCTCCTTATCGAAGTTGAATACCCCTGGAGAAGTTTCCTGGAGTAACTTGCCACAGCCGTGACCGGTGAGCTCGTGCAAGCCAACTTGCACTTCAAAAGCACCATCACGGTACTTATTGTAGACCTCAAGATCCTTCTCCGCGATGAAAGGGATTTTCTCATTCGGGGCCTTCGCACTCAGGACGTTGCCAAGAGACACATTCTTGAAGCCCTCTGTCTGTCGTATGTCGTCATAGTTGGGGATATTGATACCCGCAGGAATTCCTGAACCGGCAAAGGTAAGCACTTCTAGTGATGTGAAATCCGGTGACAGAAACGTGTCCTTCTCGAAATCCTTGCTCCACGGGAGAAGGGGAATCAGTGAAGGGGCGGCATCGACCAGAGCTCCAAAAGCTCGCGTACGTTCGAGGTTCACGACAGCAGCGAAACCTTCCCATTCACCCCTAATACCAGCTGGATCTCGGTAGGTCTCGATAAAACCGATATTCGATTCTACCATGGGGCCCTTGTCTCGGATCCAGAACCTTTGGCTGTCTTTGAAGGCGAGTAGCGAGCCGTCAGTGAAGGATTGGGTATATGCATTATACATCTTTTCTTGGTTTTCATTATCCCCGTTTTGTGCCGCCTTCTTGGTATTAGCCGCTATAGCAGCCATCTGCTTAGAGTAGTCGCCATAAACCAGTTTAATCGTTTTTCCCGCCAAGACGCCGTCCCCAATCTTGAATTCCGTGTCCTTCCCAATGTCGCCACCCCCGCTTGGAACCGTAGTAACAGCCGATGCAATCAAAATCTCAAAGACGTTTCCTTTAGATTTAACGAGTCTCGTGTTTTCAGGGAGCAGTCCCTTCTTCGCCATCCATGCTGAGACGGCTTCAATCTCAGCCTGGGTGATATCAGGGGAGTTGGGATAGTATGTCGTCATATGGCCCTGGTCAGGATAACCCAGATGCATCAGACCAGGCTTGTCGGCAGAAAAAATACCACCAGCGGTAGCCTGGTAGAATTTTTGTGCTTCTGGAGACGTCGCCGCCAGCGCTGCGAAGGCGGACTCTGGACATCTTGGTATGAACTTTGCATCACCGAAGCTTTTGTAATTCCCAATGTTTCCAAGGAATTGAGCAGCATAATTGAAGAAGTAGTCTAAATATTCGTCTGAGATACCAGCCTTGGATTGCAGGCTCTTCCAGTCACCGCCACAGGATTGATGCAGTGAGAGGATGAAGTCAAACTAGACCATTGTCAACAATCGCACATTTCTTATATGGGGCTATATTTAGCTGACTATGGACTCCGACTCAGGCGAGATCTGTCTCAGCACTACCCTGGTGCCTTCAAAGGAGGCCCTATGTTCATCGAATGTAAATAATGCTGAGTGTAACCAGGCTTGACCTCGACGAGAGCTTACCTGCTGATGAAGTGGGCATATCGTTTTTGCTTGTCACTCAATGAGTCAAAATGCTTCTCAATCTCAAGCCGGACGACGCTGGGAGGTGCATCAGCAAAGTAGTGCTTCAGATCCTGTGCATTCATGGCCGCCGTGGAGTGAAACGATGCAGGAGTGGGTAAAGACCGATGAGCCAAAAATAGCGGCTTGTGAAAAGGCAGGAGTCGCGGGAGTGCGTTGAAGTGTCGTGGTTTCGAGGCTCTCAGTGTCGAAGCAGTACCTCGAGATAAACAGAGGAGGGGACTCATCAGAGCCGAACAGCAACACCTTAGGTAAGGCAAGTAGTAAGGTTACCCCGTTGGTACCCGTCGCCGTACCGGAGCGGGTAGATACACAGTCTATTGGCCCAAATGCTTGAGTCCTGTAGGAGGACTTGTTTTTCTCCGTCTTGCAGACGCCCGCAGCAGGTTGTCACTACCTAGAACTGGGATTTCGCAAGCAGCTAAAATCCAGGTGCATGGAGCAGGACAGATGGGCCTGTCACAGCCCGTCACCGGCCTGTCAGGCCTTCGCGCTCTTGCCCCACGTTTTTCTGTCCGCTTCTGTCCTGCCATGCCTGCCATGCCTGCCATGCCTGCCACACGCCACAGCCACGTTCTACCAACAGCATTGCTTCTAGAAAGAAAAAAAAACGGGTTCGTGATCACGAGTTCAACTTCTCTTGTCGTTGCCAGTATAACTACTCGTACCGGTCATGATGACAGACAATGCAGAAGATACAAAACCAGTGCGTCATTGCAAGATGACTAATACCTTGAAGTACATGGGATTATCCAAGTTTCTCCTATCTCCGCTTGCTTGCTTATTACCCGACCTGGATTCCCCAGACTCCTCCTCCCTTCGTATTTTTGCTTGCTGTATATCTGTACGCCAATTCACTCGGTAAGATCCGAAGTTTGTGTTAGATTGACGCCTGAGCTGAAAATCCCATTCCATCTTACCTTGCAGCCCAATCTGAAGGGTAGTCCATTGCAAACCCATTATCGACTTAACTCTCTCTCAATAGTAATCTCTCGCCGCTAGTTACTTACTATGATACCCAATGGGATAGGCGGGGATGATACCGATCCGTTTCAGACAAATATTTCTAGTCTTCCCAGTACTATGACCTGCTATACTACTCGGCTTTATACTTATGTTGTCGCTTATAATGACCCCACACGAATACCGAGTTGACGTTCAAGCTAATGATGTCAGGCTTCATTTTACCAACGGGAAGCGTTGAAGCTAAACTTCATCAGTACGCACCTAACTCGTTAGTGCCCGTCTCCTCCCGAACACGCCGCCGACAGTGTCACCCAACAGACATAAAATCCCACGGAGCAAGTAACATTATGCAGGGTTCCGAAGATGCCCTCATCAGCAACACTGCTGTATTGAGACCATGGAAGCGAGGCCCGCACTCGTTTCCAGTTCAGTCGGACTATTGCGCATGTAAAATAGGCTTCTCCTAGTAACCAGCGAACTTTTCTTCGGCATAGACAGTGTCTTGAGATAAGTTCTGGGCGTTTTACTGAACTCACGACATGAGCATGCTTCTCACCATCCAGCCACAATTTCCAAGGCATCGACGAAGAAAAACCAAGGAAACCTACGAGGAAGCGGCGTGGAAGCGTGAGATAGCCAATGATAACGGCGGTACCGGCAGCCACGTAGTATCACAAAAGCTCACTTGGGGTCACATGAACTAGGAATCGGTAGTGGCCATGCAGGTGAGGTTTGATCATATCACCCTAACCCAACAGCGTCGATCGATCCACATGAACCTCAGTGCTGGTACATGCGGCCACCGGCGAAACATAGTAGTCTGTGCTGGCCTTCGGATATGGAACAAGTACGCGACTATTTCGCATTTTCTCTAAAAGGCAAATGGGCTCAAGGTAGGATTACGGCTCTTGACTTGGACCTCGTCGCAGTATGACCTTCATAGTATAGAAAGTCCGGCTAGGAACACGGCAGTATTCACTCTGCAATGCAACAAGAATACTCCCGGACCGATACGACATGAACAAATCCAGCTATCTTGAGCAAGTGCTTAGACACTGGGTATATATGCTCGCATTTAATAGGGTGCAAATTTTTCGTGCCCAATATATTGTCTGTAACAATGTCGAAGACTCATGTTCCGCATTGGCTTTTGCAGCATAGACGGTTAAGGAGGACTTGCCCTTGAAGAGCAATAACTATCCAGGTTACCTACTTAGTTCAGGGGGCTTGATATTGCATCAAGTGTAGTCTGTCCAGTGAAAATTCAAGGGGTATAGTTGCACTTTGTCACGATCTAAAGTGACTAACCCCCCGGGATCACGCCGACGAGTTCCCAATCAAATCTGTGAAGAAAGGGACCACAAACTACGTCGTCCTCCACATTTAGCTACTCAGGGCTGAGGCTAGTCATGATGATCATAGGTCCTTTAGCTGCACCTTAAGCTGTACCCCCACGTTACGGAATTCTAACTCATTGTGTAGTATCCCGCCGATTTGCACCGTCTCTAATCCCTAGCTCCACAGTCCGCGCCGATATCCCCGGATATTTGTCTACCAAGTCTGACTGAATCCAGGTGTTCAATGGAGGCGGCAATTTGTTAGGCTGTTGGCCTCTTGTCTCGTAGGCATGGCTTTGTGGGTGTTGCCTCGTCTATGTGCTGCCTTACTCCGGAGAAGACCGGTTCTCCGTTTTGAAGCTTTTCCGCCAACGATATTACTCACGTACCTAAAACCTGCCCGATGGGTCCTCGTCTAATTGGATATGTGGGCAAGAGGGCATTTCGGACCAGCGGGCAGAGTTATGTAACTCATCTCGTCACACCAACACGGTGAATGATATTAGGTAGGTACCTGGTCACGATGGGTAATATAAGAGAACGGATCGTGTTCCGGGGGCCGATGCGGTGTGTGCATTGTCGCACAACGTCCCCATGTAACCACGATTCTATGAGAGTATTACCCAGATGGGGAGTCAGCGATGCAGCGTCTGACCGCCACTGCAGCCGCGAATCGCAGAGTGGACAGACGCACTGCAAGGCTTGCATACCGCCCTTGCTTTTAGACCCGGGGAAAATACGCAGAAAATACACAGGCCAATAGTCAGGCCAGCTGAACTGATCGCCGGCTTGCGTCAGTAGTAGTGTAGGTACTACCTACATGTATGAGGTATGTAGGTAGGCAAGCATAGCAAGGTAAGGTAGGCAAGGTAGACGAGGTAGACAAGGTAGTACCGAACAGAGGGAGCCGTTTAAGGCCACGCTACCTACCTCGCGCCTACTCATGTATGTAGGTTCACCCCACGCCGGTTTCCGCTCCGGAAATGAGAGCATCTGATTGGTCTAAAATCTCCTGGAATTGCCTTCTTTGACGTTCCTGACGGGTCATTTCTTTCTAGCTCTTGGGCCGGCCCAGCCAAGCTCCTGCACCGTCCCATGAGCCATCTTCAGTCAGTCAGTCAGTCAGTCAGTCAGGCAAGGCCGGGTGCTTGAATGTGCTGCAAGCACGGTTGCCTTACTAACTGCCGACGGCACTCTCACTCACGTGGGACTGTATTGCCGCCGTTATTTACCCAATATCCGAGCTAAGCCCTGACCGCCTACTTATAAAATGACCATGCCCTCGCCGGCGCGGTGTGCGATTTCTTACTGTCCCTTATTGTCTCAAACTATATATCACTTGACCCTTTTGTTCATCTATTGATTTCCGCTTGTCCTCATACTTTCACTACAAGCTTCACTCCTCTTTGTGGACAGCCATCAGAGTGTCACGTTTAGTACCATATCTACTTTGTCACCCAGCCTCAGATTAAGGGGCAACGATTGGGCCTGAGGAAGAGAAGAAGAAAATTCAAACTATTGTATTCTTGTTGAACCAGGCTTTTCTAATCTCGGGCAATCCTCGAGTGGCGTTCTTTTCGAGCCACATATTTAACTTCCCACGCTACTTTAGGAGAGACACTATAAAATCACTGTCGGATGTTGACCTACAACAACCAGATCCCGGTAAACGGGGAACTTTCAACAGTAAACTCCGTAACCGCTGCAATGGATACCTCAGGGCCAGACCCAAAACCAATTGATGCCAAAATGGTGCCTGTCACAGAAAGCAAAAGCATTGCAAAAGTGAACGGTCAGCAAGGACCGAAAGTACATCATATCTGGCTTGTCACTGGCCCGGCCGGATGTGGGAAGACAACAGTTGCCCAGCATTTGTCTCAATCTCTAAATCTGCCGTATCTTGAGGGTGATTCGGTAGGTTTGGATTCAACAGCTTCAATTAGTCTTGTTGGGAAAGCTAACGTCCGTACCCACACCATAGTATCATCCGAAGGCAAATATAGAGAAGATGGCGAACGGAATCCCGCTGACCGACGCTGACCGATGGGACTGGCTTACACTCCTCCGCGAAGAGTCTCTCCGCCAACTAGCGTCCGGGGCCGAAGGTGTCGTGCTCACATGCTCAGCACTGAAGCGGAAGTATAGAGATGTCATTAGGGTAGCACCGTACTTCTCCCACGACGTGATGCTACACTTCATCTACCTCCACGCCCCTGAAGCCGTGCTTTTAGAGCGTGTCGGTCAGCGACAGGGCCATTACATGGGAGCCAACATGGTGCGAAGTCAGTTCGAGATTTTAGAGCCACCAACGACAGAGGAGACAGATGTGATCAGCGTCGATGTGAGTGGTCCCATCTCTGGGGTGCTTACAGAGGCGCTGGACCAGGTTAAGAAGAAGATCAGCGAAGCTGCTTGACCAGAAGCGGTGCAGATGGCAGGGTAGAGGGCAGCCATGCTTGTACGCATATTAATTCGTACATAACTCGAAGCATTGCCTACTGCAGCCCACGACAGGGGTCACAAACGTGCTTGGGCTGCAAGCCGGATTAGAGCTGGGTCTTTTTTCAGCGTGTTTTCGTACAGTGGACGGGGATGAGCATAAGGATATCCACCGAACCTTTCGGTAATGGAATTGAGGAATCTACAGTAATCATTTAGCATCTTTACGCAAGTTATTCAGCGAGGGGAGTTCAGGGGCCGTTCACCATCTCATTGTGTCTTTAGTGTATCAGTCTGGCGAGCAATCTACAGCGTTGCTCGAGGATGCCCGTTTTGGGCCTTGACGATCTAGTAAAGATAGACAAATGTCGTGATTTTCTCCTTATAAGTTTACAATGAGGCCGCCCACTCCTTCAAGGAATGTGCAATGCCAAGACTGCATGATCCGGCCAGAAGTGCCGCGTGAGAACTTCGATTGCTCCTTAGGATAAAGTTTTCAACATTCGCTAGATCCTCTCGCATGATTGTCTGTCCGAGACGTCGGCTACCTAGCCTGTAGCGAGCCGAATCTTTTCATCCATCTACATTGCCAATCAATGGACATACATACGTTGCATTGTTTCCGGCTGCGGCTTATCAGCTTTACCTCCGCAAGAGAGCCACCATCCTCTCGCCTTCTTACCCCAAGGTCGCCAAATTAAGCACCGTGCATTATTCCTTCACTCTTAGGCTACTACGTGGCTGCTTCTCGGGGCCTACCGGTTCACCACAGTGCCTCTGATTCGATACTCCCTCCTACTAGACAAGCTGACGAACGGCCCAGAGACTGCAGAGACTGCATTGCATGTCTGACTAGCGACACCCAGAGGGATGATGGCTGCATACTTAGATACCTAGGTCTGCTCGGCGATCACGTTCAAGCGTCTCATTCGTAACCGAGTGATACAGGGAGTCTCAGCTTCTGGTCTCTATGATTAACATCCCACTTCTATTTGTTTTGCGTCGACCCTAGTTGCTATACTAGCCTTGCGACCGCTCTTTATATGACACACCCAAAATAAGCCTGCAGAAGACCCTCTGAGCTGCGGTGAGCACCTGCGGCCGTTCAAATACGGTAGATAGTCCGTCTCACCGCAGACGAAGGATCATACTATCTGGTTCTTCCACGGTTCGTCGGACTACCTCGGCGGCCCGAGCCATGGTTGCTCCATCGATAACACGGTGATCGGCGCTCCAGCTGAAGTTGCACACCTGCTTCTTGATAACCCTGTCCTCCTCATCAAATGCTGGGACTGTACGCATACGCCCGATGCCTAAAATCGCTACCTCCTTCTCCACGATAACTGGTGACAGGTATGTCCCTCCTATGTTACCAATATTTGACACGGTGATAGTCCCGCCACTCAGATCCTGCAGCGACAGTTTCCCAGCTGCGGCTTGAGACTGTAGACGGGCCAGTTCGCTCGCGATGGACAGCACATTCTTAGCCCCCACGTTCTTGATAACCGGCACCAGCAAGCCTACAGGAGTGTCCATCGCTATCCCAATGTTATGCTGGCTGCGGTGAACTAACGATGGCTTTGACGTTTGAGGATCGACGTCGATACGAGCGTTCAGCATTGGGTATTGGTAGAGAGCGAGTGATACCGCCTTGATGATGAACGGTAGATAGGAAAGCCTTGATAACTCTCCCTCCTTCGCTGACTGTGATAATACTTTATTCAGCCGCCGACGGAGCTCGTGGAGCTGAGAAAAATCGACCTCGTCGGCATATAGAAAATGTGGTATGCTTAAAGACCGAGTCATGGCCTTGAACATTTGTTGTTGGGTGTTTGTAAGAGAAACCATCGTCTCTATTTGCTCTTCAGTGGCAGTAGCGGTGGGCACTGTAGATGATGTGTCGGGTATCGTTCTCGCGGCCTGGCCGGTCTGCTGACCGGAATCCCGGGCTTCGACGAACTTGTATATGTCTTCTTTCAGCACCCTGCCGCCTTTCCCTGTCCCATTAATCTCGGCTATGTCGACTTTTAGCTCTTTAGACAGATGGCGTACAGCCGGGGTTGCTAATGATGCATATCTACCCTTTTGCTGAGGCGGAGTCGGGGGCCTTGCCTCCTCTGAGCGCGCCGCGCTTGCTGTGCCATCCTCCAAAGTTTGCCCTTCACGAGGTGGGCTTATAGATTCTTTACTTAATGGCTCCGATTCACCACCTTTTGAAGGTTCCGGAGCCGTCAAAGCATCCAAATCCTCTTGCTTGGCGTCACCTTGTATATCAATGTCCACAAAGGGCTTTCCAACTTTTGCCATTTCTCCGGCGTCATAGTATAATTTCTTGACAACACCAGCAAACCGACTCGTAATCTCGACGGAGGCCTTGTCGCTTTGAACTTCACATAACGGCGAGAACTCCTCGACTCGGGCTTCCGGCTCGACGAACCATTGGATGATTTCGCACTCGACAATACCTAGAGACTGCTATAAGTTTGAAATATTCCATGATTTGATTAGGGTTTCCAACCTTCACCAATGTCAGCCAGAAGTACCGGCTTAATGACCTGCATCCTCTTCGTCGAGTGGAAGTCTCTGGCGGCGACATAATAAGCCCCGCGTAGCTGGGGATCCCCTATGCGGGCTATCCCTTGGCAAACACGCCATTGGCGGCGCAGAGCACGAGTACTTCGTTGTAAAAACATAGCAGACGTCGTAAAAATTAGTAGTAATACCGAATGACATTGCGAATTCTACGAGATTATAGAAAACTATGGTGAATTGCTCCCTGAGAAGCGAGAGGTAGAGGAAAGGAATGACGCTCGGCTGACCTTCTCCCCCACATTAGGCCGCTTGTATCCGTTGTCTGGGGAAGCCGACGATGACCGCGCTACCAAGCCAACCCAAGCCGATGGAGCCGATTATCGATTATCAATTAATTATCTTTTATCGATTACGGATAAGTTCCATTGACCATCCATGTCCCCTTGAGGATGGTTTACCATCTTCACCTGAGCGTGCTCGTAATCTGAGCTTTGCCTGAACCTGGCTAGAGCAAGACTTGCTTTCGCATAAGCCCAAATGCATTAAAACTTTCAACACACATAGTATTGTAACTGTAACATCAAGGGGCAAAATTCGGTGTTTTATACAAAACGCATTCCTATCGTATCAATAGCAGGCCTTGACTTACTACTTTATTATTCGAGGTTAAGATTTTTACAACTGGGACATGACGGTACATCCTTACTGTCTGCACAGTGTGCTGTATAATATACTTAAGAATTTTATAGGAATCAATGTCACTTGCCTTTATCTTTATTCTTTGTTCCAGGTGTGCTGATAGAGTATCGACTTCCTAGGAAGTTGCTCCACGAGTAAAGCAGCTTAGCAGTTCAAGCCTTAATTCCCTAAGTCACGGGCGTGGCTTTGTCTAGATGTCTGAGCATAGAACGGCCACTTCGCAGAAATCCAAACATGGAGATCCTACTATCGAAGATGGCAATTCGATACCTACCAGACCGTATGTGGTAGGCTGGTCGGCTGACTGCCAGTTGAGTGAACTTGCGCGGAGTCCTTCTACATAGTGGACTTGTGATTGTAATATCTATTGCAAATAACATTGAATTCTAGTAGGGATATTCGTACTGCGAGATTCTCGTCTCACGCTAGAGTCCGCCTTTTGATGAACAAAATGAACTTTCGTCAAGTCTTCTTTTCCCACTTCTCGAATGCGAGCCACTCTCCGAGCGATACCTTTTCAAACCCACTGGATTGCGTTGGCTCGTAACATTTTCACCTGTGACTTTATCTAGGAGCATCTTAGCAAACGCGGCCGCTGTGATGGATGCATAGTCATGCCACCGGTCGTTTTTCTCGGAGTCCGCGTAGTCGGAAATACCTCGAATCACAAGAAATGGGATTTCGCTGTGCATAACTCCAGCCGCTTCCATCTCAACGCAAATGATGCCGTATTCCCTTGCCAATTCGTCCCTTTTCACAGAATCTTTGATCACCGTGTCTCCGGATCCAACTAGCCCACGATGAACGACTGGATACTTCCGCTTACGCCGTTTTCTATCCGGTATATGGTTCTCTCGGTCGCTGCATCTATCTCTGCATCGGGTGCATGGAGCCGATTTCAAAACGTCGTGTTTGCGACCTGGGTATTGATATTTAGATACCGTAGATGGCGTAGATGTAACACTTTTGATAAGTTTGTCCAGTTTTCTGCTGCAGCCCTGTGCATTTGCAGTAAGAAGAGCAACGGCCTTCAAAAGAACAGTCGGAGGTTTGTTGAGAGAGCCGGTCCTTCGAAATTCACTTCCTTCCAAGTCTTTTCCGCGTCCAAGTTGAATGACTCCTGGATGAACACCTTGAGGGACACTGACGGCAACGTCACCAAGGCGTATATCAGTGCTAACCGATGGTACACCCCCGGCGATTCCGACTAAGAGTCCAAACTTGAGATTTGGGAAATCTCTTTTCAAGTCCGAGGCAGTGATGGAAGCCCGGATATTGCCATATTCCAGGGGCATATGGGCGATAACAACATCATGGGAACCAATGCTGCCTAATATGTAGTTATCGCGCTCACCATGGACTTCATCAAACATAACTTTCATTGCCGCGCCTTCTCCAGGTAAGGCACAGATGATCCCCACAGTGTATATATTTGTAGATGTGAACGGACTTCCTGATGCTCCCGACTCGGATCCTATGCCACTATCATCCACAGAGGTTAACTTCCCGAAGTTATCGGGCGATGAAGAAGATGCAGCCCTGGTAGGATTCCCGAAATCGGGCCAATGCCAGCTTGATTCGGGGTTAAACCCGAAAATAAAAGCAGAATTATCTTCTGGGCCTTGAGAGGGAACCTTTTGGTTCAATCCCCTGGAAACGTCTGCTGGAAGCAATACTTGGACATTATCGGCATGACTGCATCCTGGCTTGTCACCACAACTACATGGATCGGTCGGGTTGTGCCAGGTTACTTTGTTGTGACCAAGCATCCAGGGGTAGCCAGGTGAGCGACCAACATCGTCCATTATCCTGTTGAGGACTTGTCCACTTGTTGCAAGAAAAAACAATCCCTCAGGAAGCTTCGCCCAGGCTTTACAGGGCCCGTCGGAGCCAATCAACTCGCCAAAGCATCGGCCAAACAAGGTGAGTGCAGAAATACTCCTTGTGAAATCAACCCAGCTTCTCCCGGTCTCCGGAAGGGTGGTTGCATAGGGTTGGAAATGCTCTTTCTCCATGACTAAATCTCGAAATGCCCATCCTGAAAGGTATTCTCGCGATGAACGGCTCCGTTCCTTAACAGCGACGCTCTGGTGCGCTATGAGTATGTCCAGTATGTGGTAGAGTATGTCACTTTGATCTCGAACCGTAAAGGGTTCTTCAGGATACACTGCCAACTCCATGTTCTCAGCAATCGTGAAGAACTCAAATGAAGAGTTAACAGTGTAGCGACTCGACATCGGTGGCTCTTTCAACTCAGGACCACAGCTATCGCCTGCGTGTTTCAGACGTACACGTAATAGGTGTAACCAAGCGCTAATGCCATTCACCAACCAGCCCCTTTTGCTTTCGACGTCCCACAAATTCACGTATTGGTCCTTGAGCCTCTCAAGTCTCCGTCGATGGAGCTGGTCCCCATGATGGACGTATATCGGTTTCTCCTTGTCTGCTTTATTGTAGTTATGTTGCTTCTCGATAGCTTTGATCCGAGGTGGTTTGATTCCATATAGAATGCATTGGTCATTGACGGCCTCTAAAGCTGGCTTCCCGACGGGATAAGGGGTCTTATCGGTGCCTTGCAGTGGTTACATAGTCAGCTGTACTACTCTAAGATATGACTTGTTTTTGGTCTCCTACCTGTGTAGAATTGGGCGTTTGCATGCCAACCAACGATATGTCTGCATTGTATGATATGTTCCAAATCAGCATCTTCTGCTCTACATGACACAGGAGCAGCTGGGTACTGAATGTAACTCCCGTCAGAGTTGTAAACGAGATGCCAGATGATCGACTCTTCAACCTGGTCCATAAGGACTAGCACGGAAGAAAAACCTTTTATATACAACCCTTCTCCAAAAGCAGCGATCTGTGGTGCCTGTACCAAAGATGCCAGAATGTCCAGCGGAATCTCTAAACCAGTTTTTCTGCGTGGTCTTCGTAGTATGGGGTATCCTTGGACAACGACTGGATTTTTAAACAGGGCATGCCAGCATTGACCGGCAAAGTCGATTCTTGTGGTTAGGCTCGAAATGTTACAGGTGATACTGTAGTTAGCGTCCAGTGGTCGAGTTGGCCCAGGAGAACTGATTAGATCATCTTCAATCCGGATTTGTCGAATAGATGGCATGCTCCCATAAACCCCCTGATCAGTTGAAGCCGTACGAAGAGCAGCGGAGATCCAGGCTAGTTGTTCTCCGATCTCTGCAATGGCGTCTCTGTTACCAATAACTATTATCATAAGCTTAGACTTTGATATTTTCGCACTGAGTGTTGCGCCGTCCGGTAATGTGCCTGATGATACTGAGTTACACTAATACTTGGGATAACATTATACGGCAACTTACCTTCTACCCATTTATTAGGGGTTAAAAGCACATTGCGGAGAAGCTCTACAGTATGCCCACCACTCAATGGCCATGTTTGTTGCATGTAACCCGAACATGTTATCGCCTGAGCGTCGTCAAAAAAGCCAGTCAAGGTGAGCGTTGATCCAAGCATATCAGGTGCAGACCTGTCAAATTGTTTGCTTAAATAATTCAAAGGGTCCCAGTCGACCTCAAACCTCACTCTGAGGTTACGTATCGTGTTTGACCTACTGATCTTTCGTGGCGGAGGAACACCTGACAAAACGACGTGTCTGATGTGATTCATGACATTTGGGTCTGCTTGAATCAGACTTATCTCCTTTTCCAAGTTTGAGAGCAGCCATGAGTGAGCATGGCTTGCAAGGACTAGTTTCCCGTAGTCTCTTAGCTTTTGCTTTTTGGGATCTTCAAGGTCCTCGTTCACAAATCTAACGGCTTCTTCTGTTGGTTTGCTTTCGTTAGAAGGTTTATTAAGATCAAGAGCTTGATGATCGACCGCTTCAGACATGCCCATTTGCCATTTTCTCATAAGCTCCGGTATCGGAATCGCCGTGAGATTATTTGAGATACTAGGTGACGTTTTCTCATCTTCCCAGCTATTTTCCGAGCTATCTTCCGAGCTATCTTCCGAGCTATCTTCCGAGCTGTCTTCCGTATCCGATTTCCCACGTGCAAAGGCTTGGGGGGGGTTCGTAATTTGCTGCGCGAAATGTGTGGAAATTTTACTATCAAAAGGCACCTCGTTAGACTTGAGCAATATATGTAGGGCTTTATATCGTATATCTTACTACCGGGCTTTACGAATCAACGTTGCAGCTTCACGATTTACTTGGCTTGAAGATTCACTGGCCAACCTTTCTGTGAAAGATTCCAGGAGCCGAGGGAGAATGCCCGACACTCTATCTCGTATTTGGGCGTCGACGCTCTTCGAATCAGCGCCTTGCAGCAGAATCCTAGTCAACTCAATCATAAGATCTCCATCCCAATTATTGAGGCTCGATGTGCTGGAATATATTGTTGCAGTGTCATTTGTCGATGTATTTGTCTGATAGGAGACCTCATCTGTCAAAGTTTCCACCACAAATCAGTCAATTTAGTCCAGTCAAACGATTTGTCAGGGATGTCACATACTTGGATCCTTCATAGTAGTCTGGGCTGTCTTACTTCCATCTTGTTCTAAGGTGGCGTAGCCTGAGTCGGAATTTGGTTGAGAAGGGATTGTTTCATGACCATGGGGACGTTCGCCGAGCTGTGAGTTAATGTCGCTTGCTACACTGAAGTATCCCTTAGACTTGGCGCCTTTATCGAGAAGCAGCTGCACGATCTCTTTCTGCTCTCTCTTGACAGCCCACGATAGCGGTGTCTGGCCAACCCTATCTTTGGATTCGATATCGGCGC